>KZ308472.1:484021-507840 GCA_000376725.2 Ladona fulva | reverse complement strand
TTAATATATATAAATCTTCAAGTTAAAATTTAATAATTACAGCAATTATGTACTTTTTAGAAAAGGGTCCTGCCAAACCAAATAATAATAATAGACCAGATATAGCTCTCTTTGATAAAATTAATCAGGAAGGTATAATAATCAGCATCGCAGTTACTCTCAACTCTAATCTTGAAAGCACTCTCTGAAGAAAAATTACGAAGTATTCCGAGTTAGCACCAAAAATAAAAATAAAACAATGTAAACTAAAAAATGTGACCAAAGTTCCCATAATAATATAAGCAACAGGGGTAGTACGTAAAACTCTGGGAGCCAGTTTAGAAAAATTAAACGTTGAAATTGACTTACACTTAATTCAAAAATCAGTAAACCTGGATACATGCCGCTTAATTAGAATATTTTATACGAAGACTAATAATCTTTGTTATAGTATGGAACTTGACATCAATCCATTCCCATAACTCCGTCGCTTTGTGGCGAGAACGAAGTAAATAATAATAATAATGATGATTGCAATGATTATGATGATGATGATAGAAAAACGTCTTTATTTAAGGGCGAGATTGAGAATTATTAGTCTCTTCTTACATCTAACCCTTTGTCAATACAGATAAAATGAAAGAGGTATTGGGAGTTGAATTAAAGTACAGCAATAAAAGAAGGCAGTATTACTTGGGTTTGAAAAAACCTAAGTCTACACTTAGGGAAAATTAAAACATTATAGGAAAACATCAACATGGGGCGTGAAAAGCCCGCGAAAATTACGGACAGTAGCAACTATCATAGGAAAACATCATAGGAAAACATCAAAATGAAGGGGGGCGTGAAAAGCCTACGAAAATTACTGACAGTAGCAACTAAAATTTAAGGGAAAGGGGGAAAATAAGTAAAAGAAAAGTGTCAGCTGGAAAAAATAGACAAAAACAGCTGGGAAAAATATACCAAAAAATCCATTACTCATACAAATAATTCAGATAAGAACAGGTGTTGGATTTCAAATCATAAGAAGTAGGCAGTAAATTATAATTAAAAAATTTATATATTTATCAGCGCAGCGAAGTGATTCAGGGACATATTCCCGATATCAAACGATCATTTCGTTCATGTTGTCCCGTAATAGGACATGGGTCAAGGATTAACTGGACATTCCGCCGTATACTTTCTAGAAGGGCGATAAGTCATAATTCAATCACGTTTTTGTGCGAGACTTGAAGCTATGTTTTAAGATTACAGCTATGACGTATTAACCTTAACCTTATTAACCGAATGGAAAAAATCGACAGTGATTTTATATTGGGAAATATCGCCCACGTTAGGGGAATATCGTCACTATAGTGAAACAAAATCTTTTCTAATTGAGGAAGAGATTTTTTTAACGTTAATATAGACCGAATTCGACATTTTTCACGTATGAAGCTGAGTATTTCAAACCTCGATCAATCACTCTATCGCCTGTCACTAGCGTTCGTGAGTCATACCCCATCCACTCAGCTCACACTGCAGGTGTCAACTTGTGGCTCCATTTCCGAAACTTCCTCACCTCCAGAAATTCAATTCCCCCAAACGTCAGCTACGGGGACGTTTATGATCTAAACCGAGCAAAGTGACATTCCTCACTACATTCACGCGGTACGCAGCCGTTCCAGCAAATGCGACAGATATTTAAGCGTAAGATGTCGAGGGTAAAAAAGACGTCAACGCGCGACCCCTGTGGTCCGCAATACAGCGCGGAAGATCCGCATTAGTACCTGTTGACGGGGTAAAGGAGATTTTTTCGCAAATTCCCTTCCAATGGCGAGGCGAGAGCCCTCCGTGGAACTTCTCAAGAGATGCGATGACCTTTGACGGTGGGAGTTAGCATAAGAGGGTCACATCACCCCCCGGGAGGGTCTTTGGAAAGGGGAAGGGCGCAGGGGCGATCTGCACAAGGAGGGAAGGGCGTGGCTGGAGGACAAAGTCACTCACCGACAGTTTCCATTGGATATGGACGAGCCAATAGGAAGCGATGAAGACCTCGTGACGCACTATATTTATTTGTCGCGCGCACACAAACATGCATAATATAAAACGTGGGATATTCCCCCTACCACACGCCCCCTTCGATATATTCTCATAGATTCTCCATAGCCAAACTCTTTTTTCGGCCTCCCCCACCATTCAGGTGTCCCCCTCCATCTCCAGCCTTTTGGATTACCCTTTACCCGTTCCATACCTCTCTCTACCGCCCTCTCCGGCCTACGTCTCTCCCACCCACGCCCTCGTTCGGCCCGTACCCTGTATAAAAGAAGAGGAGAGTCAGGAGCATCTCGCCACACTGCAACAGGTTCCGCCAGCATCCTATCCATTCCTGCTGCTGAAGCAACACGCATTTCACGTGAGTACCACAAGCACTAACCCCGTTCCATCCGTGGCAAGCTCTCGAAAAGTCGGTTCGTTTAACACGAAAGTTTTTCCTCCGCGAAGGCGTAAATTATTAATTAAATTAGATTATGATTGTCAGGGTGTCAGCGTGTTAATTTCGCTCGTAAATTTCGCGAAGAGGGAAGAATTAAGGGAGGATTACTGTCTTAAGCGGTGTTACATTCATCGTTACATTTTTTTCCTTTGAAATATCTTCGTGGTTTTTTTCACTCCGTCAAATACGAAGGGTTTTTCGAATAACATTCATGCATATTGCGAGTTTCAGAGGTCGTGTGAAGCACCGTTCGAAGAATCCGCTGCTACAGCGTAACGGAGGTCTTACCAGGAATAAAATCGTCGCTGCCCGTGATTCTTAACTATTACTGAACATTTTCAGGGTGGATTTAATAATTTAACAGACTCAAGCACGCGTTCGTAACGAACGAAAACTCCCTCTTCTCCCGCGGTAAAGTACTTTTCGTTCTTCTAGTATGAGTTCTTCTAGAATGAGGCCCTCCTTAGTCATTTCGATCGTCTTTATCCTATTCTACGCTTTTAAATTTTTCGTGCAATATCTGTTATTCGTAAGACTAGACTTTCGGATCACATTACTCCTGCCTCTTCAATTCCCTACGAGGCTCATGGATCCTTTTCGCGGGAAGTTATCGCGCAAATTAAAATGGGATGACGTCCGAAATAAAATTTCGAATCGATAATTCGAGGAATGCGTGGATATGAGTTTTCTTTGTGGAGCCGAATCTTTTCGTCTTCCGTAATCAAGGCGAGTGGAGCAAACGGATACGATACAATCGTGCGTTCCCGGAATAATATTTTCCGCCGATGTCTCCGGTTTTGTAAGGTCTGAGAAAAAAAACCTTTAATCTATTTTGTTTTCGCTCGGGATCCTTGTTTCCAGAAATTTATCCCCAGAAGTTCCTAACTACGAAGCGGGAATCGATCGAGAGTTCGTAAGAACAAGAGAAAGTTAAAACTTTTACCAACCACATATTTATCGAAATCATGGTCGTTTACAACAAATATTGTGGTTGGTAAAAGTTTTGACTCGTTCCTTCATTGAGTCCTACCTCGAAGTCACGACCCAAGCAGTTGATTCTACGAACGTACGTAACTTTAGAAAAAAGTGTTGAGAAAATTCCACCGAAGGATGGGATAGTTCTCGTCCACTAACAGCCACGTGTATACGGTTTGAGATTTAGAACGCTTTCGAGCCGAAACTTGGTGCGCTCAAGTAGTTCGACGTTTATAGTCCAAGTAAGAAAATTATGGCAGGCCATTGTTCCGCTTCGTCCGCTGGAAACTGTTCTAAATGAGGAAACCGCGAGACAATTACGAAATATCGAACTTTTCGGAACGGTTCCTTGGGCGGGTCGCGCTTAGGAGGGAGGGGCCCGAGACTTAATTATCTAAATGTACAATTCCCCGCTAAAATGGCGGTGAGAAAACTCTCGAAACTAAACGAAGCTGGGACGGAGCGGCAAGTTTTTAAAGACGCTCCGGAAAAGAATCGGGACGGAAGAAAGGAAACACTGAGGAGAAACGCACTCGGCGAGCCGGCGATTCTACTTAGGGATGGAATGCGAGTGATTTCAAAGGGAAGACCGACCGCATGTACTACGTGATTCGGGGGTTTTGTTTGGGTTTTTCTGAAACCCTAAAGAAGACTCGTCTATACGACCTGAGTGATATTTTGAAGTCTGCAATAAAATTGCCACTTTTCTCAATCGAATGGAATTTAATTTGCTCCTTAGGATAACCATGACTAAATATGGGATAAAGGGTAAAGGTTCATCATGAGACGACGCTTCCAGTTAAGTAATTGCATTTCACTACTTATAGAAATTTTCATGTTTTCTAAAACACAACTCTTCGAGGTGTACGCGTTTCTCAGAGGAAAAGATATTTTACGTGTCACGACTAACGTGAATTTGTTCAGGTAACCTACAAGTCACAGAAGGATGATATTTATTTTTGTAATGAGCGCACGAATATTTTTGAATTCGCTTGTGCATCCCCAGTAGTCCCCATACGAATCGAATTATAGGTATGATAATATAGGCAATATAATAGGATTCAAAGGAGCCATAAAATTCCAAAAAAGTTCACAAGTAGATCGTAAAATTGAACCCGAAGGATTCGTCGCAAAACATTGGCATCGATTGCTCAGCGTGATATAAAATCTTTATGGCAGGTTATCATAACTACGCAATTCAGCTACCTTTCTTCGAGAACCTTATGAGCTTTCTATGGAAAGAATGGAGGGAAGCCCAAGACCCTTCACAAATTCCGCCTGGTAGAGAAAGCCTATTAGGCGTACGAGGTTTTATTCTTGTTCACATTACTTTTGGTTACCATTGACAACGCGACTAAATAAATATTTGTAAAAGAAGCATTTAAATGAAGCAATCAGGTGCTTTACTCATCTCTGTCACTGTCTTAACTTTGTGGGTATATATAGAATAAATCGTCCACATATAGAATAAATCGTTTTATTTTCAGAAAAAAACAATTTTAAGGAGTATAAAAGGAGCTAAGGATTAACCAATTTCTTTGTACAATTTAAAGCTCATATCATAAATTTCCGCCTTAACTTATAAATAATAATGTCTCTATCGTACCAATAATCGCATTTAAAATGGCGATGCTAAAACTCATCATTCACATAGATAAAGGTGTGCATCATCCTTTTGTAGTTTCCATCCAAACTTAGTGTTCAAAAATACAAAACTCAGGTGTTCCGTGACAATTTAACCATCACTTTAACGTGCACATAAACGTATCATACCTTACAGAAAATTCGTTGGAATTTACCTCCAGTCACTTTATGGTTCAATTTTAATAATGATAGCGCGAAATAAGGAAGTTTTCAAATTAAGAAACTGTACATTTCCAGACGCATCATTATCTTGAGAAGCTTCGTGAACTAGATACCAGCTATCTCACGCTTTATGGAGATCGCAATTGCGTGAAAATTTAATTGCTTGATAGCCTAGACTATTCATTATTTTAAACGTTTCATTACTTACATTTTACCACTTCGATCTCGATCGAGATGTTCAATGCTCGTTGTTAAAACAATGAATACAGTGGGTATAGCTATTTGACCGGAATGAGAGCAGAACATAGTTTTATGTGACAAAAAACTAACGCGTTAACCGCTTTGAGTGGAATTATCGATCAAATTTATTCAATATAAAAAATAAAAATAAATTATTTCGCGTCGAAAATCATCAATTTCCTGCAGACCAAATCAGATTTTTGCAAAGGAAGAATATACAGTGCAGTAAAATAGAGGAAGCACGCACTTTCAGACAAAAAAATATTACTTGATGGAGGGCATTTCACAAGCTTTCCATTGCCTTGTATCCCTGGTTCGTATTTTCCTCCGGATTCATTTTCATCATTTAATCTGACCAAAATCACGAGAGAGATGAATAACCACTCTTCAGCAAATCGAAAGATAATGTCAAAAGGCAGCATACAAACACATTTGAAGATATGGTTACTACCATCCGTCGTAATTTATTTACCGCTCCAGGTCCGTTTCACAGGGTACACGTGCCCCTTTCCCACCAAATATCTATTAAGCGTCAAGTAATAAGATGGTTAACATATAATGCAAGCGGGAACATAAGCGACAGGCTCCCTTGAGAGATAAAGAAGATAAGTGTAATACACCGATGTACACCCGAGAGATTCCCCGCAATTCGTATTTCGCCATTCATAAGCCTCTGACGGGAACTCCAAACTCAATTTTTCGACTAACCATAGAGTCAAATACGAGCATTAAATAAACATTTTCGTTCTTACTAAAAATTTCATGGAGACATTTCCTCTGTCACAACAGGAGGCCCCAGTGAAATCTGGCACACAATTTGGTATTCTGTGTGGTTTCCACCAGCCTTTTCAATCTTACCTGACATATTCAAAATTTCAATTTCGGGATAATCGGAATAAAATATGCCTTTCTAAGAAGGGCTGCTTTTCACACTGCGCACAACTAATAATGAATGTGTAAAGGGTTTTCATAGGATGAACACGAAGAATAACTTTTAATTTCTCTCCATACACCGCTAAGATTAATTCACAGTTAACTTGAATCATAGATGCAATGAATATTTTACGGTATTACTTAAAATACGCATCTTCAAAAATATTTCTACCTCAAAATATGTGAATTCCATAGACTCCTCTTACGGAATTGCGTACTGCAGATAACCGATAATGTCATCTAGGACTACCAGACAGTATGGATATGTTCTAGATAGGGATGGTTTTACTCACGTCCTGGCTTTAAATGCTAATAATTTTTATAACGAATTTTCTGTTTATTAAGTATGTGTGTTTGGTTCACAAATCCAACTAATACAAACCATGCAATAGGCAATAGGGAAAATTCAGTTTAATTGCATCTAAGCCGACATATGAATTGAAGAATATTGTACAACTCCAGCATATGAAAAGTAAAGTTATATTCTCGATATATATTTTGGAGACCATATAGAAAAATTCACCGATTTTGAAGTACAAGGATAATTTTGATGTATAGATTGATTGATATTTTGCCTTAGCAATTTTTTCCATATGCTGCGTACGGTATTGACCAATGATGACGGAATTGCTGACGAATAATGAGTAGATTTTTGCAGCCGAATGCCCTTCACACAGTCACTATACTTAAGAAAATTTGGGCTCTCTTTGGTATCGTAGTATCGTTAAAAGTGCTTCGGCAACTGAGGTAATTTCGCACGTAGGCCCCCACCGGGAATCGAACCCGGGACCGCTTTCACCGAAGTCGAACGCGTTGCCCACTTGGCTATCCGGGAGCTGTCTCTTTGGTATCGAACCCGGGATCAGGGATGGGATTTCCTGAAATAAATTTAGGCAACCAGTTCAGAATGCAGTAACTAAAGGGGCGTGGATGACTCAAGTTATAAAACTGACGCTGACGTCTCAAATTTGAGAATTTACAATTTTTTCTCGTAAATAAAGTTATGATCAGTGACGTATTGATGACAACAATGAATAATGCTGCTCTTTAGATGAATAAAACAACGTAGCATTTAGGAGCAAACGAATCCGATGCTATTCAAATTAAGTTATAAAATCGACAACTATGACCGGGGGTTCATTTTCGCAGGACATCTTCCACCGAAGGCGGACCCGCTAAAAACTAGTGAAGCTGTAAATCCATATCCGTGGATTGACTTATTGACTAATATCAACGATTTAAAAAATATCCTAGTGTATCAAGAAAAAAAATATTAATGTGGGATAGAAAAAGTATATGATCCTATCTAAACTACCCTTAACCTTATTGGAGAGATAAGTTTACGCCGGCGATTAAATGGGTACTTTTCCATTAAGGGAAAACGGAATCATCATTAAAGGAAATTTTATTGTACGAAAGATGTTTAGATATGAGGGTTTTCTATTGCACTTACATTATATGATCAAATATTGATCACGCAGTATTCCTATTAGGTTTTGAAGACTGGGATTAGCAATAATAGCCGTTAACATTCAGAGAGGATTTGATATCGTAGAAATCTAATTTTGATTTAATGGGAGGGAGAAAACATGATTTTCCCGTAAAATCACTTCAAACGTAAGAAAAGGATCGGTATACTTTCTCAACTGAATTGAGGAAAAACATCAGTAAAAACCTTAATTGAATAATCATACAAAGGGTAAAGTGTAATGATAATGGTATATATTAAGCGAATGCGTTTAAGTAATTTCATCGATTCTTCCAGCAAAAGTGATAGGATAGGATCGGCAAGTTCAAAAGAAAACCCACAAGAATGACTCGCACCTTACATGTGTAAATATGTTCAATTGAAATCATTCTATCATATCAAGTAGGACTTAGTGGAACGACATTATAAGAAAATAAAAATTTTCCACTTTAATTTCCACACTTTAAATGCACCTGATGACGAAACCGGTCGTCAAGTAAACACTTTAAGTGTGAAAATTACAAATTTAATTTTAATTTTATTTTCTTACAGTCGAAATGAAAGAAAATCATCCTGGAAATTCCTGCCATCGGGACTCTGATCCACGAGAAATAAATCCGAAACTCTTCAAACCCATGTGTAGACAGTGAAAACTAACCCTTAGTGAAATCTCGGTATAGTCTTTTGGCGATTTAATACATTCATTAAATTAACTGCGGAAACTTCGTAAACGCCCCTTTCCTACGATAACAACTGATGAAAATCTGGAAATTACTTCGAGGGCGGAGGATCACCTTAATTTACAAAAGTATCTTAATTCTCCCCCTTCTTGTGTGAAGTTTCCAGAATCCCACCAGCGCTTGATTATAAATTGCACGAATTCTCTTTCATCTCCCGAGAGCTTAAGGTCGTGATGGTGTCCCGTTTCGCTTTTGACCGTCAAAATTCCCTAAACTGGGATCACACAACTACGCGAAAGAGTCGGCCTCTGAGTGATCAAGCGTGGAATAGGATTTTGACAACCGTTCTCTCTCGAGGGATAAACTAGACTCAGCGGGATCCGCGACAAATACGCTAATCCTCGTCATTTGTTACCGAAAACGTCGGGGATATGAAAAGGTTGTTTAATCCCCAATTTCAAACGAGATTTAAATCGCGCCGCTAGCTTTCGACGGCCCCGATTAATAAGAAGAAATTAATGCTCGTCGCGGCGGATAAAAATGCGCACATTTACAGACTTTGATTTGGCCCATTTACTATATCTGAAGTTGTTTTCAATAATCAACAAGCTGATTCCGTCCATAAATATAAGAGTTGTCGCCCTAGCCCGATCTCATGAGAAGGAATTAATCAACTTGGACGGGTTTATTGGAGATTTCTGATTAGACGTGTATTAACAAGGATGTATGAAAAAAGCCACCCGTGAGTCTCAAGCGCGAGAAAACGGAAAATGAACCTCTTTTAGTAATAGCTGTCAGTGATCTTTGAATCCTGCCGTAGAGGCATAAATTAACTTCAATGTAGCGATACATAGATTGCGGCAGCGGCACATTTAGGGGGAGGCAAAATGGACATATGCCCCATTTAAAAACCTCTAAAAGACAGCCGTATTTCTTATATTGACCATTAAGAAAAAAACTATCTTCATAATCCTGTGTTAATACCTACTTCATCCTGAATTGCATGTACAGAAAGGTTCGGTGTCACAACGGGTTGTCCCATCGACCAGTTGTCCTTCGACCAACTGCCCCGGAACCGTACAGAAAAGTTAATCAAATAAGTTTTATGTTAGAATAAGCATCCATTAAAGCAGGCGTCGGCAACCTTTTCCGGCTGCGGATCAAAATCACCCAAAAAGGAAGACATTTCGGGTCAGAGGTACATACAATCAAATCCCGCTTATCCGTGGGCAGATTATCCGTGCATGATTTTGTATAATACACCGAAAAGAGTATTTTCGCGTTCTAAAGAAAGCAGCAGTTGCGTAATACCTTCTCTTGTAACAGCAGAAATACGACTACAATGAAATTAACGCTGCTGAGACGATCCAAGCAAACTTTGAACGAGATGAAACGATTTAAGATAACGGAATATGTACGCAAATGAAAATAAATAGTTTACTTGCATCCTTTACGAACGTTGGTGTTGCTTCTCAAAAGGCCATGCCTCGTCGATTGGAAAGATGCTTAGAAGTTGTAGTTCGTTATATACATCTCTCTACAATGCAACGTATGTATGAACTTCATAAGAAATTGAGGAGAAATTTTGGATTATTCCTGTTTTCAGATTATTCGTTCATCTATTACTACCGCAATAACGCGGTTCCAACTGAGTTACGTGAATCCATTTTCGTCGCTGTCATTATCGTAAGGACAATCTCCTCTTAATTATGGAACTGGAGTGGGTCACTTGAAATTATCAAATGGGTCACTTGGTGGCCCGCGGGTCATAGGTTACCGACTCCTGCCTTAGACTATAGAGGGTAGTCTATCCTTTTCGGCTGGCAGGCCACAGGGGCATCTAAGTTAGATTACCTTTCTCTCGAGCAAGTCTACGTATCCTCGAATAGCTATAGGCATAGACTGTCTCTCCAATTACCGGTGCAAGTTACCAAGCACCTAATTATAATATTAAAAATACTCGGTCGAACAAGTTAACAAGCTAACCTGTACACAATTCAAGTTTGGATATAAAGAGTACTTTCTATAGAATAATCAACTTTTTGACATACTACGCTTACTTTATCTTTGAATACAATTTTCTGATGACGAAATTTATTTAGGATGGTTCGAAATGATTAGGATCCTCAAGCTTTAGCGGTCCGCATTTCAGCTGGTGGGCTATATGTAATATGGACAATTCTGGTCAGGGTTACTCTACTCATCCAGGAGGACACCCGGATAGCCAAGTGGTTAGCACGTTCACCTTTGGTGAAAGCGGTCCCGGGTTCGATTCCCATTAATGGCCCACGTATGTGTCAGCTGTGGACGCCCTTACAAAAATACTTTTAATAATTGATATTTGCAAAGTTGAAACAAAATTATGACTTCACCACACCTTTTTAAGCAGATGAAATTATGCATTCTGTTAAAAAATTTAATTATTTTGCTGTTATTTCATCATTTTGCAAATAATGAAATTCTGGAGAATGGGTTTCAATAAACAGTTGTACAATTTATGATGAACATAAATAAACATTTCTCACACAGTATGAACAAAAACATACTATAAAAGAACAATGAAGTTTCAACCATCAACAAGCGTACTTACAAAGCTATGTTTGACTATCCAACGTCACACAGAAAGCTTCTATCATACAGTAAACTACTATATCCAAGATTTATCCTTAAAACGAATCTCCAGACGGCATTTCAATATGCTCCCGACTATCAACCTAAGAGGATTCCAATAAATTTTAACGATCGCGCACTCTATCACAGAACCATTCAGCATATTCCTCCATCCATCGCCACCGTCGATTATTTTCCACTTCGAAACCGTCGAAAAAAACAATCAACTCCTTCCGCGCATAAATCCGAACCCCTCTCAGCCAACTTCTCCGCTTCCATAACCAAACAAGGAACTAGATTACGGGCGCGCGCTCGCGGGAATACCTACGACCTCTTTAAAAACTCCGAAACTAACGCATTTAAAAGTCACATCGAACCTTCCTCGCGGTTTTTTCCGAGTCGAGAAGCAATCATGCCGCCAATTACACCACCGCGTCGTAAAACTCGTAATCCTTTATACTCCATCACGTTATGGAAACGCCACAACGCTCTCATCTACTGAATGCATAAAATCCTGTAACGTTAAGATTAAGCTTCTCGTTCGGAACCCTTTAATCCGGGTTCTCCCTTCGTATAGATTAGCCTGCTCCGCGGCCCGGAGAAAACCATACCGCCGCGGTGTGCGTGAAGCGAGAGTATGGCATCGTTCTTTCTTTCTCCGGCCCCCTCATCCCACCGAGGATAAGACCCTTTCGCGGAAGACAATTCTTTAATCCGTTGAACCTTGAGACAGCCTTCTCCCTGTCACATTTCCACTGCGCTTATTGTTTCATGCAACGGGCTTTCCTTACTGTGCAGGTACGGAGCGTAAAACAGATGTCTTCTTGCTCCTTTCCAAGTTTATCCTCCTTTCCATACTCCGACCCTCGGCGACCCCTTACTGCTGAGGGACTATTTTCGCGAGGGCAAACACATCTCAGGGTTATTATTATTTACTCGTAGCGAGGGCCTCTCTTCGAGATAGAATTCCATTTCATCGGTTATACCCTAATTGCGAAGGGACTGCGAGATGAGGAGGGCTTCAGTTTTCTTTAGCTGAAAAGTTTCGTTGTTTCAATACTATTATTATTGTGTTATGTACGTTACACATTTACCTTTTGCTACGCGATAAAGAAAAATGTATCTTTATATACTTTCGTCTCAGTCTTGTTCATGGCTGCGATGATATGAAAGCTACTGGGGTTTGAGTTATCCTGAGAAATGGCATTAATTAAGGTTTCTCTTTAAAAGTGTTACTCGTCGAGTCATTGTGCTTCACTAACGTGGGATTGTTCTGCTTATAGCATTCTGGCTCAAGGAGAAAAGCAAGGGCAAACTACCTCACTCCTCATCTTACCTAGTAAGCCTCATTTCCCTCTGCCAGCTGTTCGTAGCTGATGGTAGAGGGATGAGGTCCTAACCGGTATTCGTACTGAATACTTTTCAGACAGATATACGTTATAGATGGACTAATAGTTCTGTAGTAAATTATTACTATTCCAGATTTGTTAGAATAATATGCTTCACAGTTATACAATAGAATACACAATGCTAATATTTTTAGTGGACATTTTTAGTGGAAATTTCAATAATGCAATGTTATTTCCTACTGCAGGACATCTTCCATCAAGCTACAATACCCTATTATAACACGTACATTTTAAGGCAACAAAAGTATGTACATTATTTCATTATACTTATTATTATATTTGCTAAGTACGCCCAATTACGGAAGGCTTCGCTGTGTGGAACTCCATGACGTGGGATATTAATTTATTTCCACAGGATTTAAAACGAAAAAATACTGACATTTACGGTTATACTGGTATTTCAAACATAAAAAGCACCGATTTTGCTTAAATCTGGACGTGAATGTGGATCAGTAATAGCCCGTGTTATTTAATATTTTCTTTAATAAAATTAACTTGATCACCATAAGACATTTTATTGTTCCCTGAAATCCGTCAATGCAATAGCTCGTGAGTCTAAATTTGAGACATTAAAATTTTTGTTACAAAGCGCTTAAAATTTAAATCAAGAAATTCCATCCAAAAAGGCAGTAATGTTATGGGGGAAAAGTTGTAAAAATTCTTTGCATTTTATGTTCCTTTCCATTGGGTACAATTATCCTCAATCTTATGCAACCCGCGCAATACGTTTCATGGTAGGAAAAGCATCAGCATGGATTTAGGACGGGTGGAGAACCAGGTTGGGTACATACGTGTGTCCATAGTGGCACAAGAGAGGAAGAGTGGGACGCGGAACACGCTACGGCACTATCCCTGGTATGTATTCTTTACTTGAAAGATTAAACGCCATAGTAAATAAATGTAGATTCTGTTCATTGCTGATAATAATTAAAGTCTATTAAAGGCTCCCGTATAGCCAAGTGGGCAATGTATTCGACTTCGGGCGAAAGCGGTCCCGGGTTCGATTCCCGGTGGGGACTACGTTCGAAATAACCTCGGCTGTCGAAGCACTTTTAACATTACTACTACTGAAGACTATTAACGGCAATTACACCATTTTGATTCCATCTTTGGCATAATAAAATAAATAATATCAGTATCTCCCTCGATGGTTGGCACCAGATCGGTACGCAAGTCCTTTATATTTGTGGAATATGGCACTATTGGCATTGAAGGCTCGCCATCCCTGATTTAGGACTTACACGCTCAAGCCCACACATATCTCTGTGAGATAAACCAATTCCATTCCAAACCATTCTCCTTTGATCAGGGGCGGATCTAGAAACTTTAAAAGGGTGGTCGACTGTTTAAACTTGTGCCTTGGGTACGTAACTTCGAGAAAGAAAACCATTATTCCCCGAATTCTCTTCAATTAATGGTTAAATAGTCATCTAGTCATGATAAATCCAATGGGTGCTAAGTTAAAATCAATGAAACATTACGATTAGTTTGAGTTTGAGCCCCCAGTCGTGTCCTGAGCAACTTTAATTGCAAAATCATCAAAGAGATCGCCCCAGTCGCCCCACCCGCACTGGATCCGTCAACGCCTTTCACTCATTACCTAAATTAACTTAAATACAATAGTTGTTGGAAAGAATGAAGTATGTGCATAGTCGTGAAAATTCCTCATTGGAAATAAATCAGATATTCTTCAGCTACTTAAAAAAATCATTAATTAGTTCCATAAACTATTCTATCTTTAAATGATTTTAAACAGTGACTACCAGAACTAACTAGAAAAACTCTCAGGTAACGCAATCGAAGCAAAAATTGACACTAAATAATCAAGGTAATTATCACGAAAACAATTATGCATATTTTTATCACTCCTAGCAATAGGAGAGAGAGCAATACAGCGACGTTTCAATGCAATTAACGCACGAATATTGTTTCCAAATTTTATTTTCAGCCTTGAGAATCAAATAAAAATTAGTTGTTAAATTGAAACACGTGCAGCTCTGACTTTGCAATCGCGCTGATAATGATCTAACTGAGTGTCATAATTATCGCGATATTTTCCCGCTGCTTCCCACACGCCTCCATATCATGGCATTTAAAAGGTAATTCATTTTAATTTTAAAAATAATTCAAAAGTAATGTGTTACCAATTATTGCACAAATTATTTCCCAATCGAGATTTAAGAGAGTCCGGTCAAAAATACTCTCCGTGACTCAACTCCGTGTCTTTTCGCACAAAGACGAAAAGCCGTTACACACCATTTCCTGATTATTTTCCTAGGATAAAGAAGATCTGCGCTGGAATCCAATCGAGCAGTTTACGTTACCTATTAACTAGTCCATTCGAAAACTAACCCTAGGGAAAATAGATCGCGTACGAATGAATTTGACGCGCAAGCCTCCTAATTTATAGGTCTTAAAATAGAGCAGTATAGAGAGAAGGCCTAGCAAACAGTAGTGAGTAGGAGAAGGCGTTTGATCAACACCGCAGAATCCACGTTAAACCTACGCCATGGAAGCAAGAACCTCATATTTTCTTTAGACTAAGCTCGCAGAAGGTCAACGCTTATTAAGAGGAAGAGATAAATAGAGGAGAGTATCAAAATAAGGATTTGCTTTTTCCTTTCTTCTCCCCCTCCGTTCGACTAATATCCCTCCATTAGCCCCCCCTTCCCCTTGCTCCCATAACATTCCGGCGAGCTTTGGTACGAGAGAAGACTTCTCACCCCGGGGGAAGACACGCAGCCTCGTTAAAAGGAATCGGACGGAGTGGGCGCGAGGGTCGGAAGACACCGGGGGAAAGGGTGGCGGAGAAAGTGGCGAGGGAGGCGCCGGATGGAGAGAGTGAAAGAAGGAAGGAAAGACAGCGAGACAAACGACTTTATTATGGAAGAGAATTGGAGAGGAAGAAACCGAAGCAAGGGGAAGGAATATTGGGGTGGAAGTGATGGAAGAACGCGAGGAATATCGAGGGGAATATCGGCGGGGACGATAAATTACGAAAAGAAAGAGGAATGATGGGGAAGAAACGTGGAGTAAGAGCGAAGTGAGTGAGGGGTGCATACAGAATATATCTATGGGGGCTCTGAGACAATTGCGAGAACGAAAACATGTCTAGCTTACAGTGGCTGGTTCTACATCTTGCAAGAGATATTAAAAATTTTCCTTAAAAATTAACTGGATAGAAAACGAGGAGATTTATTCAGTTATGCGGCTAGGTAATTGATCTTTCCTACATTAGGGAACTAGAATGTGATATATTACTTAAAGAATCTAGGCTGCGACTTAGATAATTCAATACATTTTTGGAAGACGTAATTGGTAATATGCTACCCCCCTGCTACTTTGGCCGATCCAACAACGAGCGTAAAGTATGAGAAATAGAAGCGAGGACAAGTCTTTTCAGGGACTCGTTCTTTCCGCGAACGATAGGCGACAACAATAAGCTACAGAGGTAACGCAGACGTTTGGTGTTTACACCCCCTGCCACACGCCGAAAAGCGGCTTGCAGGGTATTTATGTAGACGTAGATGAATAAAAATTTTCACTCCATTAAAGAAGGATTGACCAGGATGAATACATTTACTCAGCATTACTCATTCCTCAGTAGCTTTCGTATGTACAATCACAGCTGTAAACATGACAGTGGTTTCCTCCGCTTAGTACTCAATTTGCTATCTCACCCAACGCTTTGGGACTACGAACAAAATCATCACCTCTCGGGTCAGGGGCTTCGCTCTAAAACTGAGACTGACGTTAAAAACAAACAGCTACTGGTCCTTAACAGAATGATACAAGATGTGTGTATTTAAATAAATATGAACGAGAAAAATGCGAAAGATATTTCGGAGTCACTTTTAATCCGCGATCCATTCACGGCTGGCCGATTAGCAACCTTTTGTTTATTCGTGGGACGAGAAAAAAAGAGAAGCCGAAGGAAAGAGAACAAAGCAGTCTTTTAAAGTCGGAGAGGGTAATAAACCGAAATAAAGAGCGGGAAAAGGGATAAGGAAATTTTTGTTAAATACGGAGAAGAAAAGGTGACGGAAAAAGTAGAAAAAGAGGTAAATTCGATATGTGGAAGAATTTGGTATGGAGCTGAAAAAGACTTTATAATAATGTCGTCTCTATTTAGGACATTTTTAGACCTTGAGGTCTAAGGGTTGAAAGGGGAAATGACAGAAGTAGGAAAAACGATAGACGTGGGTGCTAAGTACAGAGCTGCAGTATCCCACACGGCCTCCAGTGCATGAAAACAAAAAATGCAGCCTCCTCTACACGGTAATACGAGTACAATCCATAATTGAAAAATCTACAATGCATTTAAACGATTATGCAACGCTGGAAAAAAAGGGTTTTTTATTATTACTAGTAACTTGATTGAGATCTAAAGATCAGGTTGTAACGGCATTTTAGCCAAAGCCGGTTGTTGAAATTGTATCTCCTGTGGAAAATTCGGTGTTTTTTCTCTTAGTTCATTATCTTTTTCCACGAAGTCATAGATTATATAGAGGGTGATTTGAATCTCTTGATTCCGATAGAATTTTAAAAATATCGTTTTCTGTTTCAACGCAAATAATGCAAAAACATTTTAAATAGCTATATCAATACTCACAGAGAAAGAAAAACTCACTTTGTAGAGTCCAGGAAATAATTTTTAACTAAAATCGACCTTGGTTTCGTTACAGCGTAATTTCATCAGGTGAGAAAACATAGAAACTGATACAAATGTGAAAAAAAATGGAAACAGTTTCCATGTATTTTCACCTGATGGTGTTACGCTGTAAAGAAACCAAGGTCGACTTTAGTAAAAAATTATTTTGTGGACTCTACAAAGTAAGTTTTTCTTTCTCTGTGGTTATGAAGGAGTCCCGCCAAGTCACACCTTAAACCGTCATGTCTATACCAATACCTAGGGAGTTACCAAAAAAATTATATATCATGAATTAGGATTGTTAATCTAATTAAGGAAATTTAATCAAAATTTGCCAAAAAAAATAATTTTAGGCACTTCATGCATCTTGACTTAAAAAGCGGTCCCATTATGTTTTTCTCATTCAGCTAATTATAAGTTTTCGTTAAAGTAATGCATACGGGGTAAAGATTGTGGTCACTCCTCTTTCCTACCACCTGAATTATATAAATGACTTCCACGACAGGTTACGGCAACCCTAGTGAACTAAAAAGCAAAGACACTAACACTATCTGACTCCGTTCACAGAAAATATATTTGAAAAAACACGACCGGTTTCGAGGGTTCTGCCTCATCTTCAGGCAACCGGAAATGCGTGGATGGAATGCCATTTCAAATATATTTTCTATGGACTGAGTCCGATCATCTTTCCTTGAACTAATAAAGAGCGCGACTCACAATGAAACATATCACGTACTTTTTAGCTCGAATTTGAAGCGAAAACTCGCGAGAGGAGCAACCCGAGACCCGCAAACACGGCTTTAGAATTCGCGCAATCAGACCTCAGAAATAAGAAGTACATTGTGAATAAAAAAATCCACAGGAATGTATTGGGTAAACAAAGGGAAAAGAACACAGGAAACTAATAGGAAAGGAAGACATGGGGAGAAACGGAGAGAAAAATCTTAATGTTGGAGGGATGGAGGATTAGTGGAAAGAGGAGATTGGAAAGGAAGGGAGGAACAAAAGAAGAAAAAAAATTCGCTCCTTGGGATGATGAAAAGGAAACGGATTCCGCGGGAGAGGGGCGAATCAGTTCTCGGAGGAGAGAAAGAGAAAAGGGACCGAAAGGAAGAGCATAAGCGGGTTATGGTGCTGGAGGAGGGAGAAAAAGGCGTATTTTTTCTCATTGAGTCATAAAAATTTGACCGTCCGTAAAAGTGTTTTCGAGTTGCTACGAATTTTCCTATAAATCCCGTCCGAATGGTAGGCTCTAAATAAAGGACGGATGTAATTTTATTTCCAATTAGCCGTGTGCGGGCCGAAACCATGGGAAATAATTTTCATTGCTCTTAGACGAAATGTATGATCCTGAGCATGTGACCTCCATATTAATTGATAGTCGATCATCGGCGACGCAATCAATGTTTGATTGCTCAATAAATGGAAGGAGCGGAAATCAATGACCTTGCGCGCTGATTCAGTCGAGTTTTAGGATCGATGGTATCATTATCGCGGGAATTCTAGCTAACCGTAAATAATTGGATGGTCCTAAAAAGTTGTCATCGCGAACGAGCAATGTTAATTGTTAATTTGCGGCTGATCTCTTTAATTAAGAAATCATTGCAGAATTCTCGTCCATTAATGACTTAATTAATTTCTATTTATAAACTACTGCGTCGGAAAACATTCATTTATTTTAAATTTGTATTCACTTTCTAAAATTTATTTAAGTATTATCGTTAGCAAGAGAACTCGTTTCAATTGATTTTTTATATTATCGACGACGAGGAAACCTCTGTTCTCATACAAGTGTGGTTTAAAATCTCGACAAAGATTTTAATNTTTTTAGCAAACGTACTCTGTTGTTTAGCGGCAAATATACAACTGTTTTTGAAATTTCTAGTTAGAATTTTTAGCCAATGAACAACCCCAAATGTATATTTGGTACTATTAGCGCCGCTGAAATAAGAAGCAGTTTTGAAAAACAATTTATCGTAGAAATGTTACATCTACTACAAAAAGTAATGTCTAACTCTCTTGTGATCGCTATTTATTTTCATTTCATAAATTCGAAATAAAATGACTAAAGAAATGACTATCATTCGATTGTTCTAAGGGGTACAAAAGTATTTGCTACCAAGACATACGCTAGTCAAAAATATGCTTGGAAACGCTTGTTTAGAAGTTTGAATTTAACGAGATCTTACATATGAGAATCTATTTTTCTACTAAAGCGTAACATTTCTTGGATTTCATATACCTATGTAAATTCACAATAACAGTTAAAGGCTTCCATTCCCACCATCAGTAAAACGATCTTTAATCTCTTCCTTTCTTTAGTCCCTCTTCAGTCATCTCATCAAGATTTCAGTTAGCTACGAATTCAGTAGCGCTTTCTTATTCTATTAATTAAATACTTCCTCGATATTTTGTTCTTCCACAGTCAAGTATGGAAAAAATGTCTTCAAAGTAAATTTTCACTGACCATAATTCCAATGATCCTGTCAGCAGTGACTTACTAGCTGGGGATGTCAAGGAAAAATAAAAATTATGCATGTCATCGAAACAATAAATCCACTTGCCATTATGGAGTTGAAGAATTAATATGCCTTGTATAACGAATCTTGATGGAGCATTTCCTAAATTTATTAAAGATTATGTAACAAAACTAGGCTAAGTATATATTATAAAAAAACAATATGCGACCGGTAATACCTCTTCATCTGGCCTATCTATCATCTGGTTATTACCTCGAAAACGGTGTTTTTCTATGCTGTGGATTTCGTCTAGTTCTGTTACATAATCTTTAATAAATTATAAAGATATTCCACCAAGTATCGCTTGATATGTTTCGTTATAGAAGGAAAAGTTATTCTCTTGTATGTACAAGGACAGAGAAAGAATCTTGTGATTTTAAAGAATGGACCAGAAACTAAAAGAAAAGAAACAGGATGTATAGTGACAAAAGGTCCGCATCCACGATTAATTTAGTCGATAATATTATTTCCTTCATTCATTCTTATTTTACGAGGTAAATTTTTCACCAGATAATGTTTGTCATAATCAGGGAATATTTAACTCCATCAAGAAAATTACACAGTAGCCAAATGGTGTTAAATTGATCGAGAGCAGAATCAAAGACCCGGAAACGAAAGATCAATAAAAAAGACAGAAAAATAAAATTACGCTAGGGCTAGACACAGATTTAAATCGGGAAACATGACCAGAAAAACCGACGTCCAAAAATCCAACAGAAACAAATGGTAAAAGGTAAAAACTAATGATCAATTTCGTACGTCTTCGGGGCTCAATTTTCAGGAGAGGGACGGATTTTTCTTTCGTTTCGTCTTCGGTTGGACGCTCGTAAGGGAGGGCGAGTACCCTTGTCTCGTAAAAGAGGGAGAATTTGGACGATCGGAACATCGACAGACCAAAGACCGCATCGCGGAAGCTCATGAAAGTCACATCGGTCGGGGGTGTCTTTCTCATCCTCTTCCCCTCCCTTCCCTGTCCCTCCAAGGAAATGTTAATTTGCCACGTAAAGGAGTATAATAAACCTTGCTTTTGGCTGTACCAGACTTTCTGCCCAGGGAAATAGGCACAAATGAGTCAGTCATGAATCACCGAATTTAATCCACCCTCAATGGCTTCCTCAGGTAAATGCATCATCTTACAAGGAAAAGTGATTTTGAAATGTAAGAACATATTCTAAAATTTTCTACGTCTCCCTATTCGGAATAGCCCTTTATAACTCGCTTAATTCGGCGGAAATGTTGAAATCTCACATGCTCCTCCCAGCATATCTTGATGAATATACAGGGTGTATCTAAATGAATCGGTGTTTTAAATCTTTGTAGTATTTATACCATTTGACTTACAATTATAAACTATACATCAAATGAAAGAGAAACTCAAACAGTTTTTGTTTTGAACCTGAACTTGGTCTGCAGTGACTTGGTGGAACCGATTAACCATATTTAATAAAAAACATGTACAGGCTGTACACTGGGAAACACCTGATGGTGGCATGATCAATGCCGAAACCGGTAGTGTGGTTTTAATTTTAATTTTTTTGTGGAAACCTGTACAAGTTTTTATTAAATAGTTTTTGTTTTGCCTACAAGTGTTCAATGTAAGCACCATTCGTCATACGGCACACATCAAGTCGATAGGCGAGTTCTTCATTCCTTGATCAGTGTCCATACCTTGATCAGTGTGTCTGGTGTGATCCAACAACTGATTAAATCCTGTTTCTTAAGTCTGGTAGGTCAGCTGGTAGCGAAGGCACATACACGTGAGCCTTTATGAACCCCCAAAGATAAAAATCGGATGGTGTCAGATCGGGTGAACGTGGAGGCCATGCGAAACAAGCCTTAAAACCCCGATATTCATTTAGAAACACCCTGAACTATTAGCCTTTTGGTACAGAATAGAAAAAATGATAACCTTAGATGGATGTGTGGAATATATGAACCTACATAAGTATGAAAGATGCTGAATAATGGATTTATTTTGGCTAGCCCTCATTGGATTGTTATCAGGGGCGGATTTAAGTTATCAGAAGCCATAGGCACAAAGATGAGACTGAGCCCTCCACTAGGTATTATAAATTCAAATGTTTCCATAAAATATGCATCACATAGGAATCCCACTCTCTTCACTATGGCAAGAATAAACGAAACATTTTTTAATTACAATACGTAGTATTCCTATAAAATGTAATGAACGATTTTAGATCATATAGTGACCATATAGACTTTGTTAGATCATATAGTGGCATCAAGAATTTGATACATTCCATAAACATTATTCATTGTGTAGACTCAATCAACAAAAATAAAATTCTTTCTTAAAGCGAAAAACCAGAACAATTTATTACTGAGAATTTATTAGCACATCCTTTCGAGGCCCTCATGTGGATGAGATAGCGCTAATTATCAATCGGTCCCTTGAGCGTTATTCACAGGGTCACAGTAGACTTCACTCGGACTTTTTCCACCAATAGCATCCTGACTCAACAAGGATCAACTTCACTCCTCATCTTCCTTAATACGCCTCATTCCCTCATACGACCGAAATCGGTAGATTTAGATTTGTACCCTGCAAGCCGCCAGTGGCGTATGGCAGTAGAACAGGATTCGAGTCCCGTTCAAATCCGGTCCTTTCACTTCCCTTTATCCTTGAGTTAGACGCATACCTCAACGAGCTTCGTAAGCTAAATATCCTATACCTTAAAAAACAACTATTTAATCACAAAATTTTTACAAATTACACGAACGAATTGAAATTTATAAATATTCCAAAAATATATTCAATATTCTGCGTAATTCGTACAGAGTTTTGATAAAATAGTTATATTACTATGCAGTTACACAAGGGGCGCACCCAGAATTTTCGCTTGGGTCTGAACTTACCAATTGTTTGGATTGAAAGGATTGTTACTAATAATATCTTGAACTCCTTCCAATTCAATATATAATGATAAATACTCGAATCACACAAGAGAGTGTTGCCTATAAAGATGTATTTTAAGCGTATAAACATTTGTTAGTTTGACCCTTGAGAGTATGGTTTCGAATAAAATATTTGTAGTAACAAACTTCGGGGGGAGGGAGGTTAAGTTCCTCATCCACCTCCTTAGATGCCCGCATGGACGCAGTAATATCGCATCTCAGCAGAAAAGCAATCAAGTTTAAGACTGACAGTATGACAATGTTTGTACTGATTTCTGAAAGAATCAAAATCATTAGCTGGGAATTTTGCATGCATCAGACATTGTGTTGCTTTTAATGCTATTTTTTTCTGCTAAGAAATTTTAAGCGAGGCAGGNGAGGCGACCTTTTTTATATTTAGGAGGGGCGTATAAGCCACGGACTTCCTTACAGCGCTCCAGTCTTCGAAGCTTTTAGATAACGTTTCCTGAATACATAACGGGCGCGTATTAAAATGCATAAGAGATGCGAGGTTCGCTGTCAATGGGAAAGTTTCTTTTTTCCGTATCTCCGAGTCCTAAAAAAGAGTTGGAAATCGTGTTTTGGTGAAAATAATGAAAGTGGACAATGGGAGAAACGGAATGAATTTTATTCGGCGTTTGATGTCGGCATAATTATATCTCGGTGAATAAGACGGAACTATTGCGGAGGCGGAGCTTACGAAAAAGCAATAAGGCGGGGCGCACTAGATAATTTTACTATGAATTTTAATGCTCTTTGAGGCAAGTGAAGGCGAAAAAGGGACTCATTCATATTTTAACAGCGGGATTAGTCATTCAATTTATATGATCCACTTAAAAGGTACGGTTATCTTACATTCAGTTGATGTTACAAGAGCCTGAATGAGAACGCTATTACCTTACATTATTTTGCATTATATTATCGTTTTTGGGGAACTTGGATGTTTCTCGTATTAATTTTACAGTACAGTTATTATATAAGAAAAACCTTCCTGTTTTATTTATTGCTTCAAATAGGAACGGTGACGCTATAATATTTACATAAAAAATTATAAATTCAATGAATCCTGCGGGTAGATCAAACATCACTATTTATCTAGTTAATAAGATTATTAACATTATCTTTGAGGATTATGGGAATTAAACCCCTTATTATAC
>KZ308472.1:413698-476001 GCA_000376725.2 Ladona fulva | reverse complement strand
ATACACACATACATACACACACGAAGTACTTATTCATCACTGAATTTATGCAGTATTAAATCATTTATGCATACATTTTTCGTCAAAAACAAATATCTCTAAAATCATAAGACTTTCGCACACGCAAAATAAACAAATATTTCATTTCTTGAATGAAGTGTAAATGTTCAGGCGTTACTTTGTGGAAAGCCATAAATATGGAGAAAAGAAAGCCTAAATTTTCCACAATATATTTTCACTGGCGACCGGTTTCGCTACCGAGGTAACATCTTCAGTACCTCGGTAGCGAAACCGGTCGTCTGTGAAAATATATTGTGGAAAATTTACAGTCCTTTTCTCCATGTCATTTCTTTTTTGAAATAAAATCCCCCAACTAAAACATCCTCTTAACTGAAATCTTGAATTCGATTTACGGAACTGTAACCTATTTTACCTCATTTCATCAAAATATTAAATATAACAGTGTGAAGTAGATTCGAAAATTGGATCGTATCGCAGAAATATTGAAATCGATAGGAATTGCGGAAGAGTACATGTATTCTCTTTCATAGTGTCGGAAAATTTACATTTTCCGAACATCTTACTCGTAACATATTCCCATTAGGAAAATACTAGCGCGAAAGGAGCAACCAGCATAATATATTCCTTGTTCTGAGAAGACCGCATTTCGGAAACAAGGCATCTTAGATGGGATCTCTGGTAAAATCGCATATTAGGGATAAGAGCCTCTTTCCTTCCTCTCTCTCTCCCTCACTCCACCCGTCCATACATTTATCCCCTTGCTCATTAATCATGCAAACTACGCGTATCTGAGTAGGGAGATGCGAGATGGATTCCCGTTCTAGCCGGGAGATGGCGAATGACAGTGCCATTTGTTCTTTTCCGTGCTCAGAAAGAAGGTGGAATTACAGATAAGAAAGTCGTGTATTCCAGAAGGAAGCTTGTAATTGGCACCTTTAGACATGCAAATACGCGTACACAGTGAATACTCCATGAATTATATTTGTTTATTATAGTACTGATAGTACTCCGTGACTTTCTGAGAAACGAAGAAATGCATTTCCTAATGTAATTAAGCCAATCAGTGGTTTCTGTATTCCTTTCATTGTATGACCCATGGTTTAGTACGATTTTCACAAGCAGGGTTCATTAAGGACTGGACCCTTGCGCGGGAATCGATTATTTATCTTTTAGTTGTCACTCAACTCTTTCCCGGATCACTCAATGTTTCTTTAATAGCTTCATTCCAGAATGTTTCCCTAACTTAATCTCTCAGTAATTAGTATTGTAAACTGTTGTGTCTAATAACCTTGAGGTTGACGCGCCTTAATCTTACTACTACTACTAACTGTTGTGAACGGTTACGTGGTATTCCATAGTTGGTTTTTACTATTAAAAAATAACGATCGCTGATTTGCCGTTTGTATGTTTTATTAGCGGACACTGTATAATTCGAGTACCTATTTTGATATTCTAGCGGAGACTAATCTAATAGAAATAACTATGGGATCAAGAGAGTACCGCGAACCCTATCATTGGAGGGAGAATGGGGGTGCATTCGGTAAACGTCGATACTCATATCCTCAATAAATAAGGCTTCGAGCCATTCTTGTTTTTCTACGGTCGATCATTGCCAACGTAACGCTTTAATTTCTCGTTTTCCTAGAAGCTGGCCGATGTAACAATAAAGTCACTCTGGATGATTAAGCATTTTGACTCTATTCAATTGCAAATATCTATCCTGGACATGACCAAAAAAATAACGTGGCAACAATGACGCATATTACAGAATATTGGCGACATAATGAACAACATGGAGAACGTTTATGCTTAAATAAAAAAAATTCGGGCAAATTTCAGTAAGTGAGTAAGTTCGGTAAGTTTCAGAACGAATCTGACTGTGAGTGATTAATTTTTAACGTTTTCGTCTTGATAATATCTAATAGAAGGACTTCTTTAGGTAAGAATCACTTAAATTTTTCCTTATAGATAAATTTGATAACTGAAAAATTTAGTATGTTTAAATATTCTCACATATTACGTAAATACATTGACGATTATGATACACGTGGCGGGCGCGTTTCACAAAAGGAGGTATCGTTAAATCAGGTTAATCATACGAGAGGAATTAGAATGAAATATGTTGGTTGCATGAGCGAAGTTGCTGGTGGAATCTCCTCTACTTGACCAAAAAACTTGAAGGTTATATATAAGCTATGGCCCGACCAATATTCAGGTTTGGAGAGAGCTCGTGGATTGCCCATAAAGATCTTTTACTTGCTTGCATCGCTTCATCAATTTAAGCAGGTCGCGGAACATGCTAAGTTCAGCATTATGGGCATAGAATCAGTATGGAAGGGACGACTTGATGGCGCATGGTCTAGCGAAAAGAGTTACAATGACAGAGGGGATTTGTAGGAAATGAAAGGTGGTCCCGAATAGCTCGAATATAATGCCGAAATGAATTTCATAATAAGCGGCTGTAGAACTCTTGTCGCTGAACTGTGTAATCACTGCAAGCAAACCCGGATATGAGACAGATAAGCCGCTTATCTACTTCCTTCGCTTCAGAATTTAATTAATCAGCTCATAAATCACTTTTCTGTATGACTTCTGCAATAGATGTTGAATTGCCGAATTTAATGTTTACCATGTTTCGGACCAAATTATTACAAGAGGTACTCTTCTCTAGAATGTGAAATTAACTACCGACGTAAAATGATGGTACTTCCTCTCCCGTGGCGATAAGAGACGTGGAACAGACAATTCTAATATGGCAACTAGTCTTAGAGGCCTTTGATCATAATATTCTATCCATAAATCATTATTTTTATTTTCAACATCAAGAATTTTTTGTGCGGAAATTAGGGTTGTTTTTTTCTAATGACTGAGAGTTATAAGGGGTTTACCTTTGCTAAACGCTTCGTCCCGCTGAATTTCTCAAGAAGAAGCAACTAAAACAAAGAGGATTTTCTCGCAAACTTAGTCATGGGTGACGATTTTTAAATTGGAAGACACTTAGAAAAATTGTACTTTTCTACATAATTATTTATTAAACAAATAAATAGCACACTACCAGTTTCAACAATTTATCGCCATCATCTGGTGATGAATATCCAGTTATTTATTTGTTTAGTAAATAATTCTGTGGAAAAAGTACAATTTTTCTAAAAGTCTTCCTATTATGGATTTCCATAATATTTCGCCTGAATCTGTGTAATTTTTAAATTGAGTAACCCAATCATTTTAGGACTACGTAATGTGATTTCTGTTTGACATGTAATAATTATTCGTAATCCTAAATTATGTGAACCACGATCAACTAATGGATAACACACATCCCTTATTCATCTTTTTCATAAACATCTGTCGCGGGATACTCTCAAAAATGTAACTGAAGAAGACGGCACGCTATTTTTTACTTTAAGGCATTGCTTATTGTAGAGTGATTTCATTAAAAAATTCTCTCCGAAGGTGGTGACTTGGTATTTCAATGAATGACTCCACACAGAAAGGGAGCAAATCTTAAAGGGAGGGTCACCAATATTATCTGCAACAATTGTAGAAATGTCTCAGTTTAAATAGAACACTCAGATGTAGGAGTCGAGCCGTTATTCATCAGAGATTATTTTATTATTTGTCGACGTAATGGATGCCGTGTAGTTCCGAGAGTTCTTCAAAGTAGTCGAGATATTTTAATTATCGATACCCCCCCGTGCCCATCGAGGTTAAACCCTGAATCTGTCTTGTTTGTCTCCGCCTCTTGTAAATGCCCGCTTGTGCAAACAGGGCTAAATAGGGAGAAAGGATATGAGAAATTGGAGTTACGCAAGGAAAATATGAATAGGGTGACGTGGGAAGCGAAAAATGTGAGGGCACGTGGAAGGGAAACGCTAGGGAAGTTCATTTGGAGAAGAGATTAAGGAGAAAGTACACGTATGTTTCGATTCGGAGATAAATTAATGAGCGTCCTTTTTTGCGTCGCCGAGATGTGATGAGAGACGCGACAGCCAGGAAGAGTGACCACCGAAATGTCACCGTTTTAACGAAACATTCTTCTCGAGCGTCCAATTAAATTAGAGCGTGAGAAGATCCGAAATCGATTCGTTTGGGCGCTAAGACTACACTTCGAAGACATAACCTTCAAATTGGAGTACTGCTCTTGGTAAACAGCCGGCGAGGAATTAGGCTCATTTACAATCGTCCATTTTGAGATTTAATAGCACGTGGTATTTACCATGCGTGAAACTAGCTGGATGAATCGTCGTAACTAAGAATATGCGAAAATAACGAAACATGTCAATCGATACTTGGTGGAACATCTCCATAATTTATTTAAGGTTATGATGCAAAACTAGACTTAATCCACACCAATCTGGCTTGATGATGAGGTGACCACCTCGAAATCGGTCCCGTTGTATTTTTCTTTATTATGGACAAAGTCTAGTTTTGTATCATAATATTTAATAAATTAATAATAAGCGAATAAATATGAATCTTGAAATGAAATCATTTAAGTGAACTATACAGCTCCATTAAATCAGAGTCTTTCGATGTAATGGTTACGTAATTCATTAAATCTAACTCGACGGTTTACCAAATCCGTGATTTCTTACCTCAGTAAACCAAACTTCGATGGAAGTCTAATTAAAAAAGGATTCCTATATCATACGTAAAACGGTTTGTAGTATTGAATTGAAGGAAGACGTTAATCGGCAAACATAAAAATTCACGAACCTAAACCAGAGTTCCTTTCAAACAGCGTATGTCTCCCTGCCAACCAATTTCAGTCCACTATATTAGGATGGCTACAACCTCAAGTACTACTTCGAGTACTTTCATGCTATTTTTTTCAAAATAAGATCTCTTATGAGGGTCTACATTGCAAATGAGTTACCCGTTACTCGCATCCCACTACCATGAGGTACATACATATCCACTATACACTATAAATTATTAACTTTTCGTAATAATCATAGTACAATTTGAAAATGATATTTGAATTTGAGTTATTATATTTGAAAAATTAAAAAAGGTGCATTAACATCAAAAATTATTTTTCCTATTCCAATTTTTCTTTGACGAAACACTGATCTTCCTCTAACCACCTGATGAGTTCGATTTGTGTCAATCCAAGGCACCGAATTCTCGTTTGATAATAAAGAGATTCCACCCAAATCGCTCGAATAACTACGGCAGAAATAACTGACAGCTTTTCCTCGATCGTCCAAAGTAATATTTTTTACAGGATTATTTTAAGTTCGAATGTGATTGAAAGAAATAACATAACGCTTATGTCGGTGATTTTAACTATTATTTATAAGAACTAGAATTTTTCACCTAATAACATTTGCGGGAATAAAATACTAGCATAAGCCTCGCTATTGCAACATGAAAGATTGTACGTTGAATTATTGCCTCAAAAATGACATGACATTATCATAACAATATGTCCTCCGAAGAACTGGAAAGGAAGAGTTACGGAAATAATAACTCACGGGTAAAAACTCGACCTCCACAAGTAAAAATCGGAATTACATTCCCAGGTATACAAACGATTTCTACGAGTTGAGAAAATTAAAATTTTACAAATCGAAATGATGGAATAATTCGTGATAGCTATCAAAAACCTCCTCATTATATATAATATTCCACACAAATTATTTAACTAACGATAACTCAAATCGCATCAGCGAAGCTTTTAATTTGATCACATCAGCAACATTTAAAAATTAATTCACTCATTCTTAATGAAGTCATTTTAATTTTTCCGGTGGACTTTTGGACCGCCTGCCTGTGATAGCATTAAAACGATAATATTTCGATGGATAGGTCAAAAACCCGTGATTAATTAGATTAATTAATGGAAATCGTATCTTAAATTCATAGTTATTTATTCATATTCACTATTTGTTTTATCAAATTCACTTGGGTTCTTTTCTAAACTGTTTGTGGTTAATAAACTATAATTATTATTATTAGTATTATAATACCATATTGACCCTATGAATAACTCTTTTAATAGAATCCGATCAGGAGTGACCAAAAGAATGCAATCAGTCGGTATCACTCATACCTTTGTAGCTTTTACAGTATAAAGATGGTGAGACAGAGACAAAGGTAAATGAAATATTCATTTTCCTCCAAAAGGTACTGAAAGAAAATGTCCAATCCATCAAGATATGGTAGCCAGAAAAAAATTTCATTACTCTGTACTTATCGAAGAGATTATACATGGATGATAGAATTCTCACATCAGAGAAAAATTTCAAGCATTTTGGATACCCTAAGGCTCGCTAACTTGGGGCGTAAAAATACGTCCAGCCGTTCCTGATTGTTTTCCTAAAGCTAAGAAACCTATGCTAGAATTCCAAAGAGTTTAAGTACTCCCTGCCACACGCCGGAAGGCGGCTTGCAGGGTACTTATGTAGATGTAGATGTACTCTAGCTCAATCCCTTTATGGAAAATTCGTGAAATATTAAATCATCGGCGATTATGGTTTATATTGACCACTTAATTCAATGCGTTACTGTTAGAAAAAAGTATCAAGTAGTCGATAAGCAATATGACGCAGATGAAGAGAACAAGAATGCTTGCGTGATGAAAATTTCACGCTTGAATAGCCGAAATGTCAGTCCCTTTTGCGATTTTTCACGGCAATATCCTTCCTCTTCGCAGAAAGTCCCACGTTTCCCATTTTCGCCGTTTCGATGTATTTTCCGTTTCCTTTCTTAATCAAAAGTCGCTAGAAATTTTCCCATTGTTTCTCCCAAAAGTTAGGGATAGCTCTCCCATAGGAGGGAAACGGACGAGGGGAATTGCCGACTGACTCACGACGTGCTTTCATTTCGTTTTTCTCTGAATTTCAAAATTTTCCCGAAACTTTACCCTCGAGACAAACCAATTGACGTTACCTCGTAATCAAGAATTTGAAAGCCAATTTTCTCCGGTGAAACATTCCTGAAAATTTGATAATGTCGAATAATAGTTCGTTAAAAGTTTCGCTGCATATAATTGCAATCGAATTGCCCTTTAATTGTCCCGATCGTACTTTCGAATTCGGTCGGAGGAAGTGCGAGGGTTGTGCTGAAGGGTCGAAGGTTGTGAGGCAATGAGAAACAGAAAAGAACTCAAAAGTATAAAGTTGTGATTTGGAAACGGGAAAGCCATTATGTTTAAAGGAGACAGCATGTAATACGTACTTTAAATCTCTGCGACAAACGGATTGATTAACTTCAACTTACTTAACCTCAAAGCTTTCTGATGAAACTGAGGAGAATGAAAGATGTTCTTCTATAATAGTGAACGCTACAATCAGTATATGCTGACCATTTTAAAAAGTCAAGTCACGCTTGAGGGTTGCTAACTGAAGTATTAGGTATAGTACTATAATGTATAACTAAAATGGACTTCAACTAATGTTAACTTTAGGACCCGGTATAATAAATGGTTTCCTAGAGTTGAAGGGAAAATAATAGTTAATCTCTTACAAATATATAGGAGATTAACTACAATCTTCTACTACTACTATCAGCCATAATTGGTTACTCTTGAAACTAATACTAGAATAGAAATTATACATGAGCTATTGTACATATCTAAAATAATATTGCTAAACGTTTAACTTCAGCATGAGATTTGGTTAATGGCAGTGCTCTGGGTCTTTTACAGTTAGCCAGTTTCAGGTAGCCAGTCAGTTCAGGGGGGTCAGTCTGTTCAGGGGGGTCAGTCTGTTCAGGGGGGTCAGTCTGTAGACTTGTAGCTAGTTTGCCGTCCTAATCCGGACGACAGACCTTCTCCTTCAGATTTTTATCTGTCATACATTCTTCTTAGTTATTCTCAGTTTCTTGAATTTCAGATGACATTTCATGCCTCTACCTTTCCTAATTTGAAAATACATTACGACCTAAAGCATAATGGTGGGTTATACCGTAAAAATAAAATAAGGGATATAGAAAATAAGACAGCAGATTATAACCATACCTGAGATTTTAGTCTAAAAACAGTGAAACTTATTTAGAGGTCGCTTTAGGAAGTGTCATCTTCTGAGTGTCTCTAAGGCTAATAATAAAGAACATTACATTAAACATCTTTGACACTCCCACTTTACATAGACACTGCTCAAAGTCATTTTCAAGATATCACGTTCCTTTCTTTTTCTTCCTTGTTCCTCATTCTTGAACCATTTCCCCTCTTCATATCGCTTTCTTTGTTAGCTTCCCTGTATATGATAATGTCTCCTAGAATTATTTCATGTGCAAGCAAAAAAACTACTTTCTTTGAAATATTATAATCTATTTATTTGTTATATTTGTATCTTAAACGTACCTGACAATTAATCTAATGCGTGTACTTTCTTAAAATGTTTTAGGGCGTTCACCTCTATGTGCAAAGTTAACCACCTTTTCCTTTCTCTTGCAACCTTTTTAATGATCAACATTCAACGACAAAAAATAGTTGAATTCTGATATATACTGTATCTGTAAATAACTTAGTAGTGGTATTTAAATAAGCGACGAAAAACGTATGGTTCACACGCTTGATTTTAGATGAAGAAATGTAAGAGAAGAAGTCCCCGGCTATGGCAGACTTTTTCTCTTTCATTTCTTCATCTAAAAGTATTAATAACGTTAATTTTGTTAGTTAGTTATCATTGTTAGTGTCGCACATATTGGAAATCGAACCCGGGACCTCTTTCATCAAAGTCGTACACGACACCCACTTGGACATCTAGGAGTCCCAGATAAGGATGATAATTTTTATCATCCTGTGAGTTGTTTACTAACATTATATTTCTTTTATTCTTTCCTGCATCTTCCTCCCTTTTCATTGTGGGTGTCTTCAGGCAATGGAAATATTTTTTTCTGTGACAAAAGACATCGCAGGTTTTTCCTCCATAGGATCATTCTTTCCTTCCGTAATTCCTTTTATTACCACCGTAGAAATCTGAATACATTATATTTTAAATTCTTGTTTAAAATCTGAATCCATTTTATAGTTTTTGTTTGCATTTTGAAAAAGGTTAAAAGGAAGATTGGAGTTTGTACCAATTTTGCCAAATATATACGCTTGTATTATATTCCATTGTTTTAAAGTCATAAAATCATGAAAATACGCTATGGAAGAGTACTCTTAGCACCGAAACGAACCACAGAGAAATCCATCTAGCTTATTCCAGAGGTACCATTTTCCTGTACTTAATATTACTCGGAGAGAATTCCTTTTTCGCAAATGGGCCCTCGATGGATGTAATCCAGATCATCCTAGTTTCCTTTCTTAACAAGAAAAAGGTCACGGAAAGAATGGGTAGCATAAGACGACTCTCCCTGGGGTACATGCACGCGAATGCAAACAGTCGTGTTCTTCTATTGTCTCTCTTCGCAATAAGGTATCGCAGTGTGATTCACGTCCTCGGAGGAACTTTATTCAACTCTTCATTTAAAATGTCGGGAAATCCAAGTAACAAGTCATCTGTGTCGTGAAACGTCGCCCACGTGGGAAATAGCTCAAATGACACTAACAAAGAGGCAGAACTTTTCACTGCTACAAGAAATCTGTCTTGAAAGACGAAATAAAATTGGCTCTTCATACAACTGAAATGTCGCCATTTTAAGTTAATTAATCCATTTAAAATTAAAATCCACTTCTCTTTAGTTTTTATTTTTAGGTTTGATGCCTTCCAGTACATGGATACAGAAAAAAATATTCTGGTTAGAAAATCGAAGACAATTCATTCATATACATTGTTTCAAGATAAAATGTTGCTTCTTTAGATTCGTTCTGACTTTGGCTAACAGATATTTACTTCACCAGAAATCNAAAAAGTTGAATTTTGTTTATTAAAGTAAATAATTTGAATATTAAAACTGAATGGAAAGCCACAGGCAAATTTTTAATCAGTGGTAAAATTAATTCATTTCCGATAAATATGTAAACCTCATCCGACGACCTCCGAATATAATATTCTTTTTTATCGTTTGCCATCACTGCGCATTTTCTAAAATCAGGGCATTTGTTAAAAATGAAATCACCGCTGCGTGCGATAGACCTCTTTTAAAAAGAAACAAATCCTCAAATAAAAACTTGGGATGACGTTATTAAGTAAAGCGTGTATACATAAAAAAAAATTTCACAAACAAAAGGTAACATATAAATAAATTTACTTTCACTACATTATCGATTGGTACCCATTCTTCTTAAGTCCTTCCCTTACCACATGCCGGCCTCCGTGGAGTAGTAGTTAGTGATTACGATGGTTTTCTGTGATCGTCTTTATTAGGTTAATTATAAGAGTGGTCCAATTAGACTAAAATTCGCCTAATTAAAGATATTATTACCATTATTCCTTAGACCTTACCCATAGCTGAAGACTACGTACACTTCACGCTGCACCATCATAGGACGGGACGAAAATGTCGACATTCAAGAATTAAACTTGTGTCATACCTGATTTTTCCTTTTTAATTCATTTCTATCTGTGTCTTCGCGGTTTTTCTTTTTGCTCCCCTTCCTACGTGAGCATTTTCCTGCACCGTGGGTTTAACTCTGGAAACCTTCAGCCTTCAGATGAGTTTTCCCCGCACCCAATTCCTTCAGTTACCTTTTGCCGTGTTTTTAAAATAATTTTTAATTTATGTAATTCGATAACTTTGTACAATGTCTGAATTCAGAGGTTAGGTGTAAGATATAGCTACATGGGCCTAACCTCGCCGAATACGGAGTTTTATAGTAATAATAATGATAATAATAATTTAATTGATTCGAATGAATGACCAGGTAAATATCAAAATAATCGTACAAATTAAAAAGGTACTAATAATGGCTGCGTCGGAATGCTCCCTAATGTAAAGGGTTGATACCGTCATGGATATTTTAAATCCAAGATATTTCTATTATCCTCTTCAACGAAAACAGCTGCGCCCAATTATATCAATTCTAATAAATCGCAACAATTACAACAAGAATGCAAACACATTAATCCATGCCCTAGCCACGGAAAATCTCGGTTAATCAGGAGTCTAACCGGGACCTATTGGATAACCATTTCGCCACCAGTTTGGCAAAATTCCTAGGCGTAACAAACGCTTGGAAAAAGTAGTCAATTATGCAGAAAAATACTGTAGCAGTGAAAATAGTGATGGTGGAAGTCGATGAAAATATGCCTTGAAGTAATAACAGTCATTGTACGTTCAGTTCCGGTCAAACCATCATCATATAGTTAGGAATTATTAATCTTACACTAACATTCGAATCGGATAAATTTTCAATGGAGAAAAGAGAGGGCGGGAGCAACTGAGTACGTAAAGCGCGACCTAGCGGTGGCAGGAGATAGTAGTACGATGGAGAGGGAGGACAGACGGTAGTTGGCCTTAGCGTCTGAACAGGTGGCTCCGAAGGACAACAGGAGGACCTGGAAATCAGGTTCACTAATTAAGGGCAACTATTAGTAGGTGAGGGAAAAGGCTGAGACGAAGATTGCACATTCGGTTTCGTTAGAAGTGGGTCTAACTAAGCAGATCTCGCGTTTCTACTCCAACTTCCTTCTCTACTTCATTATAACAAGTGAACTTACAACTTGAGTTCCATGCTCCTAGTTTCCAGGTTCCTGGTGACTCCTCGATTTGTACCTAATTACTACATTGATTCTGCAGAGGGTAATAAACTCAAAACTAACTAACACGAGATTCACAAAGTTATCTGTACCATACACTAGATTTCTAGATGCGAAAGAGAAGCCAGGAAGGGTAAATGGATTCGGAATCAAATCATTTCTCAACTTATGAAAAAAAATATTGATATTTAAGAGAAATTTTGCACGGAAATTTATAATAAAATTAAGAAAACTGGAGATGTAATTGTTAGACAGGTTACAGAAACGAGTTCCTTTTTATAGGTAGATATTGAATAGGTTTTCCCAGGTTTGAAAGAAAGTTCGAGGAAGTTACGACCGAAAGACGTCGAATCCCTGCAATCAAACAATTCACACAGAATATTATTTGGAAACGGATATTTCGAAATATCATCATATCACAAAAATATAGAGGGATTTCATAAAATCTGTTAACTGTCATTTTTTAATCAATTCTGGTAGAAAGCGATAGATTTCGCTTTGAGGTCTTGTTGTAAGCATTGGTCTGTGACCTGACAACGAATGTCAGAAGATAGTTCACCATTATTTCAGCTTCACGGGCCAGCGAAATAATGCGGAAAAATCAGCAAAAGAGCCCACGTTCACTAATAACGAATATTAGATATCTACGGGAAACCAGCATTAATCACTTCTTTGACGCACCCGAGATATCTCGTACTTAGAGTTTCCTGCTTTTTGGCATTTTCTCACTTTCTAAAAGATATCTCACTGAGTGTATGTAGCTTGGTTTCTTTTACGCCTATTTGTACACACGTCTCTATTGTTTTACTCGACATGTGCATATACCGTAAGCAGGTTAAAATTTATGGATATAAAAAAGTGAAATGTGATATTAAATTGCTACGAAAGAGGAAAAAAATACTTTCTCTCCGTTTTTAGTTTATAAGCGCACAAATTAACAAATAAAAAAAATTCGCTTTTTCCCAAATCGAGTTTACACAAAAAACTCATCACTGAAGGTGTTAAGACGGAACGTAAATAAGATATTCTAGGCAGTAGTGCGTGATTTTTCTCGCAAGGAAAGAATATCTTTAGAACTTTGCACAATAGATTTAAAATATGGTGAAGGTAAAGGTCGAAATAACATTACGTTTCACAAAGTTACGGTTAATTCCAACGATTTTATAATATAAAATACGACGTTTTGAAACCTTGTTCATTTCTATTAAAGACCATGAAACGTTCGAATCAATGCTTACTAATTATTCACTAGAAATTAATATCGAAATTGATCTATTCTCGGATTCAATCAAAACTTAATTGAGTTATTTGACTTATCATTATAAAAATGGAATGCATACAATCATATTGATGAGATAAGAACACGAAAATGTTGTTAGTTGATCAAAGCACTTATCACCCTACGATGGGAGGCAAAGGGGCGTAAATCCATCATAAAATCTAAATATTGGTAAAATCAATGATCACGTATCGTTCAAATAAATAATGTGTTTGGAATTATTCTCTATTACACCAATATACACTGTATTATATACACTATTACAATAACTATACACCTAGCTTACTCGGATGATTTATGACTAGTGAACCGACCAAATCCATAAATTTAATCCACTTCGTCACGAAAAATCTTTCCTCCATTTTGTTAAATCTTCCATTGCATGACGGAATTCAAATTTCATCTAAGGCGTCAAGTTTGAATGAGATATCAAATTGAGAGTTTTGCATTTTAACTAAGAAACCGCTGTACTTCTCGGGGACAAACTGCATTTCCTCTCCCCTTGTCCTCTTCTTCGGTCTCAAAGGATTAATGACGTTTTCTCAGCGAATATTCCATCGTGTTTGGCCCACGCTTGCCGAAGTAACGCACAACACCGCAGCGCAATATCTTATTATGCACCACTCGAAGTTTATGACAGCCGGTGGATCTCACCGCACTAATTACCCCAGTCGGATAAGGCGTCCGCAACTACGGCTTATTCGGATACAGAAGCATAACTCACGCAAACAACATTTCCGTAGAAAAATGAATCGTAGGGGTGGCTGTGACCAAAGTTGCCTTCAGGTGAGGGATAAGTAAGGAAGCTATTTAAAATAACACCAAATACGTTGTCAACGGCCATATAAATGGCAGTAATCTTTTATGGATAAAGGTTTTTGGATTGGATTACAGAGTCTTATTTCAGACGTGAAATATTGTTAAAGAATCCGAATTGTGAGAATTTTGATAAAATACACCAAAACTTTGTGAATTTGTTGTATATTTTCTTTCATGTAAACAACCGGTCCCCTTGACGGTTAAGCCAATTGTTGAATCTGATCTCATGCATTTTCCCAAAGAAAACACAGGTAATTTAGGCCCATATAATGTAATGCTAAGAATTAATGATAAACTATATGAAGATGAGAAAATTCTCTGAGATTTTAGCATCTGCAGTTATGAACAATTAGCAGTGGCAAATTGCATGAACGGCAACTTAAGCAATTTTCTTTATCAGGTCGATTTTGCCAGTGTTATTTCTAAGTTATAAAGCGAGTAAGAGCTATTGAAATAATCGACGAGTAATTCAGCTATCATTTAATATGTTAAAGATAGAAGATAACATTTAATGATGATTAACATAAAATTAGTCAACGAAAGACGGATTAGAAAAATTGCAAGTAATATATTAGTTAGCCAGCAAATTAGTAGAGAAATGAGGTTTGATTTTTCTTCCTTTCCTGGAAGGCAGACATTTTCAGACGATCGTGGCAAATAATCCTGCGTTTTCTTGTTTTCCCTTAATTTCCCAGTATCATTCCCAGAACTCGTTGAGTGTAAGTCGAGATATACTTATTTTTTTTGGCGCAGATGCAAAAATTACCGGCATTTAACGCGGTGCCTTTCAATTAGATAGATATTTGTTCTAACCTAAATAGCTTACCTCAACCCTCCTCAAATAATCTCTCAATTTTGTAATAAATTAACCTCAGGAGTCCCACTTGTTGGAATAGTTGCACCACCGTGAATGCCAATAGCTCCTCAAGTGTTTAGGTTTCCGCTAGAGTGCGCTAGAAGAACGGCGTTGTTAAAGGCTCGTCTTTTGCGAGGTCACGAAGCAGAAGAATATCTTCCCTTTTACTTTCTTCAAACGAGGATTTTGTCGTAATCTTCGAGGATACCTCCAATGTTTTTCTTTGGCGTATATGATCTGATGGTCAGGTAAGCGGAGAAGGGCGACGACCGTGAAAGGTTGAGTTTACTCAATTCGATCACCGGAAACACCCGTTTACCGAGTCGGGTGGATTGCGACCCCACTCCATCAGTCACGCCATCTATATCTGCTTCTAACAGAGGGCAATGGATCTTCTGGTAAGCGAAGCAAATTGCGCCCTGGAAGGCGATGGCATGGGGTGGGGATGTGGCTAATGATTAGCTTTACAGCAGCAGGACAGCCCCCATTGCTCAAGCTAATGACCGGGTGCTTCTTGCGGATGATAAAGATTTGCAAACAAAAATTGAAGCTACTTTGTTCTTCGATGATGTTAAGTAATCGATGTTACTTTGAAAATCCCGGGGAATTAAACGAGAGGTGTTCTAAAATGTCCAGGAATCAATCTTTATCTCATCTGGGACAGGTTCAGTCCTTAAGAATACAGAAGGGTACTGTTGCACAGTGTTTTTTGTAATTATTCCATACAAAATAATCTCAAGAAGCTTCTAGAAGCTTCTGCGGGGGGGAGTAGCCAAGGGGGTGGTTTTGAGGGTTCAAACCCCACCCCCCCATGAAATTAGAGCCAACAATAAATGAAAGCATGCGAGTGGATGGCCTCTCGCAATAAAGCCATACAATCACCCCTGGGGATTCGCAGGGTATACCTGTTAAAATTAATCAGTTTCTATTTTCATTAGATTCTGGACGGAAGGGGGTGGGTTTGGGGGTTCAAACCCCACCCCCCATGAAATTAGAGCCAACAATAAATGAAAGCATGCGATTGGATGGCCTCTCGCAATAAAGCCATACAATCACCCCTGGGGATTCGCAGGGTATACCTGTTAAAATTAATCAGTATCTGTTTTCATTAGATTCTGGACGTAAGAATTCCTACCCCTGGATTGTAGACAGTGTTTACTGCATGACTCTAAACCCCTCCGGACAAATTCTGGCTTTGCCAGGGATAATAAGATGTAAGGGGAATGTTGAGATTTTAAAAACAGAATAAAGGTGAATGAGCGTCCTTGCGAAACTTCTTGTATGGTGTATGTTTGTACATGAGCTATGGATGGACTGCAAATCAATAGCAATACAAATATATTACCTTACTGAAAACGCCCTGAATGACCCTTTAGGAAGTCCCGTGCTGTGTGGCAGTTGCCTTCTCCAGCCTTTATTCCGTAGATGACCCTGATGAAATAGGATTTTGTGATATACAAGGTTTATGAGCGCCAACTTATATTTATTCCGGTAATCTGCGAAGAAAGCAATATAAATTTGCATATATTATTTTTTCATTTCTGTATTATATATCAACTACTGTTACTATGCATTGAAAAATGATATATTTTCCGCTTGTATTTTGGCTCGCAATAGAGAAAAAATATATTTCATTTAATTATGAATCAATTTTGTCCTTGACTGTGATCATATGAAAGCTACTGAGGTACTAGCGATACTGAAAAATGATATTTGTTTGGTAATTAATTATGGAATGCTGTTAATATTAATATCTCAAGGATAATTCTGCTGAGATTAACGAGGATTTACCACTCATAGCATTCTGTGTCAGCGAGGAAAGCGAAGGGAAACTATCTCACTCCTCATCTTGCCTAGTAATCGTCATTCTTTGTATCTGTCTTTCATATACGATATATAGAAGCAGGCCATCTCTCAGCCTGTTTGTATAAAAATCCTCTTAATCTATTTTTTTAAATTGACTCTCGCTATGCATATATNCAATTCAATCAATGGTATAGACCATTTAGAATTTTATATTATAATATATATAATGGTATAGATCCATGAATAAGTGGAGTGCCGCTAGTGGCAAAATGTAACAGGGGTCACACAATCCAAAAACCACCAAAAACGGGATAGTCAAACCTTACGCGCGTTTTACACTCAAGGAGTGCGTCTTCAGAGGCGAGAAAAGTGACCAGAGTCACTTTTCTCGATGCACTCCTTGAGTGTGAAACGCGCGTAAGGTTTGACTATCCCATTTTTGGTGGTTTTCGGATTGTGTGACCCCTGTTGTATAGATCCATGTAGAATCAATGGTAGGAACCACTGACAGGCTTTATAAAGAGTGGGCAATTTCCAGAGATTCCAGCACACGCAAAGTACGACATAAAAATCGCGGGGACAAACATGTGGCCATTGAAGAGTCTTTTTTAATCAACCATATTTACAAAGGACATTTATAAGCTGCTTGGTCACGATCAAGTTGTCGAACAAATAACATGGTGAGATAAGGGAAGAAAAGGGAGACGAACGGATTTTTAACGCAAACGAGGTTTTAAGCTGGGAACTATGTCAATCTCACGAACTGTGAAATTTTCAACGAAATCTACTGCGTAATTCTGCGGAATTTTGCTGATAATCCTACCTTACGCTACAGTTCAATTTACATAGAGTGCCATCATGCTTGACGAGGGCTTTAACCAAACTCGATTCTCGCCGAGGTAAATTTGTTATCCTATAAGTATACCCTTAGAGTTTAAAAACAGAATTGACTGATAGAAGATGATAAACTTTTCTTACTAATCTTATGGCTAATATTTTAAAATTACAAGAGCTTTATGGATGTTGATTTCATAGTGATGATTGAGAAAATATTCCCTCATATATTTAATTACGAGTAAATATATTCGAAATTTACTCTGTATAAATTTTGAATCAAATCATCAACCGGTCAGAAATATACAATTTTTTTATAAACTTACAAATCACTCTATCTTGCTTAGGAGTGCCAGGTTTATATAATTACAACCATATTTTTAAAACAAGTTATATTAAATTCCGTCATGCTTGACGGGGGAGTTCACTAGTTGACCCTAAAAATCAAACCTCCGATTTCTTAAGCTAACTCATAGAAACGGGATGTACATGATTAAGGTATTACGCTCACCATTCCAAACAATTCAATCTCAATTGCTGCAGAGACTTTGGAAAACCTTTGTTCAAAGCCATTTGGTTTTCTTTGAACTTAGAGCACCACAACGGATTCACCAAATAAAAAAACTTCTTCATGATGAATGGATACAAAATAAGAGTAACATTGTGGCATAGAGTCTACTATATCAGGATTTAGTAAAGAGCTGAATAGGGAACAAAACAGTCAAGGTTCCAAAATATTATTCCCTTTAATGAAATAATTTCCGAAACTGGAACGTAAAATCCTGGAACTATTCTCGTAGGTAATTAAGTCGCAAGTAATCAGAATATAGTATTACGAATTCAGCGTGATTTTCAATTATTAGTATTCATTTTCCCTATCCAACCAATGTCTGTATTTTTCACGACAACTTGATTTTTTCATGGCTTGAGATTTTAGACTAAAAAGTCAACGTGAATGGGTCAAGATTTACCACTATCGTTCACTGTGGATTTAAACGTGCGACAGCTCGGAAACACAAGATCAATCTCTGTGTAATCGGAAAAATTTTAATTTAGAGAGTAAATCCGCAATATAACCCGAAGAATTTACTTCATGACTACGCTTCAACGAAACATTCGATCGATTAAGTCACCTGATTATCTAATTCCATCACGATCTATCTTTAAGAGAGTTTCAGAGTTCCGCATGAAGCGACCAAAACGGAGTTATTTGTCTTTCACTTCCACAATGTTAAACTCGAACTTACCGTTCACTTGATTACCTCTTCGATTCAACTCTCGTTAACTTCATCGCACGCTACAGCTAAATTCAGGTTTCTCATAACATAACTCTCTACTCCCGTACTCTAATCACCTCCAGCCGCACTCCTAATTCCGAACCTAATGATCCCAAATCGCAATCACCTCCATTAAAATTCAGCGCTGTCTACTGAAGCAAAGTTTCCAACGAAACAAACCGATTCGCGACCTGTATCACGTTTGCATCCGCTTTCACCTAAATAAAGGATGAGAGCGGGTTCCGAGATCAGAGAAAAATAAAGATGCGAGAGATTGAGAGGGTTAAAGATACATTAGGGAGTGAGTATTTGATGGAAAATGGAACCGGAACGAGGGTAAGCTTAAGGATCTGGACGGAGGCTTGGGTTTGAGAAAGAGAGGGAGTGAAAGGTAGGCGAGAAGAGTCGAGGAGAAAGGTAAAGGACATTGATTCCCTCAGTCCATCCCTTAGGAATAAACCTTCTCGCTTCCTTCCAGCGAGAAAGGAGGATGACTTGGAAGGAGGGGAAATCCGCTAGAGGTACTCCCCGAAGCACTTTTCACTAACATCCCCTTCCCACATTTGCTCCCCGGCGCTTCGGATAAAAGAAACGAAAACGCGGTGTTTCCGCGACATGCCCTCGCAGCAACTAAGAAGAAAACGTTCTAAAAACATTATAAGCCCCCCGTTGATGAATAAACACCCGTGAGGGATCCCCTTACTCCGGTTTTCAACGCTACTGCAAAAAATAATCCCACCTTAAAATACTGCGTTTCCATTTTAATCTCGCGAAACAATTGAAGGCGAGATCGCGTTAATCTGCTGAGTGCCTCTGCGGACTGCGCGAGTTCCGTTTCTAAAAAATCCTATTGCATCGTGTTTAATTCACTTTCAATAGCAATTATCTTTTTTTACAACAAAATCTTGAATGGTTGTGGTGAAGACCACATCGCTATTCCCTTGATGCCGACTGCAGAAATAAGAAGCTTAAAAATAATGCACAAATGCGCAAAGTACGCCTCGAATGCAATTTTTTCGGTGGAAAGTTCTCGGGGTTGGGAAAAGAGAAACAACAGAAAAACCCTGGGGATCTTCACGATTAATAACCAATTGCTTTCCATAGGAGATTAAAAAATACCTGAAATGGAACTTGGATCAATTTTCAAACGATTGTAAAGCATCAAGGAATTGCCCCAATTTCGCTATAAATTCCCATAGCAATTTTGTGTCTGGTATTCAATTATCCCATCCTTTGATTCCGAATTTCGAGGGAGAAAGGATAACCAGCTGTTACGCGGTGCAGTTTCCGCGATCTGTAGGGAATAAGCAGAAAAGTTAACAAGGGAATCTATGAAAGAAATGATTTCCTCCCACGCCTCAACCACCGTGATTCGGAACCATTGCGCCTGTAAAAGTCAACAAACCTATTGATAAAACCAGTTCTCGCGGCCCTAAGAATGCAAGGGCACGACCTTGTGCCTTGAGGAACTCCTTCCATGAACACTTCCAGCATGACACAGAAATTAAAGAGTTTTCTCGTTCGGCGAGTAAAGATTTACTCCGAGAAAATGGACGAAGAAGGACCTCCGGAGAGTTAAAATTTTAAACGAATTACGCTGAAATAATAACTCTTCTCTGAGGAAACTCCTCCCCCGCATGCCACCCGAAAAAGTTCCATGTAGAGAGACTTGGGAGATTCACCCTGAGCTAACCGAAAAAGTCAACATCTGGAGTCGCACTCTCCTGAAATGTTGATGTCACTGAAAGCCTGGGACGACATTGAAGGAACGTCTTGAAAGGTTCCACGCCCATGTTCCGCGTTCCTCCGTGCTCTATGTGAGCCGCTAGGCACGGGGACGAACTTTTTTCCACTTCCATTCTATTTCTAATTCTCGTCCATTTTGAAGTGGGTCTACTACCAAGACGTCCTTCCTTTTCTCCAGGTATTTCTCGCTCCCGAGAAGAAAGGCGCCGGAAATATTTGTCTATTCTCTCTCCTCGACGACTCGTTTCTTGTCTTCCGCTGGGGAAACGCGGGCCGTAGGGTGCACAATCGTTGGGAAATACGAAGGATGTAGGAATGCGTTTTGCGGCGAAGAAATTTCATGCTAAACTATAGAGCAGGGTTGTGCAAGCTCCACGGAGCGGCACAAGCTCCCAAAAGAACTTCAAGGCCCGAAAATGATGCACTACTTCGTATTTGATTATAAATATCTCAAGATAAAACGTTAATTTAATTATCCTGTCCCGATAATACAATGATTTCATTGAATGTATTTAGTGCAGTGCCTTAACAGAAGATCGCAACCAAAAACTGCTTTCATTAGCTGTACCTTCATGAAAGAAAATGGTATGGAACTTTCAGGGAAGGTTCGGTTAGCGGACAGTGCCAAGGCCACGTGCGGTCGGACTCGGGGTGGACACCCTTTCTACGGAAGATTAGAAAGTAATTGACCACAAATATAATTTTATTTTTTGGGCAGATGAGTTAATCCGTATCTATTCATGTTTTTTCTGAACCAAATTAAATGAGTAAAAACGTCATCGACGTTACCTCCAAATGTCATTTCAACAGAATAATATTTCCCGGAACAAATCCAAGCCTCACGCGAAACGGGAATCCATACTACCACTCATTAAAAAGTTGAATTTTGTTTATTAAAGTAAATAATTTGAATATTAAAACTGAATGGAAAGCCACAGGCAAATTTTTAATCAGTGGTAAAATTAATTCATTTCCGATAAATATGTAAACCTCATCCGACGACCTCCGAATATAATATTCTTTTTTATCGTTTGCCATCACTGCGCATTTTCTAAAATCAGGGCATTTGTTAAAAATGAAATCACCGCTGCGTGCGATAGACCTCTTTTAAAAAGAAACAAATCCTCAAATAAAAACTTGGGATGACGTTATTAAGTAAAGCGTGTATACATAAAAAAAAATTTCACAAACAAAAGGTAACATATAAATAAATTTACTTTCACTACATTATCGATTGGTACCCATTCTTCTTAAGTCCTTCCCTTACCACATGCCGGCCTCCGTGGAGTAGTAGTTAGTGATTACGATGGTTTTCTGTGATCGTCTTTATTAGGTTAATTATAAGAGTGGTCCAATTAGACTAAAATTCGCCTAATTAAAGATATTATTACCATTATTCCTTAGACCTTACCCATAGCTGAAGACTACGTACACTTCACGCTGCACCATCATAGGACGGGACGAAAATGTCGACATTCAAGAATTAAACTTGTGTCATACCTGATTTTTCCTTTTTAATTCATTTCTATCTGTGTCTTCGCGGTTTTTCTTTTTGCTCCCCTTCCTACGTGAGCATTTTCCTGCACCGTGGGTTTAACTCTGGAAACCTTCAGCCTTCAGATGAGTTTTCCCCGCACCCAATTCCTTCAGTTACCTTTTGCCGTGTTTTTAAAATAATTTTTAATTTATGTAATTCGATAACTTTGTACAATGTCTGAATTCAGAGGTTAGGTGTAAGATATAGCTACATGGGCCTAACCTCGCCGAATACGGAGTTTTATAGTAATAATAATGATAATAATAATTTAAAGTTTCCAAAGTGTGCTTACAACTAAGCCTGGAGACGAGTTCAAATCAGCCAACATTAATGTATAAATGGCAAGAACACCAAATCGTAATGTATCACACTTGAAATCGAATCGATCTTTTAACTAATTTCGCTTATGAATTACTCTCTCGAAACATCAAACGTTTCCTCCTCGCAAAACAAGAGAGCGAAATCACTTCTGATGAAGAATGCATGAACCACACGTTAGGAAAGAATGGTTTCCTGCATATGAGGCTTCATCAACCTGCCATAACGTCTCCGCGGAATTAACAATGAAAACTGTACATAAACGAGAGAAACTTCAGTGATCTTCCTCACCTTTTGTTGCATTATGAATGAACCGCACGAGCGAGGCCATCTGACCGCGAAATTACCTCCGCTGTAGCAGAGTGGAGAAATTCATGGCCGAAAATGGGCTCTAAATATAACGCCGTTCCGTGCGTAATATAACAAAAATTTTGAGGGCGTGAATTCCATTTTCGTTACTATCCCATTAAGGCAATAGTAATCGAATCAGAACCCACCGAAATTGAGCACTTCATTTCGACTTCAGCTCCGAGTAGCCTTAGTTGATGCCCGCGTTAATAAAGAAAAGGAGAATGATTCCGAGCTATCTCTAAAGGCTCAATCCTTTTTCCCTCCAATTAACCGGAAATTGGGCAATTAGTCTCATGAGATTGACAGGATGACCGCATGACTTTGGTCTCTTCAGGCGGCTTCCAAAATTCTCATCCTTTTCCCGCCTAATATATAGTAAAATTTTGCGGCCGAAATTGATCATAGATTATTATTTACTTTGCCTCCCCGAGTGGTTTACAATTAAATAAATAGAAGCATTGATGATGTTACGACTTAAAATCTCTAAAGGCGAATGCTCAACCTGAGAAAAACGTCATAGAAAAGATGGCAAAGTTTCTCGTTGATGGACATTAAACTTCGACTTTCCATCACTGAATGATCCTTTACATACCGCTTACCACATCTGTACAACAGTATTTTATCCCATTGTCCTTCATTAGATCCATTTGTATGATTTTTCCCTCGCCTATGACTTATATTGTAACCTGTACTTTTATTTAAAATGTATAATTAGTTTTATTCTTCATTTTTAAATTTGTCAATTGATGTTTTTTATTTATTTCTTTTANTCACAACCCTTTGTGTGCCCTCCTACTTATTTTTTCAGCGCCAAGCTACCCATCCGGAAGCACTTTCGGCACCATCAGAAAAGGGAGTCCCAAGACTAATTTTCCTTCCTACGAGTTTAGGAGGCTTGGCTAGCTAAGTTGTAATTGAATTTTCAAGTCGGGCTGCGGAGGACTAGCGTTTTGTCAACGGGCGAGGAAGTAACCGGAGCAAACAACCGCGTTGAGTTCTGCGACACCGCAGGCGTTATTGCGGCGCTGCGGTCGTAACCTCATGCGTAAGACGATACTTGAGCCTTTTTCTACGACGTATCCTATCCGTTTGGATCGCCAATAAAGTTTTATCCTACCGCATTCAGTTTTAAGCCTATCTTGAGCGCTGGTAGATTTGGTCGATGGATGTGAAAACCGTAATAACGAGCGAAAATTCTCATAAATTTAGCTCAAATATAATTATATCGGTGCATGTTCGACATTTAAAAATTTTGTTTCGGCGGGGATAAGGAAATCGACAGTCATGAATGAATTGTCGAACTAAAATGAAAAATAGCTGTGTAAAAATAATACTGGAATCGTATAAGCCAGGGATGGCGAACCTTTTGCAGCAAGAGTGGCATATTTGATAAGTATAAATGGCTTGCCTCCCATTGTGGTGTCAAAGCAGGGATTGGGGTACTGATATTATCTATTAATTGAGTTATAGACGGCATGCGGTCCCGAGTTCGATCCCCGGTGGGGACCCACGCGCTCAATCATCTCAGCTGCCGAAGTACTTTTAACAATACCATTACTACTATATATTTCTTGTTTAATAATAGATTAACAATCAAAATAATAGATCAAATACAAGTTTAAATTTCTTTTCCCTTAGAGGGAACCTATACGCAAACATCGTTTCGCAAGACATTCCGAAAGAGAACGTAGAATTTGTGCCATGTTCGCATGATTCGCTTTAAAAGGCTAAAGCGCCAAAAAAATTTAGCTGAGAAGTTTCTACCGATGCCTTTTCTGTTCAGTTTGGGATAGCTAAGGCCCGAGAGAAGCATTCATAAAGGAAAACAATGGAAGCGCTACCCTTACGTTGGAAATAAGAAGAACATACCTAACTCGATTTTGGAGAAAACGAGGTAAATATCGGAAATGGATAAAGTACCCCACTATGGAAACATGCACTTACTCGGTAAAAATGTATTTTGATAACACTCCAACTGAATATCTGGTTTTCTCTTCGTATTCTAGAGAAGTTTTTTTCCGGGTACTGCGCTCAGTCTGAAAGCACACATGAAAACCTGTAATAATAACAATAATAACACGACTTTATTTCAGGGAGGGATCGAAACTAGTTAGTATCTTCTTACATTTGGCCCTAGATGTGCATAGAGTGAAGATGTGAAAGCTTGAGAACACCTCCTCCCCTAAAAGGCGAGCGAGTACTGTTCTCTCCGGAATTTTCTCAAGTAATCATCTCACTCTTTTAATTAAATAACTTGAGTCTCGATCAAAAGATCTTACTAACAACAATTAATAACAGCTATTGGTCTCTGAATGTCAGAAAATACGTCCATCTTTCTGAATTAAAGAAATCCTTTCATTCGAGACAATATATTTCCCTATGAAAGAGGAATTAGAACAACCTATTGACATTACCACAGGATTTAATAAATATGACCTACATTTCGATCCTCTTTCATTATAAAGAGCTACCACAAAGTGAGGTTGAGGAATAATGAACATATTTCAACATGACGAAGAAAATAACGGATTTAACTAAGAGTCGACAATGGTATGCTTTTGATTTTAACCTAGATTTTAATTCTTTTTACCCGTTCCTCGCTCTCGTTTGAAAGTGTTTCTAAACTTCCGTCAGTCGCACCGTTGTATTCTGTACAACGAGGGTGGCTTTTCGGGCCCTGTTTCTTCCTGGATGGTCCAATGAACCTAGGGTCCGGGTCTATTCCTTTATTACACTCTTGATGAAATTTTAAAGGCGTCAAAAGATTCGTTTTAGTCTTATTCCGACTTCAAAAGCGATTAAACGAGTCAAGTGACGACAATTGTACATACCAAATATAAAGCGCGAACACTTGGGCACGGTTTTTGTTGTTTACTCTACTTTTGTTTTAAATAAATAGAATTAATCCTTGTATCGTTTTGTTATTGAGTATAATTCGAAAAGATCTTTTCTTAGAACTAATAGAAAAATGTTTCAGCTCTTTAAGCACTCTTTGCGTGTATATAAATATCATAAAATGTATTATAAATCTTTAAATGAGAAAGTTGATACATTTATAACGATAATTCATAACGTATGTCATAAGCTAAAGTTTAGTCTTCATAAATTACAATTAGATCAACTCATTTTGGCCGAAAAATGACCTGTTGTACGGAATACAACGCGGGAGTATTTGTGTTATGAATTTAGGCGCGACTGACGAAAAGTTAACAAAAAAACCCGTTATTAAGCTGATATTAAATTATATCAATGTCTGAATTAAGTAAATGATTTGAGGTGAAATACATTTATCGATATGAATTTCTCCATCCTTCCTTTTTTGGCATATAAATTCCATTCAGTGCCCCTTGAAAAGAAAGTTACTGTGAGGTTTCAATTTTCAGCTAGTCACGGTTAAATTATGAAACTTGTCAGTAACATCACTGTAGTGATACTTCAGCTAAACAAGATAAGTCGTTCTGGAATCACGTTCATCAACCAAAGTGTGATGTTATTAGGCATCTCACTTCTTGATTCTTGAATATAAACAACTCATTTGGGTGGGTGGGTTTTCCCTTATAGGATGTGATCAGCGCGGGTGGGTGGGTTTTCCCTTATAGGATGTGATCAGCGCATTATTTTGCCTCACATACAAACGGAAAAGATAAGAAACTGGAATGGCCCGACCGTTCATTTTTGCTGCATTATTTTAGCGCGCGCATCCACTAAAACATTTGTTAGCCGAATCCATATCCGTTACCCGAGTCCGAAAAACAGCTAAATAAATCCTCTTTAGCAGGGTCAACCGTTAGCCGAGGTATCACTCTACTTTGTATTTTGTAATTTCCTCTTTTCTCTATGCAGAACTTTCTTCTAGATCAGTGTTTAAAAATGCTTTCAGCAGCAAGCACCCCTGGAACTCTAAAATTGTTTTCGTGAGCTTTGCCTACCTTTTTTGTAAGAAAATATGGACTTTTGGCTCTAAAATATTCATCCAATTTTATAAATAATTGTTTTAGTCATAAAATAATATTTGGCGAAAAAATAAAATTAATTTAAATTCTTTAATCTGAATAACAGGTTATCTTTTATTACCTTGTTTCCAAAACCATATTATCATTGGCGGGCTTCCGTATAGTCAAGGAGGCAACGCATTCGACTTCGGTGAAATAGGTCCTGGGTTCGATTCCCGGTGGGAGCCTATGTGCGAAATTACCTCAGCTGTCGAAGTACTTTTAACGATACTACTATATATAATCATTGGCGTAGTCAGGCAAACAAGGGGCATATTCGACCTCCTTATACGACTTCCGAATACACTACCATACATAATGAATGATATATTTCTAAGGAAAACTAGCTGCCCATGACGCACCCTCTGGAATCTTTGCGCCCCCAGTTAAGAACCAGCCTTTTAGAGATAATCAGTCAAAGAGTTCCCCGTACAAATTTAACTAGCAAGTCTATAGAACTGATCCCGGTAAAACCTATTTCGAGCAACAATATGTAAACCCTCAAACACCTGTCATCGATCCCTTTACACTGCATTTACAAAAACGCACTCTCAGGGCTTTGCGCGCTCCCTGTCGCTGTAAATATGCACAACTCCAATCCAAATAAAGACCGTCGGAAACAGCTCAAAAACCACCAGTCGTGCGATTGAACCAGGGTCAGATGGCGAGGTTTTCCGGCAGAATCAACTCGGGGTGCAATCAAATCCCCTCTTCCAACCCTTCTCCGCCGACCTGCAGGTGAAGTTTGGCGGGAATTTTCACAACCCTTTGTGTGCCCTCCTACTTATTTTTTCAGCGCCAAGCTACCCATCCGGAAGCACTTTCGGCACCATCAGAAAAGGGAGTCCCAAGACTAATTTTCCTTCCTACGAGTTTAGGAGGCTTGGCTAGCTAAGTTGTAATTGAATTTTCAAGTCGGGCTGCGGAGGACTAGCGTTTTGTCAACGGGCGAGGAAGTAACCGGAGCAAACAACCGCGTTGAGTTCTGCGACACCGCAGGCGTTATTGCGGCGCTGCGGTCGTAACCTCATGCGTAAGACGATACTTGAGCCTTTTTCTACGACGTATCCTATCCGTTTGGATCGCCAATAAAGTTTTATCCTACCGCATTCAGTTTTAAGCCTATCTTGAGCGCTGGTAGATTTGGTCGATGGATGTGAAAACCGTAATAACGAGCGAAAATTCTCATAAATTTAGCTCAAATATAATTATATCGGTGCATGTTCGACATTTAAAAATTTTGTTTCGGCGGGGATAAGGAAACCGACAGTCATGAATGAATTGTCGAACTAAAATGAAAAATAGCTGTGTAAAAATAATACTGGAATCGTATAAGCCAGGGATGGCGAACCTTTTGCAGCAAGAGTGGCATATTTGATAAATATAAATGGCTTTCCTCCCATTGTGGTGTCAAAGCAGGGATTGAGGTACTGATATTATCTATTAATTGAGTTATAGACGGCATTAAGATGTTGTGATGGACATAAATAATCAATAATTATCATCACTAATGATTAGAACCCATCTTTATCACATAACAGATATAATTCCTTTGAGTTGTGCGTGCCAAAAAATTCTATCCCGTGCCACTTTGGGCAAGCGTGCCATAGGTTCGCCACCCTAATATAATAATTTGGATTGCAATCAAACTTTTGATCATCTGCCGAAAAGAAATTTTTCTTGTGATAATTCGATGGAAATCGCAAATTTTGCAAAATTTTCTTATAACCTACATAATTTCAAGGTTGCAGCAAATAAAAAAACATATTCCGTTGCTTGGACGACTAGAAATACTTGAGGCTCAATTATTATCGTAATTCTCTATTTGTGTGATAAAATCACAAAAACTTTAGATCATACACGTACTCTAACAAAAACGTGGAGAGTACATCATTACCGTAGCATACGAATGCTTCGAAAAGATGTAACGTATCTTTAGCCATCGTAGTAAACATAGACTTCTACATGAAAATTTAAATTTTCATGACGCAAAACTCATAACGATACACGTTGTAAAAATTCTTATAATCCGTCAGTTGTCGTGAGGCATCTTACAGTAGTCTTCGATCCAAGTAAGGGTCAGACGTAAAACAAACTGCTAATGACATTTCATATTACTCTCTTTGAATATCGCAATAAAGCGTTCTCGATAGCAATTTTGCATTGCGATTAAGTAATAATTTATGAAGGGCTTCGAAAGAATCATATACTTATAAGTTCACACTACGCCAGTGTTTCACGGTTGTAACTCTTTATAAATATAGTCGTATTTAGTGTATCCAGCTTTCTCTTCCTTGGAGATTTATTTACATAAGATGACGATAAGATCTGGAATCACGTTCATCAACCAAAGTGTGATGTTATTAGGCATCTCACTTCTTGATTCTTGAATATAAACAACTCATTTGGGTGGGTGGGTTTTATAATCCTGCTCTTTAAAAATGCCATGAACCGATTAAGTAAAGCTTTTTCCCGAATTTATTAACCTTGCACTAGAAAATAATTCACTTTGTAGGCTAAGATGAGAGTTTTAGTTGAGATATCTTATCTTCTAAGGTTTACATTTCAACTTATCTAATTTTCAACCGATCGAAAGTTCGGAGCACACGTGCTGAAACGAATATCAGTGGATTATATTTTTCATTACCTGCCATTACGCGATAACTAAGAGAACTCTTCAAGTTATCTCACCTAAGCTCAACGATTGAGTACTAAGATAACTGTAGTTATGTGAATACGATAAGAGTGATCCAATTTGTATTATTAGCAAACACCTGTGGGCGATCTCTAAGCTCTCCGTGAGGTAATGAATTCCCGAAATTCCTGTTCACTTCTTTTTCAACTTCAATTGCTCAAAAGACCCTTGCAGGTAAATTTTATGTTTCCTTGTTTCAGATATCAATTCGCTTTTTCCGTCCTTCCCTGAATTTAACGCTTAGAAATCAATCTGACGATTTGAATTGCGCTGAAAACGCCTGCTCTAGATTACGAGAATTTTAAAACGTAATCGATTTGAAGGAATTGGCTCCAATGACCTGGTTTATGGATAACAGGAGCAAAAGCAGCCTCTTATCAATTGCAGTGCAATCCAGACCCATTAAAGGTTTTATTTGTTTCTATAAACAAGGTTATTTAGAATTGAATCCATATTATTTTTAAACACTAACACAGACAGACAAGCAATATCTTTAAGTCGAACAAATGACTGACAGAACATACTGAAATGGTAAAAATTGAGATTAATGAGAGAAGCTCGGAGGTTAAATTTGCCTCCCTTTCTCCTAGATTAAAGCCAGGGAAATACTACATTACTCGCAAAATACTACTTTCCAGCCTTCCCTTGTTTGAACTAAACACCTTTTGAATGTATGCCATTTACTGGTACTATCTGTCACAGAATCAATCTAAATTACTAAGAAGACATTATTTGAAATTCGTATTTGAATGGGACCGATGTATCCCATTGTACCCCGCAAGAGGAGCACTTTGTATGAAAGAACCTTAGCCAGTATAGAATTGGATTTTCATTCGTCAATTCGGAACTTAGGGGCTCTTAAAATTTCATTGTCATCATAATTCATTGGCGCTATCCGAATGTCGAAAAAGAAAAACGATTTTGTCTTAAGGTTGAACGTAATATTTAAGGGCTGATAATTTTTTCCATAATTATCATTCAAAATTTAATAAAAGACGTGATAATGTTCATAGAAATAAAATATTGACCATAAAAACTTTCATCGACTCAAAAATGTCTTTATTGGCTAAATAGACTTCCTCTAAGAGAAGAGGAATATTTGAATGAATGTCAGCGTATTTGAACAAGAAACTTTGAATCACGTGGCTATACAAACCACACGTTTTCCATGCATTATTGAGCGATACCTCTTTAAATATTGACTGCTCATTTTTTCGTTTGCAGAAAATGAAACCAACTGCGCTGCTTATTCTATCCATCGCCCTCGTCATCCTCTGCATAAGCTGCGTGAGTGCCAGCCCAGTTTTAAGGTGCGTTTCAAAAAATTACCATTCCCCATTACCAATTCTATTGCCATACAAATGCGAACATTACCCTGTTAGATTTAATTTATTATATATTTGCTCAACTCAACTGCATATTTTTCCATTTTTGCCCAGACTACTCTCTCTACATTACTGAATTTCAACTGACCTAACGAGTGCGTTTACGAATTAACTATGATCACGGAAATAAAATAATTAATAAAATGTAAGAATATAATCAAAAAAGAAAATAAAGTATCAATAAGATAAGTATTTTTAAAGGGATTTATAATGGTAATTTCTATATTGTGCTAATATTAGTAGTATTGTTAATAGTGTTTTTTATATAGTGCTAACTTTTTTAAGTATTTGAGTTAGAGTTCCTCAAAGTAACCTTTCCGTTACTTAACTTTAATTACACCAAGTTTATCATAACTCTCATCCCTTAATAATAATTAATACATATTCGTGATTCGTATCTGCACAGTTTTTAATGTATTTTCTCTGAATGATCCACAGTCAACGGATGGGGCCAGGAGGAGTGAGGGGCTACGTGGACCTTGACGATCCGGATCCAGAATATGTGTTGGAAATGTTGGCACGACTTGGACAATCCATACTTAATAACGAACAGGCAAAGTGAGTACTTAGCCATAGAAGGATCTTTTTAATACAAAACCAAACACAGCTGCTTACAAATACAAATACAAGAGGCTCGTCCGTATAAAACACAGATGAGCCTTCGGTCTAATGAAAAAAGAAAATCGAAAAAGTCTAGTTTAAAGAAAATAGGACAAATCCAGAGAAAAGCAGCTCGATAATTATGGGTAGATTTGGAAAAACGGACACTGTCACAAAAATGTTAAAGACTTTTGGATGGGTTTCACTAGAAAAAAGAAGAAAAATAAATCGACTACGTTGCATTTACAATATTATTTCAGGTACAGATGGGTGGGGAGCTTTGAAAAATTCGATCTAGAAACAAGAATTCCTCGGGAAAGACAGTCATGAATTTAAAATTAATCCTCAGCAGCAAAGAATGGAGATAGCAAAGTAATCTTTATTTAATAGAGGTATTTCTGTATGGAATAAGGTAACTGGATCACTTTCGAGGCCACTGCCTGAATATGCCAAATCCTTCAAAAAGAAATGTTTCACGGTTTTGTAGTAATAAGGGTTGTAAAGCATAGTAGTAATGTATGGACTTCTGGAGGAAGTAAGTGATTGCTTGTCAGGGTTCGGTGGGGTTTTACCCCGTGACCGCTACAGTGACCGGGAAGGCCTGTCATGAATCCCGAAAAATCTAGTAAAAGCAATTTACATTTTATATCATGTTAGCATCACTTAAGTTTCAAGTAAATACTATTTATAAATGTAAAAATATAATAATCCTGTCGGTATTGTATGTATGTCATGCGTCTATTGAATATTTATTGTGTAAGTATCAGTACATAAGTAGATAAAAAACTGTCACCAGGGTTACAGCCTACTTGCAGTTTGTTAATAATACGTTCGTATCTTTAACAGTTTGTTAAAGTTACCAACTTTTTGACGATTGCTTTCTTAAAATACGATGTTTTCTGGGTAGGTTTTCTTAACACGATGACAAATGGAATCTTAATTTTCTACGACATAATGTATCAGTAGCAGGGTTTACTGCGCGCCTGGGCGGACGCGTAATACTTTTGTAGGTGCCGCCCAACTAATTAGTCGAGGGCCCACTATTCACCGAGAATTTTTAAAGACTTTAGCCACAGTTTTCATAAATGCATTGATGATTTCGCATATTATAAATTGTATAGTGAGATTACATGGCTCATTTCGCAATTTAAGAGAAGAAAATTAGAAAAAATTGTTCCTTGTAACTGTTCCTTAGCAACAAAGCTGCAGATCCGCAAACTAAGCGCCTGCAGTAATTTCCTTGTCTCCAAAATACGGAAAAAAGTGAGGGAACTATGATTAGCAGCCGTTCTGATAACTTTATTTATTTTAGATTTCCGTGAAAAACGTGTACCGAGCTCGCGTAACTCCAAGATATAGTTTCATTAGGTCACCGAATATAAATAACTATCATGAAACATCGTATTTCATCATTTGGCGGCACCATTGATAAGTAGAAGGCGGAAAGTCACCAAGATGGTTAGCCTGATTGATCGCAACGATTAATTGAGAACTTAAATAGAACACACATTGACCGGAAGATGAAAAATCGATGCACTTCATCGGTTACAAGTGATAGCTCTGGGATTTTACCACTTATGTCTAAGATAATCTAAAAGAATTCCTATCGCTCTGATTCAAATATCATATTTTTGCGAACTTCTTGCTGCACAGTATCGAATGCATCTTTGTCTGCAGTCTCTGCCTCATTCATGGAGTCTACCGATGATGATAGTGTGATATGAAGCCAAACTTCGGTTTTACCGACTTCTAAAGCCGGAATACCTTCTTGCCAACAACCAATAGCAAGGAAAATGGGCTCCTACTCATGGGAATGATCCCGGGAGCACTTCCATCAAAGTCGAATGCCCTTCTCAATGGGGCAGCCGGGGCCTCTTGGCATAGTGGCAGTGGCGCAGAGAAGGGTGGGAGGGGGTTAAGGTTAACAACCCCTCAAAGAGGGTTGAATTCTGTAAGAAAGACATCAGAATCTAATTCCCGAATCTCGGAAGATCAATTATTTTGCTACATAGCCGTGTAAATCTCCTCATTTTCTATTCAGTTACTGTTTTTGAAGGGAGTTTTTGTAACATCTCTTGTGAGATGTAGCGTGCACGATTATCCCCCTATAAGATAGGCATATTTTCGTTCTCCCAACTGTCTCAAACCCCCCCGCCTGACTGCGCTACCGCATGGTGGCTAAAGTAAATTCTATAATTTCGCTGTGTTAGATATCTAAAATTTAACAAACGTATATAATAACGTATTTTCACGTTTCTCATATGAGAACTTTTTCGCCAATATATTTCTTATACTTTATCATTGTCTTCGTGAGTAATTATTATATAAACTATAAGAAACAAAGAATCCTTGTATCATCATGGACAGAAGGTATGCTAATATGATAAGTTTGAAGTAAAACGTAGACAAGTCCCTTTAAATCATTTTTCGATCAATGTTTTTCAATCCTATGACTTCTCTTTCTTCGTGGTTTGCAGTATCATTCCTTCTTACCAAACTTGTCAAATTTAGGAATTAAAAAGAATGTCGAGGACGAAATTAACTTTAGTGAGATGATGACATTATCTTAAGAATCATAAGATGAAATTATCTTTAAGTTTAGCACTGATAACAAGCAGAGAATCGCATTTTACAGCGTTGTGGTCCTAACTTCCTTAAACTCAAGGCCTATCGCAAGGAATTCTTCCTTGGTTAAGAAAAAGCGGTCTATGTTCACTGATACTTAAAATCGTTTTGATTTTACGGACTTAAACTGGCATTACATTACATTACATTACTTATTACAACGTTGGCGGAGGAGATAGTCTCTCGGTTATCCGGGCTCGTTGCCCTCTTCGAAAAGTGAACCTGAGCCGGCATGTTAGCAGGGGTGGATTTGCAATAGGTGGTGTCAGCTCAAGGCCTCAACCTATGAAGGACCTCAATGAAGATTGTGCAGAAGCACTCTGAATAACGTTTATTCCCTTCGATTTTATAAAGATGAGGTTAGGTGTAAGAGAGGCCCAGATGGGTCAAACCTAAAAAGAATAAAGAGTATAATCATTATAATGGCTTTCCTCCATCTGACGTTTGCACCATAGATGTGCCGGTGTTGGTGGCGTAGTGGTTAACGTGTTAGCCTTGCAACGCCGGGGTCCCGGGTTCAAATCCTGGTTAGGGCATGGTTGTTGTGATCTTGACTTGTAAAATCTTATTTGTGATAGTGTTCTCTTAAGACTAAAGTTCGCCATATAAAATCGTTATTATTATTATTATTAGATTTCTAATCACGCAAACGCGCCCCCACTTGTTTGTGTTTGTTTCATCGTGTTTCGTCTTCTAGTTTCGAATATCTAACTAAACTCATTTTATTCGTTCCATTAGCTCAAAACGTGGACTCGATTTGGGAATGAGCCGAGGCTTCTCTGGATCTCAAGCCGCCAAGCACCTCATGGGACTGGCAGCCGCCAACTTCGCGGGAGGACCTGGAAGGAGGCGCCGGGAAGCCCTGCTCGACAAATAGCGTCATCAAAGGATAACTTATGAATAATTGCTGTATCTGTGTTCTTCCCCGTTAACGTGGATCTGTTTTAACTGTTTATGAGTCGTCATCGATTGAACACTTCCTTCCATTCTTTCCCCCAAGACATGCATGAGAAAGCCCCACACCCACCGACCACAACTTGTACTCTTTTGGCCCTCATTTCACATCGGTGATGTTGTAACCACCCTCCCTTAAAATATATTATCAAATTAAAAACCAACGTTAGTTTTCCTCGGAAAATAATGGCTGTGTTCTTTTTGCCCGTTAACCTGAAGCTCGAATTGGACTTCGTATGGGAAATCAAGGAAACATCCTTTTGGAAAAATGTCGCCACATTTCAATGAGTGATTATCTTCATTTGCTCTTCCCTTTTTTAACGCTGGATACCTATTTCTGCACCAACTGGATTATATTTTAAATATGCTGAAAATCTCTTCTTTCACTCCACGTCTTTGAATTATTTCGTCGTTTCACCACTTCTGCCAATTGCATTCTTGGAGTAAATTACGAGGAAAATATTTTTAAGAAAATAATAGGTTTCAATCATCAAATGTAGAAATTACACCTGATGTAGTAATAAATTTTCTGAGAATTACTGAGTGAATTAATGAAACCCTTCCACTAACCATACATAAAATCCCAACGAAACGAAGAGAAAAACTTTCCTGATTTTACCTGCGAAATGAAAACAATTTGGCTTTTAAGTTACATCAGTTTGAGGTCTCTCTGAAAACGCTCAGTCAAATGCAGTGTATTCCTGAACAAATGTTGATGCAGATTTAACTGTACCTTTTCCTGTAGAACCCTTGTCTATGATCGCAATATAAAAGCGATTTGTGTGTTTGAGCAAACGAAAAATTTATTTTTCATTTCACCGACGCCGATCCTCATTCCCACGTCCGAAGTAATTTATGAATCAAAACTCATTTCTACCCCGAGTTTCTCTTTCCGTAGCTTTCGCTCACTACAGCAATGACAGATGAGGATGTGTAAATGTGCTGTCTCATTTTCCTAGAGATTAACATGTGCGAATTATTCAACTTTTAGCTTGTTAAACACACCAATAGACCAGAAAATGGAGAATGCAATCGCTGTTTCCAGAAATCATATCCGGGAAATGATTTCATCAACAGTGACTGAAGCGACTGATTCATGCCATAGAATGAAACTACAAATGAGAAATCTGAAGGTCGGAACTCTATAAACAATTGTGCAAATCTCTACAACAGTGATTTACGCAGATTAATCCTATATCAATCCAGGGTTAACTTCCAAGCAATCCCCATGTCTTAAAGCTAGTGGAATCGCCTCTTTGTTGAAAATGTAATGTAAGAAAATGTACTGGAAAACTTACCACTAGCATCTCCTGCCCTGCAATTTTACCCTTTCTTGAATATAAAGTAATGATATTTCGCCTAAAGTTCCCTTTTTGACAGCTTCTTGCCGTCTATTATTGAAGTACCAATCGTTTCTCCAATAATTGATTAATTATATCATCTGCAGACTATATTTATTGAAGTAAAGTATTCAGTTTTGTTGATAGTAATCAAGCTATCTTAGTACAAGCTCTTAAAACAATTAAATTCAACCTAAAAGACTCCAACCATAGAAATTGTTAAGCACAAAATAATGATCTTGAATGAAAGAACGATATTAGAAATTAAGTACAATAAAACAAGGGTTTTCTGATTGAGACATTACGAAATATTAGATTCTTCCCATACCGTAATATGTCTTTAAATTCCAAATGCTCTCCTTAAGTTCATCGTAACATTTTACGCGGGATTTCATTATTTGTTTTTTAAAGGAATTATTAATCTATTATAATAAATTTTTCATAAGAATATGCTTCTTGCTGCTTCCTTAATGTGTATTGCGGACGGAATATTAGATTTAAATGGACAAGTAGGAGTGATAGTGTTCCTTATACAGAGGTGTATTTCTTTAAACATTAAACTATCGTCTGTCTATAAAGTATTCAGCCCGAAGGCCGGTTGGGACCACATTCCCTCTACCATCAGCTACGAAGAGTTTGGAGAAGGAAATGAGGCTTACTAAGCAAGATGAGGAGTGAGGTAGTTTGCCCTTGCTTTCCTCACTGAGCCGGAATGCTATAAGCAGAACAAGCCCACTTTTGTGAAGCACAATGACTCCACGTCATTTAACAATCGTCATTTAACTATTGTCAATCATAAGTTAATTTAAATAACGCCTTTCGTGACATTGCATAAAGAGAAACCTTCATTAATGCCATTATTCAGTATAACCCATACCTTAGTAGCTTTCGTATCATCACACCCATGAACAAGACTGAGACAAAAGTATGTCAAAGATGCATTTTTCTCTATTCCTTACCAAAAGACAAATGAAAAATATTTCATTCATCAAGATACGGAAGCAGGACCTAAACTATCGTAATGATGAACATTAAATTCCTCAAATTTCCAATTGATCTTTCCTCCTTAGTTTAATTTCATTCACATCCTCATTCCCTCAGGGAAGCAAAATATCCGCATAGCATCCGAATTAAAAGCAAATGTGAGTGAAGGTTGTCAAAATAAAAATACACTTCCTGCAAGGAGAGACTTATCATCTTATCTTATATAAGAAAAACAAAGATAATCCCATTATGTACCATTCTAAAAGTGTTATTTTTCTAGATTTTGGTTGATAATGGGAACAATCAGCTACGATAAGCTATTTTTAAAATATCGCGCATCACCATCGCGGTCGCTAAGCGAGATAAAGGCAATATGCTGTTATCCAAGTTTGAAATGGTATAACCAAATAGAAAGACTGAGACGAATGCAATAAAAACAGGGACTTGCATCATTAAAAATATCTCTTAAAATTTAACGCAAAATGACCAAAGATTAAATGCAGATTCATGACTTTAATTTAATGCCAATGAAGCAGTAAAGTGGACCGAAATGGTGAATGTTCGTTTAGTTTTAACAAGAGTTCAAACCTAGAAAGAAAAAATCATTATGGGACGATCTAAATTTTCCTTTAATCTAAAAAGGCAGAAATATATGAATGAAATGAGCTCAACAATAAACTCCCGCGACAAAAATTAATGAATTATTAAAAGTTAGATTAAAAATGTTCATAGGTCCATAGGAAAGGTAAAAGAAGCGATAATGAGTATTAACCGGAAGTACGAGAGGGAATAATATAAACCAGAGGGAAAAAAGTGGTCACTTCCTTTATATCCATAATTCATGGCACTTCGAACGAAAGCAAATCATTTTCTCCTAAATCCTCCGCAAAGTTTTCTCAGCTTTAATTTAAAGACTTTTTTATGGAGATTTTCAGTGTTACTTTTGCTTTCGGTTACATATCAATATGCCACGGTTAAATCACAATTATTTTTGAAAACATTTATTACTTTATAAAATAATTTTACTCTCTTTGTCTCATTTGGGATTTCCAAAATAAGAATACGGGACGAAACAAAAAGAATTACAGATTTGGAGGATGAAGGATCAGACTTAGCAATGTTTGAATTCATAAAAAAAGACAAATTAAAAAAGCTGTTTTGTCCTCGTAAAAAAGACAAATTAAAAAAAAGCTGCTTCAAATGGTTCAGAATACCTCGTACTGAAAATTTTTCGTTAATATTCACTCATTATCTTAGATCGATATGACTAATTTCAACTAAATTACATGAGTGATAACATTAATTTTAAATACTTTTAATGAGAAAATTATTTAGAATTTTACCGGAATAACATTATGATTTTGGTGATTCCCTCGTAGACGATTCTGTCTTCTTCGCATCAAAAATCAATCTAGATCTGAACTGACTCCAGAAATTAAAATTGAGCTTAAACGAAGATTGACTAAGTTAAAATGATAAAAACTTATTTTGGTCGCGTTAGATGCTCTAAATAACACAGTATTTTTCAATAATGCGTACGTTATAGATGTAGCCACTATCGTTAGACATTGTGTTAAGGGTAGTCAACGAAATTATCATCATTTCCACATATCTAGGCCGTAAATACGCGAGTATAATTTGCCGAAAATCATAGCCATCATCACTAACTTTGTTCCAACGTAAAGACCTGGGAGGTCCATGAAATAATGAGTATTTTATTGTACAGCCAATTCGAATATCGCAAGTAAATGTAGAGAAGAATTCTTACCTTAATTTGAGCTTATTTTTCGGTATTTTCAAATCCATTAATGTACAGCTAAGGAAGTTCTTTCAAGATAGTTTAATAATATAATCTCAGCAACTGCGACGCCTATTATCCATAAAGGAATACTAATTCCGAATACTTAGATGTATTGAAAATAAATGAGTTTTAGGTGTTTGATGCCATTATCATGAATAGGAGGACACCGGACGTGAGGTGATAAGTAGAAGAAATGATTGCTTACTGATGACCATTGGAGCAAATGAAAGGGTTTAAATTAGAATTTGGAAAGTTCTTTTGTAGCAAGCAGAAAAATTTTTGAAGTAGCTTGCCGCCAAAAAGGGACCGTAGTTCACCAAATCCCACACAGATGGCAGAAGACCCACGAATAACACCTATCGTACGAAATTTGGACCAAGTTTTACAGCCATTCAAATATATGAGCAAGTAATCGATTTGTGAGCATATCTGAAGCTAAATATTGGATATTACAGATAACATAAGATCTGTATTTTATGAGAAAGTTAGGTCGATGAATATTTATGACGTGTTTGCGAGCAATGAACTCATGTTAAATATTTTGTTACGTCTTTTGTATTTCATTTCCGGTACGATAAAAGAAAGGAATGTTTTAGAAAAATCATTAACAGGGATTTAGAAATGATAAATAGAATAACAGAAAAACTTCGATGTGATGTAACCAACTAAAAGTCATACAGTTGTCTGATAAAGGCAAGTATAAAGATTATCAATTAAGATGAAGTGCTTAAAAGAAAAACTAATTTAATACACATAATTAGTTGAATTGACAGAGCAATGCCACAGTATTTTGAGAAATGAAAAGCCAAACAGACAAAGAGTATTCATCACTGTCATAGAATAATAATGAATCGTTACCACATTTCTGAAGACGATATTATCCACGTTAAACAGCGATTCCAATATTTTTACTCTTAAGAAAACTCATACATTATTTCAAACTATTAAATGCAATGTAAATATTTTATTACTTCTTTTCCAAACACCGGTGCTACCTGGCGCCAAAAATCTGCTATGTAGGAGAGGTCATTTTCGCACAAGTATCTTTTATAAATAAATACATAGTTCTTGGTTTATTATATAAAAAGATAAATTTATTTTGAAAGGCTGCAACTTGTTAATGTTGCTACTTACAAAAATACCTCTGGAAATATCAAAGTTTCTGGAATGCTAAAATCAATTCTTTTGGAAAGTTAGTTGAGAAATGCCACAATAGAGAGTAGTACCATCACCTCCAGTTCTCTTAGGAAGCTCGCCATCTGACGGCGAAACTTTCACCTACATCCTCACCAAACCAGCGTTTGGCGGAAAGCGTAGAGGAACCATCACTACGCTTCATCTCCGGCAACCGGCTTCCAATTATTTATTATGCCTACAAAAACTTTCATGAAGATAAAACGAAAGAGAGTTTTTATTGGAAGACTCCTGATAAACGGATTCCGATCCAAATGAACATTTAACTTCTTTGATCATTTTTATTACATCTAAGTTATTGACAGACGAGGTCAACTAAAGGCCAAACGGAATTGAGGAAGATTTCACGACCGAACAACGGTAGATACGCGTGGGCTTGCTTTTATTCAGTCCTGGCCACCCACTATTCAATTCCACCGCATCGTGGGACCGTGTGCCGTGCGAGGAGTTGGAAGAGAAGAGGGAATTGGTATGAGCGTGAAACAGCCCTCTTTGTGGGAGAAGGCGAAGGACAAAGGGCACGCTGAAGGTGAAGAAACGGATGAGGATAAGCAACAAGAAATGGTGAACTCACCCTGTGGAAGCACGCCTCGAGTAGACCCGAGCGCGTTAACTTCCATTGTTTCAAAACTAGAGCAGAAATTTGCTACTTGAGGCTTTTTTTAATAGGGAGATAGCTTTAGTAAGAAAGTAAGCGTTTATTCAAATTCTAGAGATGAAGATAATGTATTTTTTGGCATAGTCAGGTCTAAATTTGTCTCATATTCTCGCCTACGGTAGCGAGGAGATAGGATTCTTTTCCCAGAATTACCCGTCATTCATAATCGTCTTAGGAACGAGTTGTAAACTGCTTGTCAACCTTTTGATGGTTAAATACCGATTGGGCTTATTGAATGAACAATCGATTCTAGAAGAAAATTAGACGATTTGTAAAATTTCATGTTACCATTACAATAGCCATGTCAGTTAACATACCTTGACCAATAGTTTTCCTTCCGACACGAATTTGGTGGAGATTATACTGAATTATCCAAATTCACGTCCTGTTTTTAATTATTGAGAGTTAAAGTTTATCCAGAGAACGTGATGCTTTTTGTTACTAGCTCGCAGTCTTGAATTGAATTTAGAGGGATCTTAGGAGACACCGTCATCTTGCATACCTCTGAAACGATATATACCTATGAAATACCTTGAAAACAATCTGATCATGAAAATCCTTCGACAATAGAGAGGAACTTTCAAAGAAGTCGACGCACTAACTACTAATCTCTGTGTTGTCTCTTTACCTGTTGAGATTACGTTTAATTTAATTCAGATGTAACGTCCCTCTGGACATTTGCTGGGTGCATATTGAAACGGAATCACCTTCGTAAGAACCTGATGACATGCATGGGTACCATCAATTTCAGCTACGCGCAGTTGTAACAAGTACATGTCCTTTCCAGAAGTTCATTCCCCGCTGTTTCCGGAAATTTGGAAGAAGTCAACGAACTTCGGAGCTGCCCCCACAACAACCATTGTTTAAAATCATGAGCCGCGTCGAAGTTTCTAAATCGCGAGATATTTGACCGTCACGTTTTGCCGCCGACGAGCGATATGATATTCACAAGGGATTGCGGTAGCGTTCCTAATCCGCGATTGTCAATGAATCACGCGTGCAAATCCATTTTGATCGGGCGTGTGCGACGTACGCTCAGCTACCTTTCTCCCATCCGGGGGTGTTACATTGTATAAGTTATTCCATGACATCTGGAGATTATCGATTACCATTTTATTTCCCGCCCATCGCATTAAGGCTTTAAATATTCTATGATACGATACACAGTCTTCGTCGAAATCGTAAACGAGAATTTATCCGCGAATCGCCTCACAATGTTCACTGTCTCACGAGCTACAGAGCTTAGAAATAAATAGAGTTTAAATATTGGCAGTCGTATCTTTACAACTTCTCGAGATCCTCCTTGCATTCTCAGCGTAGATTCATTCTTACTTTCGGAATAGCGCGATAATTAGTTGGCTAGTTGCATTTTCAATCAATGTTAACTCGCGAAAACTAAGACAGTATTCGAATGTATGCTTAAAAATGAACTTTAACTAAAGTTAACTTTAGGACACACATATAGGGCAGTATATTATTTTGCTAAAGCGAAGGTTATAGTTAATCTCTATGCTAATCCATCGTACAATTTTATGAATACACTAAAATCTTCACTCTAAGGCCCGGTATTATAATGTATGCTTAAAATGCACTTGAACTAAATTCACTTTAAGACATAAGGTACCTATTAATATGTTTTGTTAGAGTTAAAGTGAAGATTATAGTAAATCTTTTATATATATGATCAATTAGCATGGAGAAGCATAATAATCTTCACTTTAACTCTAACAAAACATTAAAATACCAGGCCTTAAAGTGAACTTTAGTTAGAGTCTATTTTAAATATATTATAATAACGGACATAACTAACATTATTAAACCGGGCCATAAAGTGAACTTAAGTTGTAGTCCACTTTAAGTATACGTTTTATTACTAGGCCTGAGTTTTGCGGACAGGCAAGGTCGTATAAAAGTGTGAAGTTTAGGGCACTGTCACCCATTATTCTAACAAATCGATCGAAAGTCGAAAAAAAAAATCTAAATTAGCCTCCACCTTTTCCTGACGCTCTTTTAATAAAACCGAAGTGAAGGTGATAGTTCGCGATTCAATGGTAGGAAGAATGATTTGCATGATTTTGTAGAGAAAATTAAGAAAATTACTTGTCTTTTTAACTTTTATACAATTAAAGTAACCCCACCAGCTTTTTCCGTGAACATTTCATCCATTATTTGTAAATCTGTAATTTCGCTTCAGCGCTTGTATTTTTTATTGAAACAAAATTACTTTCAAAGAGGAAATTGAGAAGGAAAGAGGAAACATATACTTGACAAATCCGAATTTCACTGCATTCTTGCGTTCGCTGGTTTATACGAGCACAAATAGCTTCGTTATTCAAAAGTTATGACGAGCGAAATGGTTAATAGCTATGAAACCATCGGTTTCTTTGAGTTAACAGTTAGCGGTAATAGTAGAATTTAATCTATTATTCTCTTATCTATCTTTAATTGAATCTTGATATTTAATCCATTATTCTCTTACCTATCTTTAATTGAATCTTGATTCGACTGATATTTACACGAAAAGTGTTCCATTTGTTAAATTGTGATCTTTTTCTCTTCGTAATACATTAATCTAGTGTTATAATTCAGTTAAATTTTTGACGATGGAAGCCAATAAATTATTTAACCTACTGTACGGTCAATTAGGGAAATAAACGGCCTTTCCATACACTAATTTTTTTTTTTATTAATTTTATGTATTCACGTCCTATCTTCTGTGATAATTTTATATTTCTAAATCTTGTTATTTGTGATATTTCATCCTTTCACGTCTCTTAATTTGTTATACTTTATAATTTATATATTATTATTTGTGATATTTGATGTGATTTATTATTGTGACATTTATTATTATTATGTATATTTATTATTACGGGTGAATGTCCCGTTGAATGAATAAAAATGTAATTAAATAAATGGAACATATTCATTCGGTTTTACCTTGTAAAATAAGCGCTTTATAACGTGATATGTAATTAAATGTTCAATTATCTCGGTGAACTAAGCGAAATATCGATTCATGTACACTGATTTCCACCTTAAAGACGTCCGGAGAAAAGTCCTGTTTTTCTACCAAACAGAAAGACAAAATATACGAAGCGATGCGTCTAATCGTCGTTTTTCGAGTATTCTATTATTCCAGAAGATTGATCACGTTTACCTCGAATGATCGCGGTTATCTTCCATTATCTTTCGCAGTTGCATCCAAATTCAAAGAAAGAAGCTGTTTTCCCAACGTAAACAAAGAAGCATTTCCTTGCTTTTGGTTGTTGATTAATCCAAAAGGTCTTTATCAGTTAAACGTGCTTGTTTACCTTTGGTCACCATGGGATAGAGACAACAGCCCAGGCTTTAAGTTGCGGCGGATCGACTATAGTCCGAGCTGTCAGTTGACCATTCGCATTCACAACGTTTGGGCTATCCCAATATTTTCTCAGTAATATCTCAAGGCCATCATATCTGCGTAGAAATAGACGCGGAGAACCTAGGAACTAGGGAAAGTTTCTATTTTATCCTCCACAGAGCGACTTAGCGAAAGGTAAGCTTTCGCCCTAAATATTTAAGTTAATTTGAGGCAGCGACAACACGGAGCAGTTTGAGCTAACAACTTCAAGCATCTTTTTCTCTTTAATTAAGACGTCTCGTTGAAGTACGGTGACCTATGGATGCTCCAGCAACTTTCCGGCTCCCTGACATTATGGAAGGTGTCGACAGCGTCGCAGATCGTTAAAAATGTCACGACGCTATGCCGAACTGAGACTTGTTAAACAAAAAAAGGAGAACGTACGATTGGTCTGAATGCGGAAATTTCTTTCCGGCCCACCCACGACGTAATTTCCTTAAACATCAGCTGCTTTCGTGAAATAATTTATGGACTTTGTTCCATTAGCTATTTGCTACGGTAATGGAAAATAAATATCTCGTACATTATCATGGACTTGCACGAAGTAACGCCTTCGCACACTAAGTTTATTTGCTACAGGTTTCTCAATGGAAATTTTGCGGACTTCTTTCACAGCTTAGCATTGGTTTCTAAATAAAATATTATTACCGAAATGCATTATTATGCTATACATGCATCGTTACATTCGTTTCTGAAATCCATATCTTTTGTATGGTCAAATATTTATTTAGATATGAATCTCATGAAAGTAAATCAGTATATCACAAAGGGTAAGGTTACGAAGCTTCTCGAAGAGGGACACAATCTTCATTAAAATATTTTCCACGTCATCTCCCTTACAGTCTTAATGATAAACTAAGTTTAAGTCAGATTCCGATGTTTAATTTTATCACTTAAAATTTAGCAGATCGTAAATCAATTTAAGTGTCAATGAAATTGAAAATTTAAATTCTGTAGTTAGTCAAGGCTAAGACGACAAAATATTTCAGGTCAGAATCCTCGGGAAATGGTTTTCGCACAAAAAAGGGAACTTCAAAGACAAAAGGGAACCTCTCGAAAGCAGAGCTGGTTCCTCGCATCGCAGGATACCATTCTCTGAAATTTGGAATATGTTACAATAAATTACCACTAACTTTAAATTGCAGTAGTAATAAATTGACCCACATGTCCATCAACGGTGATCGACGTCTTCGGAATAATACTGAGGCGAATATAATTTACTTGGCTGGAGTATTTTCTGATTTTTCATTATGATACACTAAATTACACAAAGAAATCATTTCAAATAATTAGAAAAAAATATTCGATGGCCCATTAAGGGTAATAAAATACTAGCAGGAAGGATCGGTTTACATTTACAAGGACAATATCCACGATCACGGATTACGAACAATACCCAGATCGCGATAACGAGTGTATTTTGCCTCGTAATGTCAAGACGAAGGCTGGGACAAAAAGCGATGAATTTCCTTTCAGTTTAGCTAAGAACTCAGCGCGACAAACCAGCAAAATTAGCCATAACGATCCGAGCCGCAAGTTAAAGAACTTTCCATGGGAAAAAACAACGGGAACTCCGTGTATCTCCGAATACTCTACGAAGCGGAAAGCCGCAACGTTAACTTCCTCCGGCAAAGAATAGATACAGAACACTTCCTGCGGGACTAGTTCCCGCGCTCTAGTGCTTCCCCAGCATCCTCCGAAACAGGTACACCTACGTTCGAGACCCGCACGCACAACATTTAACTCAACTTCGGCGAAAAAAAGACGATCGATCGAGCGCAACTCCCGAGGCCTCATCCGCCAATTTCCACTTTCACCCGAAACACGTCGAGAGGTAAACACGCCGCGTACTCTCAGCCCATCCACTCTTGTCCCGTCTAAAGTCTGTGAGAGATAAGTGATCTATCGATCTTTTTCGCCGTACGTTTTACGCACCACCATCTTCTTCTCCCGCCACTCGCACGCTTTGGGATATGGATTTTCTATGAAAGGGAGTCACTCTTTGAAGCAGGGGGCGCGGGGCAATTCTATCGATCCCGCGACACTGAGGGGACCGGCATCATCTGCCCCATCCCAAATTCCCCCTTACGCACATCCAGACAGAGACCCCACTCGAAAGGATGTGGGGCAGGGTTAAACAGCCAAGGTCCGACTGAGCGAAAGGAATGGCGGGGCCCGCGGGGCAATTCGGTTCTTTTTTCCCCCCCGAAGACGCCCAATGAACAATTCTCCCGCCCTTCTGGAGAAGTTGAGGGCGTGCCGAGAGTGGTCCTTCGTGGGAAGATATTTTTTGCCGGTCGAATGATCTATTTGGCGGTTTCTTCCGTCTCGCACGGCTATAAAGTTATAGGCGCTGTAGTTGGGTGGTTTCTCGCATTTTTTGTTCGATTTAGAAAGGGTTGTTATGTGCTCAAGCTAGGTCTGTCTGTTATTCATTCGTAGCTCTTTAGCAAAATGATTGTTATTACGAATAAAAAAGGGTTTGTGGAGGACTGCGGCTAACCATCATCGAGTAGGTGAATGGAGTCATCGTAATTCCCCAGCTCTTTTTGTATCTATTTGGTCAATAAAGAGTGGCTTACTATTTATGTACGGCTCTCAATACCTCGTTACGGCTCGAATGATTATTGTTGCGAAAAAAATGCTTCATAAGGATGGCCACAGCGTTAGCTTTGATTCCGCCATAACGTAAGGACGTAATTTCGTAGGTTCAAATACGGAAGAGAAGGGAGCGATTAGAAAGATGCGAAATGGCGAAAATGGACGGTTCGAGTACTTTTGGCGGGGAAATCCAAGCAAGCAGTGGAACGGCCCATTTCAGAACTCTGTAATAAGTGAGCGTGGGTGAAAATATCCGACAATTCTTCACTATCTGACAATATTTCAGTACGAAGCGCTAATACACACACCTGGAAATGTTTATAAAAGAGAAACTCGTGAAAAATATCGCACATACTTTTCATACTGCGATGAAATATAACGACTCCCTCTCTCAAGTAGTAGATGATGAAACCGCAGTAAATTTGTTTCCATTATTAAAAAGATAATCGAGAAAGAAACTTTAGAAAGTCGCTCGTGGAGTTTATCGACCATTACTTTAGCGAGAGATAAATATGAACGTCATAATAATTCAGTAAATTTACGCAATTTATTTATTCAACTTCCATATTTCTCGCTAGAAAATTTCCTCCGGCTTTGCTCTCAGATAGAGATTTCTCTTGCTCATTTTCTTTGCGCAGTTTATTTTCCTAAAACTTAATTGAAATGAATTTTTTTTTAAAATACTACTACCCATAAGAGCGGAAATTGAATTCGTTCTACAGACATAAAGGCTCCATAAAATGTTGGTTTCCGTGCACAAGGTAGCCTTAAGCGCAATAAGCAAAATCTGTGTTCAGAACACCAACGTAGCTCCCTCTACTTTTCGATATCCATGATTTGTAAGCATTCGTAATCAAGGGAAGAGCTTTTCAAAAGGCAATATGATGCGATTACTTTCAACGAAATGACATGATTCAACCGTAGGTTTTACGACGATTCCCATTCAGCGACGTATTGAATACGCACGCGATTTTCATTCGAGGTAAATTTGCTGTCGGCCTCGATTAATCATAATACTAATGATTAATACAAATAATAATATACTGAAACTGAGGGCTTCATTTTCGCAATCCAGGACAGGGTTATAAAAACATTCAACTACCAAAAACACATCCTGAAGTTGGACGTCCAAGATAGGTGCCGAAAATATGGCAAAACTGGGGAATCCATTGAACATATAATGGCTGGATGTGAGATTCTAGCTGAAACAGCATATTTGGGAAGACCCAATCAGGTTGCAAAGTCAGTACATCAACAGCTGGATATGAAATATCAACTTTTCGATGAGGATATAGTACCGTATTACAAATATCAACCTGTTCCTGTCTTAGAGAAGAATAACAGCATCCTCTATTGGGATAGACCTGTCTTGACCGATAAAACTATAAATTATAACAGACCAGATATCTTACTAATTGATAACGTCAACAAAAATGCTATAATCATCGACATAGCAGTGTCTCTATTCCATAAGATCATAAGAAAAACCGAGATAGAAAAAGGGACAAATATGAAAAGCATGGCAGATAAAAAGTATCTGGAAATCAACGGTCATTCAGGTCATCCCTTTGGTTATTTCTGCGGAATGGCTGGCGTCAAGCAACATAATAAAATATATTGAGAAACTTAGTTTAAAGAAAAATATCATACACATTGCACAAAAAGCAGTACTATTACAAACGTGCCACATTGTGCGTAAGTTTCTTAATTGAACGGGAAAATCAAGAATCACATGGGTTAGGGTGAATTCCCTCTTCATGTCGAGAGCCTAGTCCTTTCCAACTAGGGGACAGGTGGGATTGTTCCAGCAGAAACGCTGAGAAAATAAAATAATAATAATAATGCGACTTTAATAGGGTGAGATTGAGACTTAAATCTTCTTCTCACATCTCACCCTTACGAATAATGAATAATAATATTCAAATGCTTTCCTAAACTTGTATACATCTTACGCTTGAGATTTATCCACATACCGTTTTGTTCTTTAAAATCCACTCGTCTCCTCCCTTTAGGCTCTCATCATCACGTTCAAAAAGCTTCATCTCGTTCAACCACTTACTTTAGTGCCGCTAAGATCCTAACCGTACACAATGGTGGGATTCCAGAATTTAAGGAACAGGTTCTTTAGCTACTTACCCCAACGGAATATGCAGCAATACGTATTTAAGTAAAATGTATAACTAATCTAATTCATAACTTTGCTTACGAAATTTAAGGGCCGATTAAGAAAGAGATATTTCATGTAGCAACAATTTAATTAGTAGAATATTCTCGTCGTAACGAGCGCATTGCAATACCTCTAGGGCAATATTCTTTTACTCATATATTCGGACAGATGTAGGAACCGGTTGGGCGAATTCGGGAAATTTGAAAAACCGGTTCGCTCGAACCGGTGCGAACCGACTGAATCCCTCCACATGCACCTTTATAATGGTTCTGCTTCTGTTCATCTTTTCCTCCGTGTCCAAACCTAATTTCGTACAACGTATGCACGACCTTGGGATACAAAATTTTTCTTCTGATAAATCGATCCTACTATGGCATATTGATGAATGGAATATTCTCATTTTTCCTTCGGAAAATAGAAAGAAGAGGGAATAGGCAAGGCTATAAATCTAGAGTTTGCGACAGATAACTTATAGTTCCAAAGGCATACCACCGTTGGCGCTCCAGTCAGATGATGCATAACTAGTAAAGGAATAAAGAAAGAAAACTGTAATTTTCACAAGATTATAATTCAACGACCGGTTTCAGCACAGGGCCATCATTCGCTGATTATGCAATAACGTTTATCGTTTATGAATAACATGCAATGTCATACTTTTTCCAATTTATTGAAAATGAAATGGACTAAAGACTACGCGAAGCATTCAGACGCTTTTGCAACAAATTCCATACCCACACTTTCCTCTTCCTTCCACTTCCTTTCTTCTCGAGTGTCACAGCCAACGCAAATACTAAGTGCGGATCAAAGTCACTCAGAGAAAACATAGCTACGTCCGTAGTTAATCAAAGCAAAATCGTCACTGATATCATATTGATCAACATCATCGATCCGTATGATGGGTACCCATTTTTATCAAACATTGCTTCAATAATATTGATTCAACAATGTTGACCGAATAAAGTGGGCTTAATAGAAGAAATCGAGGGAAATCTAACTCACTCCTTATCTATCCCAGTACTCCTAAGTCCCTTTCCAGAGCTTTTGACTACTAAAACTGCAGGATTTGAGGTTAAAACATGTATCCAGGCAGAATACCTCTCAGACAGTAGATATAATGTGCTAGTCACACTGTCTGGGAGAGGTAGCATTGTTTCCGCCATCTTCGATCGCGATTCGACCGCCAATACAAGCCGAAAGATTTGCCGATTCTAGAGCGGGACGCGGAAGGAAGAAAGCGATTCAAATTAACGCACGAAACGGTCGTGCGGGTCGCGATCGAGGTGAAAGTAGAAAATGAGGAAGATAGCGGGAGGATTCGGAAAAAAAGAGGGCTCTCATGCGAGAGAGAGAAAGCTGGCGCCCAGAAACAAAAGAATGGAGAAATATATCGCAAGAGTTGTGAAAGTGCGTCCGTGGAAGCGGAGGAGGTACAAGGGAGGGCGTTGAGATATGGGCAAGTGACCGTTGGGAGAGATAAAAGGCTGCGTTCATAGATTGGTCGGCTGAGATGCTTTTCATTCATTTGAGAGGTTAGCGTCACGCGGACCCTTGCCTTTTTCAATCGAAGAGGGGAGGGGCTGGAGGTTGTCCCGAGGGCTCCAAGGGGGAAGGTCGCGTCCTTTGATGTGTCCTCCCTCTATTGGGGTACACGAGTTTCGACCCTGACGAGAGATGAAAAATCTTACGCCTAAAAGGAATTCCATCTTTTACACGAGCCCCCGAACAATCGCCCAGAGGCGGGCATTTAAGCTGCTCGAAATATATAAACGTGTAATTCGCGCGATTTTCTTAGGGACGAATGGAATTTTCCGACTTCTCTCGTCCCTTTGAATGCAAAGTAGACGAAATTCACCATTAATAACCGTTGATTTCCGATGAGCCTCGATTCTCCCTTTTACTCGCGGAGAATGCGATTTAATTGTTTTGTTTCATTGCCGGTCCTGCTACCGTATCTTGGCAAAGGAAATATTTATCAATTCTCTTTTGGTACGGGATAGAAAAAATGCACCTTTTATATCCTTTCTTTCAGTGTTGTTCATAGCTGTGATGATATGAAAGCTACTGAAGTATATGTCATGCTGAATAATGGCATTGATTAAGGTTTCTCCTTATACAATGTTAGGAAAAGTGTTAATCGTAGAGTCATTGTGCTTCGCTAACGTGGGCTTGTTCTGCTTATAGCATTCGGGCTCAGTGAGAAAGCAAGGGTTAACTACCTCACTCCTCATCTTGCTTAGTAAGTCTCATTTCATTCTCCTAGCTATTCGTAGCTGATGGTAGAGGTCCCAACCGGCCTTCGGGCTGAATTCATTACACACAGTTTCTAGTTACATGAAATCCAAGTTTTCCAAGGTAAACTGCCTTACTCCTCATCTTGCCTAGAAAGCCTCATTTTTCTCTGCCAGCTCTTCGTAGCTGATGGTAGAGGGGATGAAGTCTTAACCGGCCTTTGGGCTGAATACTTTATAGACAGCTATAATAACACATCTCTTCCTTAAAATTTAGGAAACAAGAATTTGGAACGAATCCGAGGGGATTTAGAACCATGAAGTGGACTATGACGTCTTATATTTTCAGCGAAAATGTCATCGTGATAATTAGTAAACGCTCGCTGCTATCATTAATTGCATGCTGTGCATTTTCTATAGAGGGTATTAGATCCCAACCGGCATTCGGGCTGAATACTTTACAGACAATANAGAATGTGAAGAAACTGTTTCGATTCACCTGCTACCCTGGGATTGCGATGGCTTTTTCGATCCCGCGGCATGGCCCGGCTGAGCGCCACGGCCACTAAGAATTCTGTCACGTTGCCTATTCGGCAGTCTTATTATGTTTTTTTAGCAATTATCATGTTATATTCTGGCTATAAATGTTATAAACTTATTCCACAGCGTTATTAGTTATAATTAGCGTTTCTGAAGATGAGGAACAAAAGGAACTTCGACGGATTTTCTAAAAAAATAGCCACTAAAACGGAAATTATGGATCGGTTTGTACGAAATAACTCCAATTTTGAAAGAAGTTCAAACGCAAGACAGGAAAAGGCAATAAAAACCTCGGGTCGCAATGTTTTCATACGATATTTCCTTCTAATATATTCAGGGCTTATTCCGGCAAAGTCCATTCTATCACTCTCATCTGGAAAAAGAAAAGGTGTGTACCATTACCGTCATTAGGATGCACTTACTTGGACGTTTTCCACCAATAGTATTTTGGTTGAATGAGGATAAACTGCCTCATTCCTCATTTTGCCTAATAAGCTTTATTCCCACTCCAGAGCTTATGGTGTCTCTTTTACATAATCGATTACCGGCAGCGGTGGCGGAGTAGTTAACACGCTACCACTCCAGTCCCAAGGTACCTGGTTCGAGTCCTGGATAATCGCATTTTTCTGATAATTGAATGTTTTTTCTGTGTTTGTAAATAATGATAATCATTAAAGTGGATGTAATTGGGGTATTCCTGTTTCCATTAAAGAAGTAGTTGAAGTTATTCGTGATCTGTGCTCCACCCATTCTACCCTTGTATTGTGAGAAGCGCGGTTGCCAAATTTCACTTTTTGATATATATAAAATTGACTAAAATAAATACATCGCTATTCATTATTTATTCAACCACCGCACTCGTACACTACGTCTTAATTAAAAAATCGCGGTGTATATAAGTATCCCTTTATTAGTTTTGGTCCTAATTAATAACTGACGAAAAACAGAACAAAACCCTATAGTTGGAGGTTCTAAAATTTTCGGCACTGAATGCTGTCATATCATAAAATATATAGTAATTACAAAACGTAGAATTAAGGTAATATTAGAAGTAAATGTATGTTCGATATTTAATTGGCTACCACGATCATTTTCACTTAACCAGAACGCCGCAGTACACCACTGTACCTCGGCATACCAGTCAGGAAGCTCTGGCTTGATGATACACTTCCGAAAGGCAATGAAAATTACGTAGTACATATTAATACTTCTCTTATAATTATAGACCAATTAACTTAAAATGTAAGGATTTAACGTTGTTGGTGCGGATTCTCAACAAATGTGACTTAGGAGCCGTAATTTGACCATTTTGGTATAGCTAGTATAAAGTATAGCTGGTATAAATTTATGTAAAAATAGAATATGAAGACAGCAACAGAATAACCAGATTATTAGCTCCATAACTATGAATATAGAGTTGTAGAAGATTTTTAGAAATACCCTTTGCTTCGACATTCTCATTTCAAAACAAATCTGATAATATATCCACAGTTACACTTACCGTTTGATGAATCCTCAGGTTCTCCCTCGGTTGGGATTTTACAATTAGTAATAAGTGCGAATGATTACATTAATATATGCTGGTAGGAAGCAGTTTACTTTTTATTAAATGCCAAAGAAGTATACTATTAAAAATCAGTTTGAAAGACTTCTTAATTTCGCAGCCTCCTCCAGTGGAACGGGTGTGGGTGACTGACCGCTTAAAGCGATGGCGATATGGCATGAAAATAGACTGACCTTACTTAATAAGCGCACTCCTGTTACGCAATAAAGCGAGTCGTCAATTTGAAAGTATAATGTATTCAAAACGGAAGCCGCTGATTCCAAAAATCGGAGAATGCAGCTAACCATTTCCGGAGTAGAACCAGCGAAGGCAATTTCAATGTTTTAATCCGGGAACAGAAAGAGCTTGACGTGCGAGATCCAAAGACATCCATAGGACACACGGTGAAAAACGACGATCGGACTGGTTAAAGATGGAGGGGATTGGAGCAAGATGATATCGTTACCCACAAATACAAGAAGAGTTGCTGTCTATCTCCAACTGTTATCACAATCGAGGCTACATATATTCAGTTTACTAGAGAGAAGAATAGCTTCAGAGATAGAAGAATTAATTATAAACATTCTCACGCCGAAAGGCGGCTTGCATGGTACATGGTACATGCATGTACATGGTACATGTAGATACGTATACACGTACAGTAAGACCCCGCTTAACGCTGCACATTGGGCTAGAATCGAAAAAAGCTGGCCAAGAGGCCAAAAATGGTTTTTTAGAGTGAGGATCATGAAACATCGTGTAAGTATTCAGAAAAGATTGAATTATGTTGTTCCGCCTTTTATTTTTCGTTATTTGTGTGCGTCAAAAAGATACAGGGTGTCAAACTTGGGAAATTTTCACAGAAAAGAATGTTCTCGGATTNAAAAGCTGGCCAAGAGGCCAAAAATGGTTTTTTAGAGTGAGGATCATGAAACATCGTGTAAGTATTCAGAAAAGATTGAATTATGTTGTTCCGCCTTTTATTTTTCGTTATTTGTGTGCGTCAAAAAGATACAGGGTGTCAAACTTGGGAAATTTTCACAGAAAAGAATGTTCTCGGATTTTTCTGAAAAACATTCACGTTTGCTGCGATGCAGACGTGATTAAAGGTAATTGATGGAAAAACAGATTATGCCATATTTTGGTATGTTTTCTGATCTTTTGATTCGTTATAGTTTTGTGCTCAAATATGGACCTCTGCTTATTTTACGCATCAAAATGACGGACACCTTTTTCGGACAATTTTTGAGATAAAGTGAGGAAAGCAACTATGAAAACGGCGCTACACTATCGAGTCTCTTATACCACGTCAATGTCTAAGGTTTCTAAATATAGAATGTGAAGAAACTGTTTCGATTCACCTGCTACCCTGGGATTGCGATGGCTTTTTCGATCCCGCGGCATGGCCCGGCTGAGCGCCACGGCCACTAAGAATTCTGTCACGTTGCCTATTCGGCAGTCTTATTATGTTTTTTTAGCAATTATCATGTTATATTCTGGCTATAAATGTTATAAACTTATTCCACAGCGTTATTAGTTATAATTAGCGTTTCTGAAGATGAGGAACAAAAGGAACTTCGACGGATTTTCTAAAAAAATAGCCACTAAAACGGAAATTATGGATCGGTTTGTACGAAATAACTCCAATTTTGAAAGAAGTTCAAACGCAAGACAGGAAAAGGCAATAAAAACCTCGGGTCGCAATGTTTTCATACGATATTTCCTTCTAATATATTCAGGGCTTATTCCGGCAAAGTCCATTCTATCACTCTCATCTGGAAAAAGAAAAGGTGTGTACCATTACCGTCATTAGGATGCACTTACTTGGACGTTTTCCACCAATAGTATTTTGGTTGAATGAGGATAAACTGCCTCATTCCTCATTTTGCCTAATAAGCTTTATTCCCACTCCAGAGCTTATGGTGTCTCTTTTACATAATCGATTACCGGCAGCGGTGGCGGAGTAGTTAACACGCTACCACTCCAGTCCCAAGGTACCTGGTTCGAGTCCTGGATAATCGCATTTTTCTGATAATTGAATGTTTTTTCTGTGTTTGTAAATAATGATAATCATTAAAGTGGATGTAATTGGGGTATTCCTGTTTCCATTAAAGAAGTAGTTGAAGTTATTCGTGATCTGTGCTCCACCCATTCTACCCTTGTATTGTGAGAAGCGCGGTTGCCAAATTTCACTTTTTGATATATATAAAATTGACTAAAATAAAAATATGCCAATGTAACGCGGAATCAATCCTTAAACAGTGTTTCTGTCGAACTGATAGTTACTATTAAAAAAATACTTGACTGGATTTTCCTAAAATCCTTACCTTATTTTTTACCATCACTCCTATAGCCATTTCGACAAAATTGTACAAGTAACGAAGAAATTAAAAAATTACAGTACATTTCTCGCTTCTTTAACTTTCATATGTATGTTACTGTTTATGAATGTGTTGATTATGAAAAAAGATAAAAATATTTTAGCTTAGTGGATCACAAATTATTTTGTCTACGTCGTGAAAAAAGTAGTCGCTATCTAAATTACGTATTAGTAAAGTTATTCCCTCAAATATATATGTACGTATTAAATACAGAACATGTTTTTGGTGAAGGTTGTTATCCCGATTCCTTATTTGTGGTTTGAGTTTATAGAAACATCAAATGCATGCTGAGTCCAAACCTCGGGTATTCAGCATCGAAATCTTCATGTTTCTATAGTTCTTTTGTATATTGAAAAACATTTTTTTAATTAAACTAATATGTAAGAATTAAGGAAAGTTAACGATTAATATGTAAGTGTTGGCAATACATTATTGTTTTAACCTTTTTTATAGTGAGGGTTTGTGACTCAAACCGGCCTGAAACCAGGCTAAAACCGTACAGACTACTACATTGCCACTGTCAACTTTACTGTTCGCTCAAGACTCCCCATCCTGTTATTTCCCTAATTACCGCTTCCTTTAATCATTTTCCTTTCGCTATCACATCTGCAGTAACGAGTTCCCTTCCACTCGGATTACCACTGAACTTCTGATTGCATCTCTTGAGACGCTACGTAGGGAATTCTTTTCATGGAAGAATTCAAAGATTGAGGCAAAAGGAGGAGTTGCAAATCTTCCTTTATTCCCATGGCGCGGGGCGTTTCGACGACGGAGGCATTTCGCGGGGGCAGTATATCGTTCCCTTCCTCACCCAATTTCACCTTTTTCCCAAATTACGTAAGCGAAACGCATTCCTCCTTTGTTGACGCGCGGATTCGCGCTGGCTGCGATTGAAATTCTCTCTCGAGATGAAAATAGCTGTGCATGAACCCCTTTTGAATGATGCCAGTATATTATTGTCGTGGGACCATTAATAATTCAGGAGAGAAGGCGTATTCGGATTAGTTTTCCTACTCTTTTATCGCATTTTTTCTCATTCCATTTTCTTACGAGACAAGTTTACGGTTATATAAAAAGAGGAGAGCGAGGTAAACCGAGGGGTAGATAGGATTGAGAGGTATGATAACTCCATTATTTCACGCTCTGAAGAGACACCTGGATGTCGGGAAAGAAATGGTCGGTAAATGTGAAATTTAAAAATTTGGCGTGTTTCTGTGAAAACCCTCATCGACTCAAACATGGGTCGATTCATATCAGCTAGGGACTAATTTTGATATTTTTAAATCTATGAGGTGAAACCTTTCCAGGATTTAACCATTCACCGTCGATTTGAAAAGACAGAAGTATGTCCTCTCCTGAAAGTAGCTTCACCCAAACTAAACACCTCGAATATTTGCTGTAAAAAATTGAATGTTTACTTGTGTCCTCGAAAAAATTGAATATGCCAGCTATAGAGGTCCTCCACGAAAAGCTTATATTGCTAGTTGAAAACTTTAATGCCGTGATCCGTACTCTATTACTCATCTTTTGAAATTACTAATCTGTTAAAAGTTGCCTTAATATTCTAAATCGCAAATGCGCTACGTAGATTGATAAACTTGTCACGACTCTCACTGGGACTTGCTTCGGAAATGAAAGAAATTTCTCCCAAAACGTAATTTTAAATTCTCCTGTAGGCATTTCTGCGATACGAATAGAATTAGTTAGAACTGGAAAAGCTATCAAAAATATTATAAAGATCATAGATTTTTCATTGAATCTACTACTCGTATTTCGAAAATTAAATTTTTATATATTCCATTTTGTCGTAATAATTGTAGTAGATGTAAAGTTATCTAGGAACCGATTTCAGTTCAAGGTTCTTGCCTGATCCAAGGCATATTGCTAGTACTACAAAGTCATATAGGGGGGAAGGTGATCGCCCCCCTTCCCCCCACACAAGGATATGCTAATGATTGTAAACCATGGGATTATGCTAAAAATGAATTCTGAGATTTCATTTCCATTTGTACTCTCGTTCTTGGGTAACGTACACGTTTTTACAGGCTAAATAAACGAGGCCAACTCAATGTTAGCGTTGTTTATTTTCTTCAAATTCATGTCATTCAAATACGTTTCTCCGATCATGAAAATACCACTCAACTGAATTGAAAATTTGAAACAAATAAACACGAAAGTTATACGTCTCAATGAAAAATCTTAGGTAGTTACGGGTAATTATAGTAAGTTAGCGGCATTTTTACTCACCTTCGGGAACGGTTGCCATATTATGGTAAGATAAGGCGAGGGATGTAATTTTCAGTCATCCTGTCACTCAATACGAGTTTCTCGTTAAGGACTTGCTCTCGAAGATATCGTCGCCATTCAAAAGGAAAAGTATTGCAGCCGCTACCTGCAAGAAAAACGAACAATTCAGAGAAGCATATATGCAGTTAAAAATATAAATGATTTTTTGTAAAAACAGAAGATAATCTATAAAGGAAGCCTTCACTAAGTGGAACTCCATCACTGGGAAAATAAAATTCACTATGTAAAATTCTATTTTCCCAAAAACAAGAGTTAAAAGCGGCGGGAAAAAGAGCGGATCAAGATTTTGTTTTATTAAAGACTTATCCACCGCCTTCCTTAAGTCTATCTCCTATTTTCTTCATCAGATGCAACAACTTTGAGAAATCCTGGTTCTATCCGGTTATGCCTCCCCGAAGGTCAAGAAAGATGTCCTCATCCCAGCTATGTGTCTTGACTTACGGCAAAGATTGTGATTATACAAATGTTTCCTTTTTGTTAGTTAACAATTTCCCCATAATATACATAGGTTTATTTTTAATTCTTTCCGTTCCGTTATCGCTTCCTCTCTAACCTACGTTGCCACTTCTGTCTTCCATTGCCAAGTAATAACTAAACCTATCCAAACGGGAACCCGGCAAATTGAAACTATTTCAGTTGAGCAGGTAGATTAATCATGAAATAAGAGACGTGGGAATATGCATCGAAGAGAAGACTGGAGTGTGGGAATACAAATCGTAAAAGACTCATTTTGTGACTGCTTATGAAATGCCCGAGCCTGCCTAACTCGATACCAGATGGTAAAAATATTCTTACTATGAGGAGGAAAGAAATTACTGAGTCTCATTTCCACAAGAAGTTTATTCTGTGACCGGTTTCGACTATGGTATAGTTAACATCAGGCAAAAATACGAAAATAAAATTATCTGTCAATTTTTGTATTTTCCTGATGATGACAGCACCAGACTGGTCATAGAATAAATGTCTTGTCAAAACGAGAATTAGTTACCGTTAAAATGAAAATGTTATCAGAAATATGCCAGAAATTTAATTATTGTTATTCACTCAGTTGGAGAGTGAGATTTGTATCAATACACCTCTCGTACTACTTTCGTTAATCACCTCCTTTTCGTTGATCATTTACTTCTCGTATACTCTTCGAGTATTGAGATTAGAAGGATTAAATGGAAGATGGGACTCTTTTCCAATTTCGCTCATTAAAAAGACGCTTGTATTGTATTGTATAGTTTTATATTACACAGTGTTTCATAATGAACAATGAATTCGTATATGGGTCAATTAGTGCTTTAAACTTCAGAAATTAGTAAAACATCTTAACTTTGAAGAAATTCAATAAAATTATGCTATATGCTCGTGATTTCGAACCTTCTCTGTCTCTTCGAGTATTGGGATTAGAAGAGAAATTGTAAGATTCCCACTTCAAGCTCCATTCCGTTCGCTAAGAAGGAAGCGCTCGGAATGTTGGCTATTATACAACTTCTTATCCTTGGTTAACCATATCAGGGGTTTCGCGGTTTTGTGCACATACGCAGCTAGAACTAACGTCATGGAATGCTCTTTCATGCATAACGATGTCGATTTACGTGCTGTTTTTTAGGAGAAGAACACGCCGTCCTCCTTGAATCTAAGTTTCCTGAGCATTTCCTACCAATCATGAGTTGCTGTCACACGAAATATCACCGCAAATCATCATGCGGTATGAAATTATGAATTCGTAAGAAAACTACCAATGCTAAGATAAAAGAGAAGCTTTCCTCTTAGAAAGGAGTCTCATGAGTTTCATTACAAGTAGGCTTTACCACAGTTTAAGGAAGTGATAGCTTTATTCCATGGCTATCCATAGCAGAGTCGATGGTATGCGATAGGGAGAAGGATTAGAAGTACCGAATAGTAATGTAGTATTAGGTTTTATCCTAAAAATATTCAATAGTATTGGTATTCATTTATCCCATGAATAACTAACATATCAGCATCCTTTGATATACTATTGTGATTGAGTTCATGGATCCTAAGAATGTGCATTCTTATCTTTTTAAAATTTCGTACTGTTCTGTTTATACCTAAATCCTGAAAGATACCTGTAATATACAGGGGAAATAGAGAGTAGAGAGGATATATTAACCCATTCGAATGATTTATTAAGAGTTATGAAATGGTGCAATGATTGGCAATTAGAGCTAAATGTAGGCAATTTTTCAGTATTCCCAAGGAGAAACGGACATGAAAAAAGTGTGACGGAAACGGGACCTGAACCCGTGTCTTCCAAATGCGGGTTGGTTGCTTTATCCATTGACCTATCCCACCAGTCCCGGTTCCGTCAGACGTTTTTATCTCCGTTTCTCCTTGGGAATTTTCCTAGGCGCACGCCTTATCGTGCCAAGTACCTAAAGCCCTTTTCCTTAAATGTTCAGTAGTTCACTTAAATATAAATTTATTAACAATTGAATCGGTGAAATATCTTGCAGAAACCCTCGCGAATAAATTAATATAGAGTACCCACATCCATAATATATGTGGAACAGCATTTAAGAAACTCGGCTTCGTAAAGAGAAGAGCCGGTCGGACCGAAGAAAAAGTTCGCGAGCGATGTTACTCCGCGTTAGTTAGGCCTCACCTTGAGTATTCGTGCAGCGTATGGGACCCTGCCAATAATTGTTAAATTTGGGAATAAGAAAGATGCAGCGAAAGGCGATACGTTTTGTGAAGAATTGCTACGATAAATTAGTAGGCATTACTCAGATGATTCAGGACGCAAGTTTGGAATCTTTAAAAGTTAGAAGACTGAAACAAAGGATTAATTTACAAAATAAGTTCATAGAAAGCACGTTCACAGATCACGTAGCCGATATCATGCTCCATGGACATAATTCCTCCATGTTACATAGGCCGTTCTGATACTGCGAATAAGTTAAGGGAAATAGATGCTAGAACGAATCGATTCAAGAATTTATGTTTCCCAAGAACGATACGCGAAAGTAAACAATTAGGGAAGTAGAGTATGCACCCCCTGCCACACGCCGAAAGCTTATCGAAGTGATAATGCACGCATATGCCGGCTCCCACTGAGAATGAACCCGAGGCCTCTTCGACCAAAGGCGAACGCGCTACCAACTTGGCTATCTGGGAACCCCTAGTAGGCTAGTATGATAAACATTCCGACACCATGGGCAATATACAAACGATCATAGTGAAAATAATACTAATTTTTAAAGGCAATTTACTACTTAAATTTAAAAAAAATGTAAGAGAAAATAAATTGTATTTAATGATATAAGAATGAAGAATATTTATTGCCACGCCATGGTTTAATTGGTATGTTAAGACGGTTTCTGTAAATGTAAAAACTTTACCTTGAGGCACGCTTTAGAAAGTAATCTTTTCGTCTACCCTGTCGAAATCCGGAAGTTAAAAGCTTAGAGAGAATATCCGAAGAATGAATGTAACCGCTTTGGGAAAAAGGGTTACAAAATGTGATTATGAAGCATACATTCAAATGTGAGTTCGATTATTTCGAAGGAAAATAAATGGGTCATGAAAATCCCTCGATTTCGTTCGCATGCACCAATCAAAGAATCTGATTACCTAATTTCTCTACTCGCGTTGCGGTAACATCTTTCAACAAATAAATGAGCCACGGAGTGATGAGCTTCCCCTCTTCCATTAAAATCCATCTTTCATACCGAGGTTATATTAACAGTGCGTTTATCCATTCGAAATTCTTTCTCTCGTTGAAGTTTACTTGTTATTTAATCTACTACAACTCTGCATTAGAGGTTTCAAATGCTTCAAGAGCTGTTTTACCGGCAGTTTGCGCTTACCCACTGAGACCAAAACCAAAAGAAAGGAAACGGAAGAACCGGTCGTATAGGAATCGCCTATCTAGGTGATTTCGAGCGTTTTAAACCTCTAATTCATTAATAGCCGCATTGCAATTTCTTTCTTAGCAACAACTCTGCAGTATACATTATATGGAAACAAAGACAATTCAATCAGCGAATAACTCACCAAACAAACTTTTCTGCTAACGAAATTGGTTTCAGTGAGCTTGAGACATCTACATAAGTACCTTGCAAGCCGCCTTCCGGCGTGTGGCAGGGGGTGTAAACACCAAGAGTAGAATTACTTCTTTAATTTATTATTATCGCGTATCGTTCGCGGAAAAAAAGAGTCTCTAAAACGACTTGTCCTCGCGTCTATTTCTCTTATTTTACGCTCACTGTCGGATCGGGCAAAGTAGCAGGGGGGTCGCATAATATCAATTACGTCATCCGAAAATGTATTTCCTCTGAATTTATCTAACAATCGCAGCCTAGCTTCTAATCTCCTTTCTTTCAAGGATTCCCAACCTGCGTCTGTGAGCATTTGCGTTACACTTGCTTCTCTATCGTAGCACTTTTTAACAAAACGTATCGCCTTACGCTGCACTTTCTCGAGTTCGCGAGAGTTCGTTTCATCCGCTGGGTCCCATAT
>KZ308472.1:178481-410442 GCA_000376725.2 Ladona fulva | reverse complement strand
TTCAATATATTGTCCCATCTCTACAAAATACCGCCTCCAGATCGCGCTGAATATAAGATAAGGCTCTTCGCTTTCTTATAAACATCGAATAATTGTAGGGACAGAGCCTATGTATGGTCATCATCGTTATCGCATCTGGACGGCGAACAAAGGAAAAGATTGTCTTTCTTGCGCCCCATCTCTGCTCACTGCTCAGTTTACAAAACATTGGGTGAAATAATATCTTCGAAATCACGAAGCGCTAGCACCCACAAACGAATATTTGTTGCCACTCGAGATTGTTTGGTCTTGGGCTTGGGGTCTTTGGTCTTAAGTGTTCTTCCTAATGGATTGAAAGCAATATGAGAAAAGTGCAATACGGCAGATGAATTATCACAATAAACTTAGGCCTTGACTTCCATCGCAACGAAACAGAACTTTTCCAGACGAACCCTTCTCAGTCAAGCCCAATTCACTGGCGACCCCCCAAAAAAGCAAAGGCGACCCCCTTAGGGGTCGAGACCCACTGGTTGGGAACCACTGGTCTAGAAGCTTTCTGGAAGTTTCGTATGCTTGCTTTAGAATTTTAGGAGAATGTGCGAAATTTCGTTACGGTTATCACATGTAATTCCGATACGAATTGTCTTCTTAGCCGTGTCGCCTTATTCTTATGGATTTCACAACATCTCACCCTTCTGCATCTTCCTTCTGTCGCCTCATTTCGAAATTCGTATTCCCATCCATTGCTCTTATCTGCCGCCCCCACTACACTGATCTGCACGACTTACAAATTTATTTCCTCTGCCTATAGCCTATTTACTGAGGATTAATCTATTCGCCGACCTAAAGATGGAAAAGAAAAAATCTTAAGCCACTTCCATTTTCCTCAGTTAAAGGCGAGAAACATTTGGATATATTGAAAGGGTCACTCGAGGGTTAATGGAAACACATTTCTTTGGAATGGAAAGTACAAGTACACAATGAAAGACCCATTGACATAAGCAGACTGTAAGAATGATCCTTAGATTTAATATGTTTACTTTCCCTAACCCATTTCCGCGAAAATATTTTCAATAAGCTGACATTTAGTGACAAGAATACTCTATGAAACTGACTTGAATATGCTATTATGAACAATAGACAAACAGCAAATAATATTTTTGATCAGTGCTGGACTTTACGTCGTTGATATTAAATTAATTTTTTTCCGTTGTAACTCCGATTTTAAGAAAAAATATCTCAATTTTCCGAAAATGCGATGAAATATTTTCAACATTGATATCATTGATAGAAGCCCAAACTTTTTCGATTGATATTCGATGTACTACGTTTTTATCTTAGTTTTAATATTTCTTTTAAGAATCTGAAATTATTCCGCATCTTACAGACTTCTCAAGCATAAGGTTAAAAAGTCTTATATTTCATCGTATCATGTGATATGTTGTTACAATCAGGCTCTCGTAGAATATTGGTTGATTAAATTTCAATTCGGCGGAAAGGAAATACAAGGTGTTGATTTTTCGAATGATCCATCATTTGAAGCTAACAATTGTACAGCCGGAATAGTTTTTATTCGATTACAGATATTGCGATTGAATTTACTTTTAAGTGGCCTTGAAGATGATGAGTAACCCTCTAGAACTGCATTGCATTTCAAGTACAGTGAACATCCGATTATCCGTGAGCGGGTATTCTTTGCATGGTTTTTTACTCTTCATCGATATTTTCCGCGGTATTTTTGAAAACATTCGTATATAAAAACATTACTATTTTCGCGTCATAACTCAAGCAGGATTTTCGTAAGACCTTTTCTATTGAATAGTGGGAATACGACTATAATGATATTACCGAAGCTAAAAAGATCCGCGGTCCGGTGAGATAAACTATTAATGAATCAAATTATTATGAAGGAATAACAGCTGTGAAAAATAGTGACGTGACTGGGACTCGAACCCAGGTCTCCCATTTTCCGGGAGGGTATTCAAACCTCTGATTTACCATGCCACGTCTGCCCGGAAAATTGGTGACCTGGGTTCGAGTGCCAGTCATGTTACTATTTTTCACACCTGTTATACCTGGGGTTATAGCCGCACGGTTCTTCCGTGCTTAGTAATTTTCCTCAGTCCTTCTAATTAATACGGCCAAGAATGACTTTATGGAGCTTCACAGATATCTTAAAAAAAGAACACTTCATAATTTCAGGACAGGACCCGAAGATGTCAACTCGTTCATGAAAATAGTGAGTAAAAATCTGCTGTGGAAATTACATAGTGTTCTTTCTTTTGAGATGTCTTAATGTACGCAGGAAAAAATCTAAAATAACGGATTATTTACACAAATAATTATAAATCGTTTATTTGCGTAAATTATGAGCGTTACAGGGGGTAACAGAGAAATTTTGGATTATTCGCGCATCCTCTTCCCATCATTAGCTCGGGAATCGAGAGTTCATTGTATTTTTTTATCAGAAAATAATTACTTGGAAACTGAGATTCACGTTTGAAAGCATTCCTACGTTCATCAGTACATAGGAAAATAGAGCGAACGACTTATGTCGCCACCTCTATTGCCGCAGGTTTTCCGCAGGTTTATCCCCCTTCTTGAGGGTGTTTTCCAGTGCTGCAGTGGAGACGTTTTCCGAAGTTTAGGATTTAGGTATTTTTAAATCCACTCTGCATTTTCTTCCTTTTCTATTTTTTTAGCTACTTTTTTCTCTCTATCTTTAACCACTTTTAAAATGACAAAGGGTAAGAGGAGAATTTTCAGTCTCAATCTCGCTCTGAATAAAGACATATTCTATTCAATTCTATTCTATTGCATAGTGTTCCGTTTGCTACCTTCGAAATCAGACCTATTCAGTTTTTGTCTTCCGTGAGACCGTTTGTTTCGATGCCGCTATTCAAAAAGAGGGCACCGCCTGCTAGCTAAGAAATCCCTTTCACTCACTCCGTCGTAAAATCGTATTGTGACCCAAATTGCCAAACAGAGCGTTTAAGAGTACTGCACCGTTAGTTCTGCAGTTTAAATTGCTCGAGTTTCTATCAAATTTTACGTATTGCCTGACTCTATTTAACATGTTGAAAGATCAGAGCAATTAAAGGGGAAATTCAAAAGTAAAAATAACATATTCGGACTCTACTAATTGCTTCAATTTTAGAAAGAATGCAATCGACAATCGAATTTCCCTATAAGAAATTGATAAATTAAGAACAAGAAAAAAATTTTTTTAAATAACGATCAATAATTAAAAAAGAACGGCTATGGACGGTGCATATTTTATCAGCGTTTACGTGTGTTAAGTCCATTAAGCGACACTGCTTCTGAAACTGCCGACTAAATACATTAGAAGTTTTGCATGTCGAGGGAATTAAAAGCAATACACTGTTACATATTAAGGAAAATCGACTGTTTAATAAACCTTGACGTTTCTCCAATCTCACGAATAAAACGAGATTTAGTTACAAGGAAAACGGGTAAGGGTGACTTTGCGCAAGATGGTGCGCACCCAGGAAAAATCCCAAGGAAGAATGGACTTGAAAAAAGTCTGACGGGACCGGGAATCGAACCCGGGTCTCCCAATTGCACGGTCGGGTGCTCTGTCCGTTGAGCTATCCCGGCAGAACATTTCTCCAAGCCATTCGGGAGACTTTGTGGGCAAGGACTTTTGCGATTTCGTCCGCATGGCGGCATCGTTCGCAGTCACGGCCCCGTCAGACTTTTTTCAAGTCCATTCTTCCTCCGCGAGATTTAGTTATTTCACGATAAAGTAAGATTCTTCTGACAGCAAAAGCTGTTAGATAAAATGCATTCCTCTCTATTTTGAATGAAAGTAAGGCAATTTTCAGGCCTTGAAATTGAATGAAATTCTCTAACAAATTATTGACACAAATTAGAAAATAACAACTACCATATGGATACTATCTCTCACCAAACGTTTAAAGCGCAAAGACCATAATGTTTTTCAGAATATTGTTAAGGGTAAATACAGGACTGGTAATTTGATTTCTATTTTTTCCCTCCGTGTCCCTTCCCGTCCGAATAGACTAAACTCTTCATTTCATTGTTGTACACCTCGACTCTCCGTCACTAAACGATCCTTTATCTACCGCTTGCCACATCCATACAACATTGTTCTACATCTTTCTCCTTTTTCAGATCCAGTATGATTGTTAACTCATGTACGACTTATATTGTAACCTGTAAATTTATTTGAAATTATAGTTGTATAATTTTTACTCTTTATTTCTATATTTGCCTTTTTATGATTTTTTCTTTTAAATTTGTATACTTTTTTGTTACATGGTTAATTATTTTCAATCAATTGAAAAGGCCTCGTACCGTTTATGGGTTCTTTTAAATAAATAAATAAATAAGTAAGCTGATAATAAAAAAACAGTAGCCCAATTGAGACATGGTTTTTCCTACTACAACAAAACATTTCCTCTTGTTGTAAAACAAAAGTATTATAACTTAACATAGCTTAACAAAGGCCACTGTGTTGGCCTCAACTCTTCGCGTAAAAGTTATTTTCATTCCTCTCTCGTCTTAACATAGCTTTTTCTCTTATAGCAAAATGTACAAGGAACTAGTTTTATGGGGACAACGATAATAGCAACTACCTTATGGATAAATAGCAAGCACTGAAAATATGATACACACCACCAGTGGAATACAAGATGCAAATTCCTGCATTTCGATTCTTATATCAACGACAAGGCAAACTGATTCTCTTAATTTAATTTTTAACTCGATATCATCTTGTTCTTCGATTCGCTTCACAAGAACTCAGACCCTTAAAAGATTACGCACCCCTTCGCCAGAAATTTCGTTATGAATCACGTCGTTGAAGGATTAACCTAGCACTAGAATACAGGAGAATTGAGCCGAGAATTTCCCGATTCTCTTTTTAGGATATGAGTTTGCAGAAAATGTGTGAAGCTCAAAGAGTAATCTCGTTCGTTCAGTTGTCCATTTTGTACATAAAACGTCGGCTTTGACAAAAGCGCTTATAATTTCTTCCTCGAAATGAGCTGAAATCTGAACTGAAATATAATTTTTTTAATTATAAATATTTCAGTTCTCGAAATTTCGTTGAAAATAATACAAAATTTAAACTAAATTTCGAATTGAAGGATTAAGGAAGCCAAATATGGGGTGGCGCCCGATTAGCCTAACCTTCAACGCGTCCGCACAAGTTGGAAGCGGTCCCGGGTTGGATTCCGGTGAAAATCTCAATAAGATTTGGCGGCAGGAAAAGCATTTTCCCGTAAAAAATCAATCACATAGCAAAATTATATTTAATTATTGATTATACCCATAATAAATGGGTATCAAGTACATAAATAATGTCTATATTTTGGGCGAAATTGCGACTATGAGGTCTCCTCTTCCATTTAACCCATCGTAAAAGATCTAGTTTATAAACAATACAAAAGGTAATTAAATTATGAATGGAAAAACATATTCGTGGATTAAAAAATCAGTGAAGCTTAGATAAAAGTATACAAAAGCAGGGAAACACCCACAAAGAAGGGGTGTATGAAAAACCTGCACAAACCTACTGATAGCAATAACTGAATGAGAGGAAAGGGAAACCCGGAAATGAAAATATGGTCAAATAAAAAAAAGCAAATAATAAACACTATAAATATTGGATACAACCAAATAAATAAAATAAGCCATCGAGAAAGTAATAGAAATTCTATGAACTGTCGGGTGAATGCGTAGAAAATAAAAAAAAAACAATTACGGAAATAGAACTAATAATATTTAGCTTACGAAAAATATGGTTATCACTGTCTAATTTCTAACTGGTTTTGAAGTCATTCCCCGTAAGGGCAGACTACTGACTATCAAATATGATTACCTGAATTCAAAAGAAAAATTCTTTATGCAGAAGATTAAATATCTAAATTTAAGGTGGTGAGATAAGAAAAGAATGAATCTTGCTACTTAAAAAAGTCGGAAACCCAATTCTTCCGCACGTCTAAAATCAAATCCACTCTCCCAAACCAAACAAAGCATTTCCAGGAATGTGATACATGGACGCCTCCCAAAACCTCCGAGAAAAAAGAGGATTTATTGAAGAGAGGAGCGTTTTCAGTGGGCGCGATTTCCACGCTCTGTTCTTTCACCGTCAAATAAATTCGCCGAAGATACACCTAAATGTCACCAGAAGCCTTTTTAAATGAACAATAATTACGGGCAGTTTCACCTAACCTGCGTAGCAATTTTTAAGCTGTCTCGCAAACAAGCAACGCGTAGACTTCAGTTGTGCTAACAGATTAAAATGTGATAAAAAGAACATCATTCATTCTCCAATTGAGACCTCTCTAAACGAAAAACGTCAATGCTAAAACACCAGATTTTCTCATTGAAACCCCGAGTATGCATCTTCAACTGCGAGACGTTTTTCGAGCACAGAAATGTTCATACATCTGTAACTTTGCATTTGAATTCATGTTTTCTGACCAAAACTCTTCCTCTATTAATCGACTCGATTTAAACGCAGCTACTAAAAACTATTGAGATCTAAATAATTTACATTTTTTCAAGCATTTATTTTTTATGGCAACCTTTTCATGAATAAATGAGTATTTGATGAAATGAAAATTGTGGATTTTTTCATTTTGTGGATTATTTATGGAATTTCATTTCCCAACGTTAGCCAACTTTTTTCCACTCCGATAGACATTTCGAGGCATTAATAAAAGAGAAATTAGTGATTGTCATTTTCCATTATCAAGATAAAGTCTTTCAATGCAGTAAAAAAATCCACTGTTTCGGCCTCGATTCACCCTCGGCCTCATTTCAACGCAGATTTGAGTTACTTAGTGAATTCCTCAAACCCTAATAACCGTAAAAAATATTTAAGACAATTCACGAAAAACGAAATTTGCTGCATACGATATTCAGCTACATCGAGGACTTCCAAGCTCTTACTTTTATTGGGCCTCATTAACTTTCATACCATAGCAGAAAATTCGCGGTCCGCAAATGACATCCTTCTTTGCATTTCTAAATAATGATTATCATTCGATTATTGTTGGTTTAATTTTAGTGGGTTATTACAATGTTACGAAGGTATGATTTTTAAGTTTAGAAGGTTATTTACACCGAAATCACACATTTTTCGCTCCTGTTAAAAAGCTAAAGGAGGAAAAATTGTACGGAATTTCCAGAAGAGAATTAGCTGCAGGACCACACGGAGTTCGTCTTATGGCCTATACATTTATTAGGTATGGCCATATACATTCATTGATGGGGCTGTTCTGCGTAACATTGATCGTTAGAGCCAAAATAAAACGTAGTAATAGTAGAAATATTGTTAAAAGTGCTTCGACAGCTTAGGCCAGAAGTGGGGAACCTACGTCCATCAGGCTGACTGTGGTCTTCATTGCAACTTTTTAGTCTTTTTCTGTAACGTTTATTTATTTATTCAGCGTATGGCAACTCGTCAAATACGTCAAAACAGAAAGAGAATAAGAATAATCTATAGATGAAGCCTTCACTTTGTGGAATTCCCTCATTACCTGTAAAATAATGATTATTGAAATTGAAAGAGATGGCATAGTTACGAAAAACGTTTCAAATTGTTTTTCAAATTGTTCAATTTAAAATTGTTGAAAACGATTCATTTCCTTTTTCCCCTATAGGTTAACAAAAAGTAAAATTTAAAAAATATCGAGCCGAAAGAGGCATTACAAGAAACATAAGAACGACCGCGTATGACTCAGAAGACTCGCTTCGGACAACAATGATCTGGACATAAAAATGGATATTTTTACTTGGCGACGATTTTAACTTTACCATATTCTCCCAAAAGATCACTGATGGTCTGCAGTCTGTTTTGTAGTTCACGGTGCTGACGAGCTCTGGATCCCATTCGGTACAGGAGTATAATCAGTGCAGCTATAAGAAGAATTAGGCCTGAAAACATATGGGAGGATTATTTATATTAGACAATGAAAATGTAGTTGAATATGTGCTATTATTTTGATATTTCATCATCGATATCACAAATAAGGTAGTCAACCTCATCCTCAGGAGGAAATGCATGGCAGATTATATACGAATAGAAACTGAAGAATCCTAAGGAAAAATGTCTGTATCTTTGGCTGAATCTGGCAGAATCAACCAAAGATATGAATAGAATGCTCAAAATCCTGTCAATAGCTTTGGCAAAATTGAAATTAAAAATAAATAAAAAGAAAACCAAAGCTATGGTAGTTTCCAGAGACAGAACCAAACCCTTGTAAATTTAATGATAGGGTAATCAAGGATAACTCAAGTAGAAGAGTTCTGCTATCTCTGGAGCTTCATCACAAGAGATAACAGATGCAGCTTTGAAGGGAAAAGAAGGATAGGCATAGCGAAAAAGGCATATGAAATTAAAAAGAACCTATTATGAAATAAACATATGAAATTGGAANCTTGGAAGTTTTTAGTAGAATTTCTAAATAGTGATTTTTTTAACCCTCAAATAGAATAAGCTTACGAACAGCAGAAACTAAGCAAAGTAGAAATACAGTAAGCTTCTGAACAAAATACAGAATATTTATGCATAAAAGGAAATCAGACAGAGTAATCAACGTTATATACACTTAACCGGATACGTTTCTGTAACAAATGCCCGAATTTATTAATTTTGTTTACCAGTCTTGCTAATGTCGTCAAGTGAAAGAAATGAAAAATATTCTCTTTTACCTCACTCAACAAATGAATTAATTTTCTCATGTAAAATTTCAATGTTACATTATTCGAACGTAGGTACGCTAAGTGACCTGAGGGCTTCACTTGTGGCCTATCTTATGCAGCAGGATGGAATAAGCGGCTCACCGATGAAAAACTGAACCCTCACTCGGCTTAGACCAATTCGCACTTATGGGCCCCTACATACCCTATTACGAGGGTAATCGAACCTTGGACCGCTTTCATCAAAAGCAGAAGTTTTACCCACATGGATATCCAGGATCTCCATGCGAAATCATTACAGAAAAATCAAGAGTCTACATCTACATAAATACCCTGCAAGCCGCCATTCAGCGTGTGGCAGGGGGGAGTCAAAATATAGATGATAATGAAAATCTATTATTTGGAGAACCATACATATTTGATTCTCAGAATCATTTTAAACTTCCAAGGGCAGGACATGCCTCAATCGTTAAAGAAACACAAGAATCGAAGAGTAGTAAAACTGATATTTTGATGTATGTAACTCCGCAAAATATGTATAAATTAAAATATCAGTTCTACTACTTTTTTATCATGGATTACCACCAAGTAAAGGCCGAAACTATCAACGCTATTTTTGAAGAATCGGAATTTTCCCATTTGAACAAAGGGCGACAGAAATTAATCGGATTAGATATTTCGGAGTTTCCATTCTAATTGCGTTTTGCCCTTGAGCCTCCACTGGAATCTCCAACCCTTTTTCACGTCTTGAACTCAGAAAGTACCCATGTCTCATAGCAGCCATTTGGCTCCAGCTCCTCAGAGTTGATTGCTAAATGAATATTGCCGAAATGGTTTCGACACTCCTCTTAGCTTTAATACGCGCCCATTTTCTTTGTCGAGTCACTTCAGACTGCCCGGCCTCGTTTCCGCTAGTCCTTGATTTTTACCAAGGACGACCTAACTTTACACTAAGAAAGGAATGAGATGAGAAACCTATATCCGCCTCTCCTCTTAATTATTTTCTTTAATTTTAATTAATTAAAGATTTTCCGTCGCGGAAACAAAAGGGCAAAGACAATCTCAATCCGAAAAATAATGAATGAAACGCGGGAGTGGATTTAAACCACCTTTAACCCAAAGCGCAATGCCCAGATAGAGGAATCGGAATCCTCCAATAGGAATCGTCAATGCAAAATTCACCTATTTTGTTTTAAAATACAAACATGCAAGTACTACATAAAATTTAGTCTCTCACTCTGGCAAGAATAATTAACGAATTGAATATTAAATATCTTCATCGATTATAGTGAATAATGGAGCCTTTACACAATAAATTAATTAATAAAATCTATAAACATATTAGGTAGACATATATAAATATATATTAGGGATTAATTAGCATAGATTTTTCTCAAGTAACGAGCAAAAGCTGTGAACGCACCGTGCCTATGCAAATATTCAATAAGGGATTATATAGTTTTCTTTTAGTGGGCAGTCTTTATTATACATCCGCCCCTGATGCAAGGATGATGGGTTTACGATTAATATCTTCTATTTCTATAACTTTTACGGAAAACAAAGATGGAAAATCAATTTGCTACGAATTCAATCAAAAGGCATTCGGGAATATATTCGCAAATATTTGAATGATAAACGAGTAATCTCCTTTGTAATCTCCCTTGATAGAACACAGTGATACTAAATCCCATCCTATACCATGTTTTATCCCGAGATCGATATGGAAGTGAACCGCGGAAGACAGTGAATGTCGGCATATTCGAGATAAAGATGATTGAAAGCCCTAAAACACTACCTGTAGCAGTCCACCTCGGACTTCTTCGCCCACCGTAAACTCGCGTATCAGCTCAAACGTAACGGAAAATCAAACTGTTCGCTTTGCGATGAGTTTTATTCAGTATTATAATAAATAAAGTTAAATAAGGGATAGACATTTTCGAAATACACCCTTAAAATCCCGTAAAAATGACATATTCCTCAAAAGAAACGGAAAGCAATCCATCTATGACTTAGAACATCACTTCCAACACACTTGTGTACACCCTTTCCGCCGCCTAATATAACACATTACGATATTTAAGGTATTCAATTGCTCTTCTTCATAAAGATTTTTTCTTTTAAGGGGAGTTGGTCATCAAAATCTCGAAACTTTTAATTCTACTCTCTTTACTTTTTCTCCATATGAATCCATGTTAAAACTAGTGATCCTATTGCATTGGGTGCCACTGGATTTGAGTCGAGAGATAAATTTAACATGGGGGAAAAAAGTTAAGAGGCATTAATTTATTTTTAGATCACAAATGAGGTGTTCACAAAATTGGAGAAATTATGGAACTTTACTTATTTTTCCAATCTTGGCAGTGATTCTGTGAAAGACACTGCGGATCGAATGACGGCAGAATAATTAGACCATTCATCTTGGAGCTCTCTTATAATAATAATAAAACGAATTTCTTTCAGGGTGATACTAACGCTAGGTGGTCTCTATTTGGTCCTACTATCATATCTTGATGAACAAAATATTTATCATTTGTCTTTTAGTACTGGATAGAAAATAATGTTTCTTTATATACGTTTGTCTATGTCTATGTTTTTACCCTGCAAGCCGCCTTTCGGCGTGTGGCAGGGGGTGCATGCACCATGACTCTATTTCCTTAATCGATTATTTTCGCGTATCGTTCGCGGAAAGAATGAGTTCTTGAATCTATTCGTTCTGGCATCTATTTCTCCGATCTTTGTCGAATTATCGGAACGGCCTATGTAGCATGGTGAACGCATTATATCCGCTACATCATCACTAAACGTGCTTTCTCTGAATTTATCCAGTAAATTGAACCTTTGTTGAACTCTTCTAACTTCCAATGATTCCCATTTTGCGTCCTGTAGCATCTGAGTGACGCTCACTGATTTATCGTAGCAATTCTTTACAAAACGTATCGCCTTTCGCTGCACCTTTTCTAATTCTTTAATACAACACTTATCGGCAGGGTCCCATACACTACACGCATACTCAAGATGAGGTCTGACTAACGCAAGATAACATCGCTCGCGAACTTTTTCGTCGCTCCGACCGACTTTTGTCTCAGTCTTGTTCATGGCTGTGATGATATGAAAGTTCACAGTTGTTTTGGGGAAATACATCATGATGAGAGGGCTCCCGGATAGCCAAGTGGGCAACGCGTTCGACTTCGGTGTAAGCGGTCCCGGGTTCGATTCCCGGTGGGAGCCTATGTGCGAAATGGCCTAAGCTGTCGAAGCACTTTTAAGCACTACTACTACATCATGATGAGAATGAGAATAGTTGCACTTTTTCCACAATATATTATGGATTATATATTGTGGAAAAGGTACAACTATTTTCATTCTCATTCTCATCGATATGAAAATTACTGAGATAAGAGTTATGCTGAGTATTGGAATTAATTAATGTTTCTCCTTATGCACTGTTTATGATAGTGCTACTCGTAGAGTCATTGTGCTTCACTAACGTGGACTTGTTCTGTTTATAGCATTCGGGTTCAGTGAGGAAGCAAGGAAAGCACCAAATCCTTCCTGAAGGGTTAACTACCTCACTCCTCGTCTTGCTTAGTAAGTCTCATTTCATTCTCCTAGCTATTCGTAGCTGATGGTAGAGGTCCCAACCGGCCTTCGGGCTGAACACATTACACAGTTTCTAGTTACATGAAACCCAGGGTTATTAACCCTTATTGAATGCTATGAAAAATATCATTCGTATTCATAACATCATTCATGCGGCCATAATGCTGCACTTACGTGGAATTGTCCATTTATGGTAATCTGGCTCAGAGAGGACTGCAATGCCAAACAATCGTACTCTTATCTTGCCAAGTAAGTAAAAATAGATGCCAATCATTGTATTATCTACTACCATCAATTATGGCAATCGTTCGTAAGATTTCAGGCAATAATCGGTAACTGGGCCGCACAGAATTGGTCTGAGGACGGCGGATTGGATACCTCAGCTCTGGAAGCTCAGTTCCAAAGGGTAAAAGAATGAGGATGACCCTCCTTCACTACCTTTGAGGATCGCCTGGAGGCTCCACAACTCCTAAGACCATTTGAAGAATCTTCCGCCACCCCCTACGAGCGCTCTTTGGCGAAGAACGGGGCGAAGACGATCGTCCGAGGTAAACGACTCGAAAAAACTAAAAATAATCGATCCTTTTAGGGGAGAAAACAAAAAAAGAACTTTCTGAACGGAAAAAGGACGGGGACGAAGAAAAAGTGCGGCGATATTTTTCGGGCAAATGCCAGCTGCTCTCATCTGCGGATCGCTGCCAATGTCTATATTTGCTCCAGGAGGCGTTATGATCCTCCCCTCGCGCCCTCTGGAGATCGCCCCAAGCAGTTGACGAGGCGCGTTCTTTTTTCCCTCAGCACGCGTCCATCCGTGGCGCGACCGAAGAGGAGAGGCGCAAGAAAATTAGGAAATTAATGTCGGGACGAGATTTTGGCATGGGGAAGATGAATCTTCCCTCCGTGTCCCTTCCGACTAGAGCCGCGCCCTGCCTTTCTGCCACCCGGATGCGAACACAATTTGCTGCACCATAAAATTAAAGATCAAAGCAGCACATTTCCTGATTTGCAGGTAGAAATTATTTTGAAAGACTTTGAGAAAACCGGTCTTTTATGGCTTCGTTCTCCAGCACTCGTTGGTCACAAACATCCGTAACAATTAATTATGTATATTCTGTATACCGATATAGTAAATAATCAGTATACGGAATAGTCAATAGTTAATAGTTCACATTAACTTTCAACTATCATTAACATCTCAACGCGCATAACTTTAAATTATATGATTTGTATGAAATCTATATTTCGCCACAAAATATGAAAGTCTCTAATAAAAATTGTATCGCGACATAAATAACTTCGACTAAATCCATTGAATAATTATCCCTAATTCTTTACTGTAAATGTTTGCCAATCTTAAATTTCACATCATAATCTTTCCTAGATAAGTCGTGCCTATAACACGAAAAACAAAAAATAATGTTATTGTAATAATAATAAGTTGAGAGACTTAGTAATTTTCCACTGATTTTTTATTTGAACGACCGGGTTCGTAAGGAGTTCTTACATCTTCAGGTACAATTGAAATTTTCTCTGTTGTATATATAGAAATTTTCTCTGTTTTATATACAGAAATTTTCTCTGTTGTATATATAGAGAAAATTTCAATTGTACCTGAAGATGTAAGTACTCCTTACGAAACCGGTCGTTCAAATAAAAAATCAGTGGAAAATTACTAAGTCTCTCAACTTATTATTATGGCTTTCCACAAACTTACGCCTGATCATATTGATTTTATTCTTGTAATAATATAAATGGTTGGTCACACTTCTGTTGCCGCCCTTTCGATGCCGCCGCCCGGGTGTGGTACACCCCTTGCACCCATAGGACGGTGCGGCTCTGCTTCCGACGATCGGAAGGCCGGAAGTGGAGGAAAAAGAAGAGCGCGGTGCCGCGTGTGATGTTTTGACGAGGAGAGAGTAGGGAAGGGTTGGGGAGAAAGGGTCCGTAGGGTTGAACAAAAAATAACAGGGAGGAGACATCCGCGTGGGAGGCGGACCCAAAAATATGCCCGCACGATTTTGAAACTTTCTTTAGATCCGAACGCGATTTTTTCCCGCTCCACCGCGGCGTGCATTTATTTTTGATTCTACCTGAAAAGAGCGTTCGGCCACTTCGGGACTTCCCTCGGTCGCTCGTTGCGCGGCGCGCAAATTAGATTAGTAACTGGCCTCGGAAAGCTTGCAAGAGCGAAGCGGGCTCTAAAAATGGCCCTTGAAATTGTCTCGATGGAGGATTCGTAGTAAGTGAAGCTTACGTAACTCGGAATCGGCTGCGGCGTTCATTAATAAATAGGGTGAGCTTCTTTCGCCGCCAGCTGCAATCTTATCACACGCAAGTAATTTTCTGGTCATGAATTGGGGAGGTTTCCCTAGAGGATAACCTAAGGTAGATCCTTAAACCCGAACTTTTATTTCTTCAGAATAAAAAGATATAGCTTAAATTTTGTACAAAATAAAGACGAGGGAAATTTGGATGGCCAAATGTTGTTTTCAAGTCACAATGGTAAAGAAAGCTTCGACATTAAACTGAAGTATGAAAGCAGATTTACAAATTATTTTTTTAACATTATGATTTAGCTTTACTGAATTTATATACCAATATTGAATTCCTTTTCATCGCTCAAATCCTTCTCTGACATTACCATAGATAAATGATATATAATTTTATCTGTATTAAGTTTGAAAAATTATGTGCACTTTTGTTTCACTTATTTTGACTGTTTCTACAATTTTCTCTGTCTTTTTTACTATACATGCCCATAGTTTACTGATAAGTATATATTTTGTGGCTTACGATGTTCTGCTCTCAAAGAAAGATAATCATGTCACTTAATCACATGAGGTAATGAATCCTGCCTTCAGGATTGGAAATTGGAGTACTTCTGACTAAAATGCTTGTGCTATAATTATCATCATAATGATATATAGTAATTCTCCTAATCATTTTAATCAAGCTCTTTCGCGATATTTTTCATCCTTTTTCGGCATATCGAATCTTATATCTATATTTGAAAATTTAGATTTACAGTAACTTGCTGTTAATTTTGTAAAATTGATCATAGTCAGCACGTATTCATTAAAACCATTCAAAAACATTATTCTTTTTATTCATATGGTATGTTACTTCAAATTCAAATGTAGGAAGAAAGCTTAACAAAAGAGGTTCTTTTGAAGCCAGCTGGAAATTCATTGCGTAAAAAATCACTTCTGACCATACATTGACGAGAATCTCACTCGGTTGACACTTAAGGTTGCCGGTAGTGTTTATCTCTTCGCAGAATCGTATTCTGATGGATCATTTCTTACTTATGGAAATCTCTCATAAATAAACGACTTTCCTCCGCGGATAAGACAGACGCTTAGCATACTTCTTAGTCACGGCTCCCAAAATGTTTACAATTAACGTCGATTTCGAGAGATTCGGCATCCATCTCAACTTTAAATTATACCGCGATACCAACATCCTGATTATTTAATAAATTCATTCGAGCAAAAACAACTTTACTTGGTCCGCATTCTCTCGTGGTTCTTTGAATTTTATGTTACGCTGAACAGTGAAAACTCTGGGTTCGGAGAAGTTGAGGTGAAAATGTACCGTGCACATAAATACCTACTAATAGAACTGCTGCTTCATTGCTTGAGCCAAGAAAAAAAGCTACTTCAAATTTCTGGGAATGCTTTTGCTTGGTCTGCCAGACTATTTCGACAAAGCCGAGAGGAAGAGCTGAAGCTGACTGAGAGATAGCAGTGAACACGAGTATCGCCGAAGAAAGCAGTCGCTTTCTAGTCAGCAATTTGTTATCAGGAGTGTCTCAAAGTAATTCCGAGAAATTTGAACCAGCAGGACCAGAAATAATGCTTTCTTTGAATGCAATTGAATTTTTCAGGACCAAAGAGAGGGCTTGCTTCGTTTGGATGAAATTAAATAAAAATCGCATGAACGAATTGAAATATTATCGCGGTAAACTTTTATATATACTATATACCTATTAGTCTTGATAATTAGTCTTATACCTAACGAGGAATCGGGCAAATTATTAATAACAATATATAACCCTATGCACCACAAAAAACACTGCATATGGGTCATGTTAGCAGAGGGAGATCAAGACTGAAATGCCAACACCATGGCGACAGTCATCAAAACACCAAAACAACCAAGAAGAAGAACTTTTTTATTCGATAGTCTATTCGGCTTCGCTATATCCATTTGAGTTTAATCACCGATGGAGTAATTATTCAAAGGAATTTTAAAGATTTTAAAACGTTAGCACTCATGATAAAACTTTATCTATCTGCGCATTTGCGCAGTTAAATATTTTCTTCGCGCATTTTTCGTCGATCAAGTTCGTTCACGCGAGAACCATACGTTAAAGGCCGATATCGATTCCCTAGGTTATGAGAGGGAATTTTTCTTTAAAATATCGAAAAAATGGTCGATTATTTTATTCGAATCAGCCGTGGAGGAATGGTGATCTCTGCTCTGGTAGGTCTCTCTTAAACGTAGAAAACATACTTAGGGATAACCTATCACATAGATTCGCTTTAAACAGGAGAGCATCTGTATTTTATAGGATTCCAGCGTCTTTCCTCCGGAACCGTTCTTTTAATTAAATAGAGTATCTGATGTTGATCTCCACAAGCTTCGTGCACACAGGCCCTCTGAAGTCCAGGCGGCCGTCTGGCTTACGAGTACCCACGTCTGTCTGGTCTGTTATGTTTACATTTCCAGTTCGTAGCTTTGACTAAGAATAACAAGGCCAATTAAAGGAAACGTTTGATACCAATGAAAATGCCCAAGGTAAAGAAAAGGAGTCTGAAGGCAACAGAGGAGGAAAAACGAAATGGTGCTACAACTATTAACTCCTGAGGATTAGTAACCGCATTCATACAAAAAGGAGAATATTATAGCGTAATAAATTGCACTGTCCGATATTCTCAAACATTGTAAAGCTGAATATCAACAAGAATTACTTTTTCCAGTAATTTCTGCTGAATACGCCGGGGAAAATATCTCTAATAACAATATAGTTATGCAGTTAGCTAATAAATTAACACGAAACACTCAAAATATTCTACTTATTTAATATTTCTACCATGAACATCCATTTTTTAGAAATTAAAGCGGAAAAGAGCTAGGGATGAAAGACAGCAACGAGAGACGAGTAGAAAGTTTTTTTCGAGTTTTTTGGTAAACGTTCTTTTGTCTCTTTTTAGATCATATAAAATGTTTACTTTAGTGTAATATCTAGCTATTGCTATTAGTTGGTCTCGCAGGTTTTTCAAATCCCCCTTCTTGTGGTTGTTTTCCTGCTGGGGAATTTTTTTCCCAAATTCTTATGTTCTTTTATCCACACACAGTTTCTTCCTTTCGTTATTATTTTTACTGCCCTGTCCTTTCCTTTTATTAAAATTAAATGGGTTAGATGTAAGAGGGTACTTGATAGTCCCAATCTCGCCGGCGAAAAAGACGTTTCTGTTCTATTCTAAACACACACATACCCGTAAGCGTGAAGAAGCCGAGTAGCTCGGAATCGATTCTGGGACCTTGGCGTTAACCCAAGCATGCTAAGCATTCCGCTATGGAGAAATGCAGAAAATACAAAATTCAGAACTATGATAAATTTATAGCTTGACGTAAAGTGGCAACTTAATGGCTTAACCGGGATTATTAATCTCTCGGACACTCTAAGTGATAACATTTTCAGTTAGGAATAGCTAATTTATATAAAGGATTGAGGAAAGGTGTTTTCACTTTGCACTTTAAAGCCGTGCGGCTGAATCCCAAGGAATAACAAGTGCGAAAAATAGCAAACTGGCTGAGACTCGAACCCAGATCTCCCACTTTCCGGGCAGGAATTCTAATAACTGAACTACCATGTCTATTCCACACTGTTTGGGAAAAGACGCGTCAAGGTTATTTCTTCTAATTTATATAAGTTTGGAGCAGTAGAACTCGATATAAACTGCAATAGCGGTCTAAAACAAATATCATAAACTTATTTCGTTGGCTATGATTAGAGATTATAAAGTAAACAACATGAAGAAAAATCAAAACAACAATCCATCTTAAAGAAAACTATCATTACAAAAGAAAATTATTGTAGTAAAATCTAACATCTCCGGCAGGACTTCGTGGAAAGACATAATGAACTAAGAGAAAAACAAGGGGAATTACGAACTGTTAGTTCTTTATAAAAAATGTAGGTACTTAAAGATTATGCTAACTTATAATTTGGGTTGGAGTACTCCTGTAGACAAAATCGTATCTAAAGCGTTTAAAAATCTACATTACGTGATGAGAAACTTAAAGGGAAGGAGTAGGGAAGCGAAAGAGTTAGGATAGAAAGCAATAGTGAGGTCAATATTAGAATATGCGATAAATGTATGGGCACCGCATGATAAAAATAATATTAAAAAGGTACAGAAAGTGCAACGAAAAGCTGCTAGATATGTATTACGGAGAAATAAGAAAGGAGACATCGTAACGGAAATGTAAGCGATTTTTGGATGGGAAAAATTAGAAAAAGGAGGTGGGTAAATCGATCGGTAGGCATCTTTCAGGTAAGAAACGGAGGCAAGGCTTGGAATGATTTAAGAAGCAGAATAGAAGAACCGATTTATATTGCTCGAGGGGGTCATAAGCAGAAGTTAAAGATGATAAAGCAAAGAACAGATTTAGCTAAGTACTCATTCATAAATAGAGAGATTAAAGAGTGGAACAGTTTGCCTGAAGAGGTCTTCATACCTTTACCTAAGAACAAAAAGGAGTTTATAAAAAGATATAAATTTTATTCAGATATAGAAATGTAAATTGTATGAATATGTTATTTAAATGTAGACTCGTTGTAATGTAAAGAGTATAGCATGTATGAAATGATCTTTTGTGTATTTATATATTTAAGTAAGTGTATGTTATTTGATTAAGCTGCTACCAGTTTTCTGTCTATCCGCGGCCAAATTTGGTAAATAATTAAATCACCATTATACTATTCTACCATATTACCAACACCAATACGATTTATCGTTATTCCTTTCTTTTCTGTTTCATTATGCCCATCAAGCTGTTGTATTTCACGTACAGAGAGGTTTTCAAATGGGTTTTATGCTATTTTCGATCAAGTATTGATTTGAATCAACCGTAATTTAAATATTAAATATATTTAACGAGCCTAAATGCATCAAATCCGACCAGATAAATCTGACTGTGTCAAATTTAGAGGTTGAAAGTCATGACAACAAAATTCCTTTTCAAATACTATTTTTAACACTTTAATTCGCATCAGCTGATACCAATATCAAGCAACATAACTTGATCTTCAACCATTACAGACAAATGTTCCAGCACTTCCAGAAATTTATTCTTAGTCTTCGGTTGCGTTTTGAATCGACCCGCTCTACGTTGTAATGACTTTAATTGAATATTAAATTAAAACACAGAACTATCTCTGTTTCTATTTATCTCATCTAACTTCCGCGCACTTTTTATTTAAATCATTCATTTTTTTAATTTTCGAAACTTTTTTTGAACAAAATCATAGCTACTTAATCAAGATTCCAAACAAAATTTTTTGGGTGAATTATATTTTGATGCTTTAAAATTGCTTTCTTGTTTATCAACAGCCGCCCATCGAACCGTATCCTTGGTTACATCAAGCCACGCCCTCCAAGTCTGCGACCCCGCCCGATACCGAAAACCTCCAAACGTCCGAACGAATATTCGTCTGTTTACCCATTGAGATGGTAAACCGATCGCTAAAAGAAGATGACAGTCTCCAGAGCTCACGTTAAAGCTGAGGCTGTCAGATATGCGAACATTTCCAAACGCTCTTTTGTTTCGACGCTGCTTTCCCAAATTNATAATAATAATAATGCGACTTTATTAGGGCGGGATTGAGACTATCAAGTCTCTTCTTATATCTAACTCTTCGTGTCGTAAAAATCAGAAAAGAACATAATGATACAACGGTTCCAAAGGAGGTTAGTACCAAGATTCCAATAAAAGTTCTAGTTGCGTAGATCAGCAAAAATTAAATTAATATTATATATATAAAAAATGTGCAAAATATTATATGAATATTAACATATTTTCACCTATTCAGATAATAAGGTTGACAAAGTAAAGAAAATATAATGTTCCTCTACCATGACTCGAAAGACAAACGAGGAATATTTCATTAAACGAGGTATGCTAACAGGAACTCTTTAAATACTAAGCATTTAAGAAATAATATTTTCCTTATGTTTTAGCATCACAGCCGACATCAAGGGTGCATACATGCCCTGCCGCTCACCAATAGGCAGATTCCAGGGTATTAATGTAGAAGATCACAATGCTATGGTCGCATTTCCTAATAAAATGAGAAATATTACTAAAGCATGCGTTAAATTAAAATGAAATTCGTAAACTCGACATTATACCCTTAAATGGGCGCTTGCGTATTCGGAAACCACGCCGAAAATTTAGTTCGCAAAACCAGATTCGGCTACACCCATCATCATTTGAACGCAAACCGACACAGAATTCCCACACTTCGTTCAAGTCACGATGTTCCCTTTCGGATAGCATTAAAAGCGACGACGATGACTCACATCTTTCGAGTCCGCGAGGATGGGGAAAATTCATTTCGTGAATGAGGCCATTGTGCGGAGCGTGTTAGGAAATTGAAGAGTATCATCCCTCACGGGCGCTATCGGGCTCCTCTCCTTATAACAGATGCGCAATGGGTTCGCTGTAAAGTCTCGACCCGTCGGAACCACGCCGGGGGAACATCTCGGAAATTTCCGTCGAATAGATTTAATTATAAAGCCATGCCCTCTCGGGGTAATGGACTATTTTAGAAAGAGGAAACAGATGCCGCGAACGATTCCTCTTAAAAGCGGGAGATGCGGCAACACTTGTGAGAAAATGCTGTCTTAGGATCGTTATGATTCAAGTAGAGCTCCCGTGTGTCTTATAGGTGCAAGGGGTGCAGCGCACTCGGGAGGCGGCATCTTAGGGACGTCAACAGAAGCGTAGCCAACCATTACTATCATTATAACATTATCTGTTGTTTTCTGTCTGATACGCACGATCTACCTAGAAAAGATTATGATGTGAAATTTAAGATTGGCAAACATTTAGAGGAAACGTTTAGAGAAAAATCAGGGATAATTCAAGACGAGAAGGGAATATTTGTTCAGTGGATTTAATCCAACTTATTTATAAAATGAATGGTATCAAGCGATAATCGGTGGAATTTCATGACATAAATTGTAAAACATTTTTAATGACAATACTTGCACAAATCCTGTACCTGCCATTCCTGATGGCGTAAACTCACGCCGAAACCGGTAAACGTTTGCTATAAATTTTGTGGATTTGTACAAGTTTTGTCATGAAACATATTAAAGAACTTATTCATGATAGTAATATACTAAAGAACTTACTTACACTACCTACTTTTTTGTCATTAAATATCTTAAAGAACTTATATACATAAGAACTTACTTTACTTTACTAACTTACTATGTTGCAATACTATTTTTACTATAAACTTTCGTATTTTGTTGCGAAAAATAGGTTTCATCCAAACCACATCATTTAATGCACTAAGCAATTAAAATATGTACTGTCCACAAAATATACATATTTTAATTTCTTTGTGCATTTTAGAACGAAGTTCCACCAGATTTCACTTGAGACTATTAATCCCATCATTTAAGTTATGCGCATTGCGATTATAATGTTACTCGAAAGTAATGTGAACTATTTACAATTTACTATTCCGTATGCTATTTACTACGTCAGCATACGGAAAATGCATCATTAATTGTCACTGATGTTTTGTAACCAATTTAAGCTGGGGAACGAAGTCATATAATACTGGTTTTGCAAAATTTTTCAAAACAATTTTTAACTGCAAATCAGGAAATGTATGGTTTTGGTATTTAATTTTAAGGGGCAGCAAGTTACGTTTGCACCATGCGGCAGGTAGGCCGGGCACGGCTCTGCGTGTACATAGCTATCCTCGGAGCTGATCAAGCTAGAATTTTCTCACGCACCGCGCTCACGGATTTGTCGCATCACCTCCAGACGCCTGATTAAAAGTCAATGGAATCGCAACCCCCTTAACCCGCCGTACACGAACGAGTTGGGACGATCGATTGAAAAAAAAACAACCGATTATTTATTCTATTGTTTTTACACACATTTGATTGTTTACATTCGAACGAATTTCCTCGCTCTCTTTGGAAAGTGGTTTATCTCCTGCAGTTAACTGAATCATCCTCGATGTCTTCTCGCCGCGTAATTTCACGTTATTGTGAGAAACAGATTCAATTTGTTCGTTTCCGAAAAAGCGGCACGTCACTTCCTTTCGCTCTTTGTAGTATCATTGAGACTGCTGACAAGGAAAACAATTCTGAAGAATATTCAAGTGAAAATGCGATTAGAAAAACTACGTATTTATACGGAAAATTTTGGTAGGTATCTTTAGGTATCTGCGTTAAAATCTAGTAGTCTAGTCTGTGTTAAAATCTCGTACGAACGTTGGAAGTCAAGGTCCAAAAATCGATGGTTTCCTTTGGTTTCCAATATGATTTTTTTGCTTGTGTTTGTAGGTAGCTATTGGAAAATTATATTGGAAACCAAAAAAAAAATTCCAGTAGGGCAGCCCTCGATCTGATGACTATAAAAAAATTACATTACTTGCGAGTGGCAAAAGTAAATATCATGTTTTTTTCACTAATGAATAAAATTTCATTTAATAAAACCAGTATAATTTGGAGTGAAGTGGTAGAAAGCTATGAATACATAAATTAGAAAAAGAAATTTCTTATTACTTACTTATTTCGGCAACTAGTTTTGTTTTCGGGCAAGTACCGTATGCTAATTTTCGGATGTTTTTGTTTCAAATGCAAATTTATTTGTGACTTCTATTGTTTTAGCGAATTAGTTTTAGTTTTGTTCCACAAATCCTTCTTAAATTTTCCATTTCCATTTACATATTTATTTATGTTTTCATTAATATCTCTGACGACAGGTTAAATGGAAGCAGATGCTTCTTAGTCACAATCTCTCCTTAATAAGGCACTTAAACGCCAAATTGAAATTTTGTTCTTAAAAAGAAACCCTGTGAAAATTTGAACTCAATGAACAGATACGTTAACAAATAATGTCAACAATTTATTCGTTTAAATAATTTCGTACGCGGTTAAGATACGTAATTGCGACAGAGAAACGCATCCTACCGGGGAAGAGTGTCAGCAGCAATATTATTCCTGCATTACAAATACCACCGGAACTCGTTTTACTGCATCTTATACGCTTTTTCATCTATGGTAGTGATAAGGTTTGCGGGAACTGAAACAGCAACGGCGAAAATTCACGGAAAAGCAAATATTTATCATTATTTTGCACGGCAATGAGTCATTCGTTCATATCGCCTCGTTCACGCGTCACGTCTGAAACGCTCACCCATAATCCCACTAGCACATATCCGAGAAGAAAGTAAACATCCTCCGTTAGAATATACTTTTATGCTTTCAATAGGATCCTTGAAAGAGAGGGGCTGGCGGAGGAGGCAAACCTTTCTCCTGTTGCGCTTTCGATACGATTCGATATACGAATGAGCATCGTTGGACGAGCAGCCCAAGAAAAATTTCCATTAAACATTTTTCTTCGCTCAGTTCGTTATATACGTACATTTACGTGGCGCTCGAGCATTGTATACTTATGGAGGCCTAAGCAAGTTCTAATCGCTCGTCTTTATTGAGAATTAAATTCCCTTTTTGTCCCCTCCTAGGAATTTTCTCACTTGAAGTGAAATGGAAACATTGAGGATCTGCGTTTTAAAATACTTAAATAATCGTTGATCTTATTTCTTTCTCTTCGTATTAAATACGTAGAGTAATTTCACCATTATGAATATTTTATATTGAAATCAGAGCCGCGGGTGCAATCCTATGGGTGCAAGGGGTGCATCGCACCCGGGCGGCGGCATCTTATGGGCGGTAACAGAAGTGTAGCCAACCACTATTATTATTATAACAACATTATTTTTCGTGTTTTGTATGATACACACGACTTATTCAGGAAAGATTATGAAGTGAAATTGGCAAAAAAATTGAGGATAGAGTCACGGATAACTCAAGACCACAAAGGAATCTTTGTGCAGTGGATTTAATCGAAAAATTGGAATCAGTAAAAGATTTCTTGATACCTGGTATAGCGTCCCGTTTTTTTCATTGACGGAGACTTTTGCTGCTAAGATACTCAAAAGCAATGTAAACTATTAATTCATAACGACCATTCACTATGTCAGCATACCGAGTATACATAATTAATTGTTACTGATGTTTTGTGACCCATTTAATATGTGAAACTAGTCATAAAACAATGGTTTTTCAAAGTCATACAAAATAATTTTTACCTGCAAATAGGAAATGTATGGTTTGGCATATAATTTTAAGGGGTGAAAAATTATGTTCGCATCCGGACGGCAGATAGGCTTGGCGCGGCTCTGACTGAAATTGTTTTTCCGGTGCAATTCCAGAGATAATTAAATAGAATTCCATTGAATTAACCAGGGAATCGCAATTTGAACTAGGCGAGTACCCAGGGGGGCTTACAGCTTTAATCCTCCAAAACTTTCCACAAACATTTCATTCACAACCAAATTCTCAATGGTCTCAAAAATAAATATTTGTTCGCTTAAAATATATCTTTTAGGCAATAACTTCTTATGAGGAGAATCGATTCTTCCAGATGGCATCGTAAATTGAAGATTCAAGAGATTATTAATAACAATTCTTAAGTTCGGCTTCGTCCATGCGAAAATTCTGGATGAGCCCCTGAAAGTATGAAAAGGTAAAATTTTCTTCAAATCAAATGAAATTTTCTGTTCGTGTATATTTATTAATAGGGAAAATTTTAACACCAACAAAGAAAAATATTTTTTCTCCATTTTATTAGACGTTATGATAAACGAGACTAAGAAAAATAATAAATCAAGAGTCCGAATTAGTTTAAATAGGAGCGAAAAAGGACGTTGATTCATCACTTCTGACCTATACCAATTCATTTACGCCAATCAACTATTAGTAGCGGATTCGTATTTTAAGCAGAAATGAGAACATCTTCTATAAATTTCACACCAAGTGGTGTGTGTGAGCGGAATCATTAGACAATGTTTCTTTTCAATATACATTGCGGTCTTAAAACGCAAGAATCTGGCGGGGCAAATGCTTAAAGACAGGAACGAATATATAGAAAAATAACCCCGAGACCACGCATGAACTTGCTTCAGTGAAAGTGAGGAGAAAATCGGAAAATCAAGAATGAAATTAGAAAATTCTAGAGGCAATGGACCAGAAATAAAGAGCATGCCATTTTCCTTAATGGCGCTCTAATTCATTGGAGGAGGCGTCAAACTTTTCCTGCGGACAATTTTCCCTTGTTTCATTTTTCTAATTTGCCATCCTTAATGTTCACGAGTATGTGACCTGCAAGAGAGTTCCGTGGTATCTTGATTCTGATTCTATGAACAATTGAATTTTATGTAAATAACATTCATACGTGAAATGATACCTAGATCAAAATTATAGCAATTATGAAAACAGAGATCGGTGCGTATCAGATTTTCTAAACTGTAAACATGCTTAACTTATGAATAAACCCAAATGTTTCAAAATTTCTTTGCAATTATGATTTCAAACATATTACATTGCACAGAATACATTCTAGACCAGGGATGTCGAACCTTTTGCGGCAGGAGTGCCATATTTGACAAATATAAAGGACTTTCGTGCCGATTTTGTGCCAAATCATTGAGTGATATTTTCAATTATATGCCAGCAATGGGATTAAGATGTATAAGTTGACATAAATAATCATTAATTATCGTTAATATAATAATTAATGATTATTTATCCTTATTTATTACTGTGAGGCTTCATTTTTCCTCACAGTAAATAAATCCTTATTTACTGTGAAGAAAAATGAAGTAAAGCCTCACAGCAAATAAATCCTTATTTATTTACTGTGAGGCTTCATTTTTCAGTGAAGAACACATAACTAGATTAGTGTAGTCAGAGTTCCGCGTGCCAGAAAATTCTCTTGCGTGCCTTTTTGGGCACGCGTGCCATAGGTTCGCCGCCCCTGTTCTAGTCCATATAGTTCAGAAAAGGGTCTCATGATACCATGAAAGTGGTGTGTGCATTGGAAACGGTTATCGCATTGGAAACGGTATAACTGCGATATAGTGTTGCTAAATCCTGAATAATCAGAACAGTAATGATTGTGTCTCCTTTATTGTAAATATCGTATTTAATCGGTATAGATGATCTACGACAGTGGAGAATAGTCGCGCATACGATTCCTCATGTATTGAAAGTAGCGCGAGCACGGGAAGAGCGAAACATTTTCTCTCCTTAACATTACACACAGCTACAGAAATAAGCAGAGGAGTTAATGATCGTAAGAAAATAAAGAAATGAAACGCACCTAATAAATGCGACGCGATAATAAAACAGGCGTAATATAGGCCTTGTTTTCATGGGCGGATTTATAATTAGCTTATTAACTCTCAGAAACGTACAACAAATTATTCTTGTTTTTCGCTGCAAGAAAGAATTTTATATTTGTTAAGTTTACATAATATGTACATAGTATATATTACGTTGTTTACGTCACTATATAAAGTAAAGTCTATCAATCATTCATTTTAATTTATAGAAACACAATGCATTATTATTCAAAACTTGATTGTTTATTCCTACCGTACTGAAGCGATTGAGATTTCTATGGGAATTATATTTGTGTATATCATAGAGTAATAAAATTAATATGATCACGCGTGACTTTTGGAATTTTTCACTCATTTTCAAAGAAAGAACACTGAGTAATATCCACCACAGGTTTATTTCATGACCGGTTTCGTCAATGGATTGACATCTTCTGGTTAAAAAAATCATGGAATGATTCTAATTTTCAATTCCTAGAGGCTTCCTCGTAATTCCTAGAGGGAGCCTCAGTCTGATCTTTGCTCCCAGGGCCTCTGATAGTTAAATCCGCACCTGGTTGTCTTGAAGGAAGCTTATTGCGAAAGAAGATCGGGGAAACGTGGTACATGTGATAATTTCGTGGTCTTAATTCGTATTTTACGTAAGGACACACATATTCAATATAAATGCTCAAGGTGGTGAGATTACGATGAAACAGAATATAACAGGCAATTAAATGGAAAATACACTTTTAAAAGCGGCAAAATCGCTAAATTAGCAGCTACTAAAGACGACCATCTATAAAACACTGCTTTCCAAACATCCTCATTCACGAGACCTTAACAAGATTGGCGGCTCATTGAACCGCTCTTGCGTCGTTACGGGTCTAAATTCAAATTAATAAAACAGAGAGCGCTTGGTAAGTGATCAGGGGTGTCTACGCCCTTTCTTCTTCCTAGTTCTACACCAAGATGGCCGCAGTAATCCAGGTAAAAAATCCTGGTTGCTGACACTGTGCCATATTTTAGTTTTCAGTTAAAAGATAATTCATCGTAAATTATTAGCTTTGCTGTTCTTTCACAGTGGCATGCAAATTGAGTGAATGGTCACCGTTTAATTTAATTCCGCATTATAATCCCAGTTAGTATTTGGTTTCCTCACTAATATTATCAAAATAAACAATGCAGACTCGGGATTCACTCACCCAAAACGGATTCATGACAGAACTTTTACTACACCACACAATAAGTGTGAGGTGTAGTAAAAGTTCTGTTTTGTTTACAGTTATCAAGGTTTAGCCTAGACATGAAATCTTCAAAAGAGCAATCTAGAGGGCCGCATGCCCTCGGGCAGTGAGCCCGCGCGGGGCACAGTACCTCTATACTAGAGGTGTAGATGAAGAACTTTATAATTTGCCCACTGAAACCCTCTAGATGACGCGGAAAATGAGTCACATATATTTCGTAAAATAAGAAGCATATTACACTTTTGTACATTATACGCCAAACTAAAAGTTCACCTGAGGCACGCTAGATAAGTAGCACTAAAATTTAATAAGATCTCGCTTTCATATTCCCCGAATTCAAGAGATGTGAAGAATCCTTCATGAAAGGGTCTCCCTCAATACGCCCGGCGACGTACGAAACGTAAAATTTAGCCAAAATTCCGGGCGGAATAGGCCCCTAAACTTGAAAGAAGCCGCACCGATCAATAGCGCGCCCTCTCTCCATACATTTCGACTACATTTGCCCTTGAGAGGCTCCAAAGGAAGAAGCACTTGGGGATACAGCGGATCGCTTTAAATATCCAATCGGCTTTTGATTTCCATTCATGAGAATATGCGATGACGTTTCCATGACGAGGAAGGGCAACCGTTACAGTCACCTCGTGAACTATGGCCCAGCCTCAGCCAATTGGTCTCATAGGTTAGATTTGGCGTAACGCTGAATCGCGCAATCCAAGGGAATTATAGTTTTATTTATAAACAGGAAGACTCGTAGAGTGACGGATATGAGTAATGTTTCAATAGTAATATGGGATTGCGCCTAATTCATGTACTGTCTATAAAGTAATCTGTGAAGTTTACATAATGTGTAAAGAAAAGGCCGGTCTTAATCTTAACCCTCCATTGCAAAACCTGAAGAGAATGAAGCTTACAATGCGAAATGAGGAGTGAGGTAGCGGTTTTTTACCTCACTTTACCTGAAGAGATTGAAGCTTACAATGCGAAATGAGGAGTGAGGTAGCGGTTTTTTACCTCACTTTACCTGAAGAGATTGAAGCTTACAATGCGAAATGAGGAGTGGGGTAGCTGTTTGCGTAACTTCATTACTGGAAACGTCCACATAAGTGTAGCACGTAAACCCTGAAAGTAAAACTTTTCACAGCATAAAATAAAGAGTCAAGAAAACTATTGGTTAGCCTCACCCATACCTCAGTAACTTACATTTTATCACAGCCATGAAAAAAGAAAAAGAAGTATACGAAAGATTCCATACTTTCCTTTCCCGTGCCAAAGGAAAAATGAACGTATTTCATTAGTCAAGATACGGCAGCAGGAACAATTCATATTTAATTTTATGTCCGGAAAGTGGGAGACATGGGTTCGAGTCCCAGTCATGTCGTTATTTTTCTGCTTACCCTTAGGTTTTAAGGCGCACGTCTCAATGCGCAAATTAAACCACCTTATCCTTTCCCTCTGTCTGTAAAGTATTCAGCCCGAAGGCCGGTTGGGACCTCTACCATCAGCTACGAATAGCTGGCAGAGGGAAATGAGGCTAACTAAGCAAGATGAGGAGTGAGGTAGTTTGCCATTGCTTTCCTCAATGAGCCAGAATACTGTGAGCAGAACAAGCCTACGTAAGTGAAGCACAATGACTTTACGAGTAACACTTTTTGTAACGTTGCATTGCTTAATTAATGCCATTATTTAGTACAACTCTTACGTCAGTATCTTTCATATTACCACAGCCATGAACAAGAATGGGACAAAAGTACATAAAAGTTACATTTTTCTCTATCCCGTACCAAAAGAGAAATGATAAATATTTCATTCATCGAGGTATGGTAGTAGTTCCACCCTTTCTCTCATAAAACAATACTGTTTCTGGTACATATTCGAATTTCGCTAGCTCGAATCATCCTCTCTACGTTAATATACTGAATTAAGAATTATAGAAAGTTAATAATGAAGACGAAAGAGAGATAAGTGGCATTTTTAAACCTTTATACACCTTCATGAGCATCCACACCCAACACGATAGATTAAGTGAGCGGATCTCCATGTTCTTTTCCCTCAGACAATCGCTTTGCCGGCGTGTGCTTTGCATCTACTTTAATACTATCCATAAATTGATTCCTCTTGGTTCCCCTACCCCTCTTCTCCTCAATCGCTCCTTCTAATATCCTCGCCAACAGCCAATCACGCCTCAATGAGAGTCCAATCCAATTCCCTGGCTTTATTTCCCTTTCATCAGCGTCTCTCCCTTGCCCACTCTTCTCAACACATCCCATTTTTTGTCTTTTCTCTTATCAAACTATTTCTCTTTAGCTCTCCCTTTTTCATTTCTATATGTTAGGTAAAGGCAAACAACGAAATTCTTTAGTAAATCACACGACAGAAATTCAATTTATTCAGAAATCCGTGTTCCTGGGCGCTTTAACAGCCCAGGTAGTTTCGCAGTTAAGGGCTCCCAACGGGAACTGAACCCGCTTTCATCAACGGCGAACACTTGACTATCTGGAAGCCCAGTTTATCCACTACTCCATACGTGATGCAAATACTCATAGATAGCGATAAAAGCACTTCTCTTCCTTGAAAATTGGGAAACAAGGCTTTGGAGCGAATCCGAGGGGATTTAGAACCATGAAGTCGACTTTGACGTCTTCTATTTTACGCAAAAACATCATAGTGATAATTAATAGACGATCGATACTATTATTAACACACCCCCCTTCTTTGTGGGTGTTTTCCTGCTGTGGATATTTTTTTCCTAAGCTTCACTTAGGTTCTTTCAACCCACAACCAAATCTTCACAATGTTGTCGACTTAACTTAACTTTTGTTATTAATTTATTGAGTTTTTTACATTGACGATGGGTTAAATGGAAGAGTTGGATCATTATAAATAGCCACATCAATGATTTTTTAAACTTAAATGAGTTTGATGCTCAATGTCTGTAGCTTCCATTTGAAAATCGTTTAGATCCCATTCGGGAACCCGGACCTACTTAAATCTTAAGCGAAATGGTGACGAACTGAGTGATCTTTGTACGGAAAATCAAATTTTAGCAATAATCAATGAATACTGAGATTTCAAATTCCGCAGACAAACATTTTGTCGACTTTGCAAAATGTTGAATAATGGAGCGACTGGAGTATTGGCTGGCTTTTGGAGACGTCCATTTTAAAGGTGACTTTTGCTATCGAACTTCCTAAAGATGTTTCCGAGTCAAGAACGTGTTCCGACTCCAACCACGATGTTTACTGAGCGTAGTATTGCTACGTTCATTGAGAAACATCTATTAGATTATATTTCCGTGAAAATGTTAAGTACTAAATGAAGCATCAAGTAATTGAATAGTCGACACGAAGAACGATTTCAGCTTCCATTTCCTAAGGTAAAATGAGTACAATGCATTATTAACGAAGAATGGACGATGATATATAAAAACAATTAATGTAAAAATAAATATAACTTTTACTTAACAAATATATTTTACACAAATATTTGTGGAAACGTAAGTTATATTTATTATTTCTTTTATAAGGGAAAAATGTAATGCAAATCTCGCTAGAGAGGATTAATTTTATAAACAATAAGGAAATACTGATCAACCTAGAAGAGTGGAGTTTCAGCATTTAATTCCAGAAGGCATAGTTAACTTTCTTAAAGACTTAGCAAACTTATAATTTAGCTCGCTGAAATTTTAAATATCAGTATTTCGTCGAAAATCTTTGTTTTAACCAATTCATGACAATAATATCGAAAGTAAGTTTTTCCACTTTTCACCTTGAATCTAACCGAATCACCCTGTTTTCCCGTTTGCGTTATGACGGAATATTGCATGAAACTTTCAGGAAAGAATTAGCTACGTGACCGCTCGGAATTGGTTAAAGGGTTGTATGGGAAGTCGGGCACCCCTTCTGCAGATATTGAATAAATAACGTTCACGAGCCTAATAGAAACACTAATGGTAGCACCGTTTAAAAAAGTCAGATTACAGCAGATTGGATGGGAAGAGAGGGCGAATACGTGATTAGAACCCTCTGGAAAACCTATTGTTCGCTAAAAATAAATCATTGCTGAAATCTTGTCTGCGATTCTCGTCACGCATTGTTGGCTCCGCAACAACCTCAAAGGGGTTATTGTCCCGATTACCCCAATGCCACGTAGCCAACAGATTTAGAATTGGTTTTAGAATGTTTCCGATGGCATGAGACCACTTAGTCCAAAACGCTAAGCAGCCTATATTATGAATATATTTATACTTTGAATGACCATCACCATAGATGATTGGACGATATTTTTAAAAAGAAATAACACGTTCCTCAGAGCGTATTTGGTGACCAAACTGAATTCAATTAGATGAATTGCTATGGAAATGGATATGAACTTTTTAGAACTAACTACTAATTCTTAATAATTAAGTACTTTAAACAGAAAAAATGTGAGAGCATGTGAGCGATATGTGTGTATTATTGAGCTATATTCGGCCTATGGAACGAAGGACTGTCTTTGCAGCTCTATTGAAGACGAGACAAAAAATCCACATTTAAGCTCATTTATAATAATAATAATAATAAATCGACTTTATTTCAGGGCGAGATTGAGACTAGTAAGTCTCTTCTTACATCTAACCCTATGTCATAAAAGATGAAAAGAAATAGTTTATGGGGCTAAAATAAAAGAAAAATAACAAAGAGATGTGTTTGCGGGTTAAAAAAAACCTAAGTTATTGCACTTAGGAAAAAATAGAACCCTGCAGGAAAACGCCCACAGGAAGGGGGGCGTGAAAAACCTGCGAAACCTACAGACAGTAGCATCTAAAATTTTAAAGAAGAGGGGGAAATTAGAAAATGAAAAGTGACTGCAACCTTACTGAAAAGAATAAAAAAAAGCATAATAAATGTACATTTATATGAAAGAAAGAGGAAAAAAAGAGGAAGGGGGAGAAAAAAGATGAGGACAGGAGATCGATTAGAAATACAAGAAAAGGAACATTGCAAAGATAATAAAAGAAATGGAAAAAGCACAATACATAGATGTTTACAGTATCACCATTGGTTACGTCAATTTAGCAATAAAAGTAATAAATTTAGGAAGTATAATTACGATTATTATCAGTTAGAGTTGAAAAAAGTTGTGTTTAGCATGTTGTTGACGAATGGGAAAGGTAAAGAGAGATTATTCGAGGAAAAGAGAAGTGGATGAGGATAAAAATATTATTTACTTCCTTTATATTTGGAGTGAGGGCTGTATGATGAAGTGTAAAGTTATGCAAGGTAAACATTTTGAATGAGATAAACATCTGTGATAACCTTCTTTGAATACATACACAAGGATTAAATTTTCAGAGAAGAAAGCCAAACATTTCTGTTCGCAAATGAACTCCTAGGTTTACTCCTCGAAAATCCATTCTCCATGCTCCACACTAACTAGAGAAACAAATAGTTAATGTTGTTTATTATCAATGCTGATTTGGTAATCTGGTTACTTTAAGTACGATTATTTAAATTAGACCATCGACCGGATAACGAACCCTTGCCTCAATTAAATAAATTAAAGGTATCTTATCTTGTGTGGTCGTCATTATTTCATAACATCAAACGGATGTTTAACAATTCTTTACAGTTTATAGTAGAGTTGCAATCTCCAGTTGTAACTGTGGGGACAGTCTCCGAAAAATATAGCCTTTCTCCCAAGGATAAACGGACATGAAAATAGTCTGACGGAACCAGGACTCGAACCCGAGTCTCCCAATTGCCCGTTGGTTGCTCTGTCGGTTGGTTGCAACGGTTGCAACCAACCGGCAATTGGGAGACCCGTATTCGAGTCCCGGTTCCGTCAGACATTTTTCATGTCCGTTTCTCCTTGGGAATTTTTCTAGGAGCACGCCTTATCGTGCCAAGTTACCAAAACCCTTTTCCTTGAATATAGCCTTATTTGTATCTGTGTAATTTTTCTAGACATGCTGGTACTTTTTCCAATTCAACAAGGAGGAATTTTCTGTTTACGCATTGACGCCATTTTCTGCGAATTACGTCGTTACGTTCGAGCTCCAAATCACTTGAAAGATGAGAAACCAATGTTCTAATTTCCGCGTTAGTGCAAGAGCGCTTAAGATATCCGAGTTTTTGTCGCCAAGGCGGCATAACCATTTCTATGATAACAAAGCACTTTGCTTGTTTTTAATCTTCAATTTATGGAATGAGTCTTTCGGATAATTTTCCATAAATATAAGATTAGGAAGTTGGATGATTACAGAAAACCTTTCTTAGAAATACCCGTTGACTGCATGACAAAGAAAGAAGCAAATAACGAGAGAAAAACAGTTGAAGAAAAACATAGATGCGACTTCGTATCTTGCAAGACGCAGCCTGGGAATTTCACTCACGATTCCATTTCTGAGAGAACTTCGACTGTTTTTCCTACTTTCGCGTAATTTCCGGGGAAGTGTCATCTGCAGTGAAACAGAACGAAGTGATTGATCGATGTAATATAAGATAATACATATATCGTATGATTAATTTGCAGCGCCTATTTTCATTTCTAAAAGCATTTCATTTCTACAAGCATTTCACTTCAAGGATTTTCCACGACCTTGCGATCGGAAAAGTTTTGCTCCAGTCGAATCATATTTTCCAAAGAGTTTGTCATTACTTCTAAATACATAGAAAATAACAGATAATATGTAAGTACTACTGGCTTGTGCTGATAAGCTTACGAATATTGCCTGTGTATAAACCTAGATGAGGAGTTAGTTAATAAATGCCATTCTCTAAGAAGAGAGAGGAAAAGATTCCACTTTTGTAGTCAACCAAATAGTAGCGTTGAAACTAAATTAAGTGATACCTCGGCTAACGAGTGACCACGCAAACGAATTTACGGCAAACAATGATTTTTTTCGCTCTTTTCCGGACTCGGATAAGTTGATCGAGCATGGATTCGGAAAACGAATGTTTTAGAGGATGCGCGCGCTAGCGTGAACTGGCAAAACATTTCAATTGTGTATCATCTTTTCCGTACGTATGAGTGGCAAGGAAATGAGCTGACCACATCACATAGGGAATCACCCACCAGTCCAAATCCGTTTTTTACGTTCAAGAAAGCGAACAATGAGACGCCTGACAACATCACGTTTCGGCTGACGAATGTGATTCCGGAACGAAAACGGAATAATTATACAGTAATACCCGAATCGGTATCATTGTATAAAGTTTCCACAGTGAACATTCCTTTAAAGAGAACACGAATACTGGAATTCCGCAAACTTTAATGCATAGGCACTCGACATACAACTGCTCCGAACTCCCTTTTTGTTGATAGGGCTGCTTGATGCTATAGAATACACAGCAAATTTCAGATGAAAACAAATTAATGGGGATCCTGAATAAACCTCATCCTTGTTGAGTAAAAATCGATTTCACATATCATAATTATCTTATTGACAGAGGGGAATCGGAAATAAGCATTTAAATTTTACTTCTCAATAAAGAATTTGAGGCGATCAAAAGTCATACCTACCTCTTTCTGATATAAATCTTAATTCATCTAAAAGACTCAGATTAATTCGCTGAGTAGACCCAGACGTGCCAGATGTTATTCGAGTCGAAGATAAGTTGATAGTTTTCTTAGTTTTACGTGCATTGTCAAATAATTATTTAACGCTGGAATGTTCGACTTTATTTATGAAGTATTCGTAAAAATATTTGGATTATGATGACGTGTTATTTCATTGGATCTAAGAAAATTATCGCCCTGTGTGCCGTGAAGGAAGTAAGCTTGTAAGCACTGTTTAAGAGGCAGGGAATGATCTAGAAACAGGATGCGGTTAAGAGAAACATTAACTCAATCCAATCAAGTGTTTAGACACCATTTCGTCGTAAAAAATCCAATATACGTAAAGTTATCGTAGGAACATTAAGCAAATAATTTTTAGTTCGATCCCCTCCGTGATGAACTTAACTGATTGCCTTTCCAGTGAAATCATATGAGGGGAGGAGGCAAGATTCCACCCCTGAATCTGCCAATATCAAGGGGATCACCAGGTCAACGTCGACGACGTTATTTCTTGAAAACGCCCCTGAAAGGATACCTTCTCAGCCCTGGATTAGAGGCCATATCCGTCCAAATTTCCATAAACATCGTTTAATTTGACGCGAAATTATACAAGGAAATCGGAATCGCGGATTGCCAATCACGTGGACAAGGATTTCGGGATCGGCGATGAACCGGGAAATGACCAACGGCAGAAAATGCCCGCGCGCAACTCTGCCCCCTGCGTGCATGCGCAATGGGGGAAAAAGAGCGGAAATTTCCTCTGCGGACGCCTTTCCTCTTTTTCCCAGAACTATTTCGGTCCCTCTCTCAGCGTCAAGGTCACGGGAGGACGCGCTACTTGCAACCGTCAACGGGGCGATTTCGCTGCTTTATCGCACCGCCCTATTTTTTTCATTTCGAAGTCCCTGATTTATCGGTGCCCGAAGAAATTCCCGCCTAAACGCGACTCCGTAGGTGTCTTCTTGGCGTCGCGGAGGATTTGCGAGAAACCTCGCGGGGAAACGGAAGAAAGCAGTCGTGTGAGAATTGGCGTGTTGTAACGTGCGATGCGACGCGGGAGTGTATTCCAGATGTTACTCTTCTAATGTCAGCGAAACGTCTTCCCGTTGACTCATCCTAATTTATTCAATCTCCGTTCTTTCGATGGCTACAACCATCTTGCGATATACGTACCCGCAACGTGCCGTCAAAGATCGGCACCCGACGCCGTAAAAGTGGAAATCTTCCATCTCTACTTGGTTTTTTCCTGGAACTCAGGCGTATCTTATCGTCATACGAGAGGCACCAATTTTTTTAGAATAATATGAAATAAATGTAAGAAGACTTCCGGACATTTAGAATGCTTGGTAGACTTTTTCTATTCCAAAATCAGGAAACGTAATGATTATCGATTTTTACACACTCGTCTTATTGTAAATAATATAGTTTTAAATTGTGTATATGATTTAAAAACTCCTCTTCAATATTTGCTTTGAAGGAAGCATATGATCTTTAGCCCCTTCCATGAATACCCCTGTGAAAAGGTAGACTTTCCCTAAAAGTGATCTTTTAAAAAGGTTTTCGATATGCTCTAAATATCTCTGCAAATGGATTGTGTCCTATCTGATTTCCACGTAGAGCGGTCTCGAGATTTTCCAAATAAAACGAACGAATTTACCTCAGAATAATGTTATGACAGGAGCACCGGTTTCGGCGATGTATTGTTGTCTTAAACACATATGTACTGATATAGGTTAATATATAGCAGATATGTAACTCTGATAAGAAGGGAAGACTGGCCTTCTGTATTTTGTACTTAAGGTGTAAGTACGGTAATGTAACGCCGATTTCGGTAGTACTGCCAGCAAGAAATACTTTGGAGAAGCATCTATCTATTCATTTCATTTAATCTACTCCTACAACATCATGTCCGCCTCTGTTGATAGGCGTGGATGCGCCAAAGACTAGTTTACAGAGAACTCGAAATTTTCCATTATCAACCTTAATTATTCTTAAATTGGCGAAGAACACTGCACGAGAATCGCAAATATAACACGACCGACCATCAAATCCATTTCTCTCAGAGTTTAGCGTCAGATTGACAGTTGACATGCCCGTAGCTGTAATATTTAGTGCTTTACGTATAAAAATGTCTTCATTGGATTCATCAGATCGAATTTTACTTCTTTTAGATTACATATTTCATCTGCTTAAACTTAAATTGTAGCTATTGTATTGTAGTTAAAAACAAGCAGAGCTAGTTAGTTAGAAGGTAATTCTCCTCGCTATTAACTCTCGAAATCCTGAAATAAAGATTACCTAATTTTTTTTAAAGTAATAACGCCTTGATTGTGGCAAAGCAATCTAGATCTTGTGGATTATGAGGAGCAAAATCACTATAATTACTCCCGACGCAAATTAACGTTGCGAAAAACGACCAAGGCTTCAAAACATGCACAAATAATATAATTTACCGTTGAATATTCTTTCACGAGAATCGTAAACACTAAACAGTTTACAAAAAACCTAACAAGTAAACATATTGGGAGAAAAATCATTTTAGATCGGAAGGGATAAGGGAAGAGAACGCGTTTCATGCAAAATCTTCCCAAAACGTCTCATTCAAGGACACTTGGCGGCAAGGATATCCTATTTTGGCGGAAACATGTAAACCTGTTAGAGACTGCCTATCACCGATCCACGGGACCGAAAGGAGTAGTCCGCGCGTGTTGATGAACTAATTCGGGTTTTGCTCCACGTGCAGAAGGCTTCCTATAATCTGTCGTTAGTGATAAGTTTGACAATTGAATACCTATGATTCTCCGTAAACAAATCTTTCGATAGTCTGGAGTAAAGGAAATCTTTATCAGGGCGAATTCCTCCAACATCGACACCCAAAGATTTAAGTTATCATTACTGCTGTCCATATTTACAGTGTATATGCAAGGCTGGCCAAGAGGAGGGTTACGTTGGTATAACAAGCATCCGGATCGCCATCCGCAATAGGTAACTTCTTTAAATTGCATTCAGTATAAAACACATTCGTAAAAATTTTGTTACCTCAAAGATCAACTTTATTTACAAACAATTACTTATCAACCGGTCAGCGGTAGCGCAAAGTGCAATTTTGCACCCGGGTTTCCGTCGATATATGTCTGGCACTATGTGTATGGATCTACGTAATGTCCACCAAACTCTGCTCCTTCCAAATCACCACAACCAGTCTCCCCTAGCAAGACCGACGATTCTTAAGCGCGAGATAGGGATATATGGGTCGAATATCTTCCAACGCAATTCCGTTAACTGCTTTGAAAGCATACGATCCACTTCATTGGCACCCCCATGCCTTTCGAACGTCAACGGCGCCAGACAACGGGTACAGACAACGCGGTGACTAAATGCGATTTTTTCCGTCGAAACGCAGCGTCCGCATGGGAAATCGCGATTTCGCTCGAAGTTTTGCTTGTTTGAAGACGTCCTCAGGTTGCGAATCTCGCATCGGTTCGTGGAAACTCCCCACCCCAATTTTTCACCTTATCCTTATCTCTTCCAGCCCCCACGATGCACTTTCATTTCCTCCCCCCCTCCCTGGTTAAACTCTTTGCCAGCAGTCCTCCAGCCAACCAGCCTCCCCTACTCCCCAGCGAGCCCCCCACACCTTACCCTACTCGCCATTTTCCCCACCTCATCCTCTCCTGCCCCCCTCTTTTCCTCTCCCCTTTTTCTGTTGCCAGTGCTTAGGGAGGTTGCGGGGTGAGGACGAGGGTCCCACCGACCGAGTCCCACCTGGCGGCAACAGAGGGCACCACTTATCGGTTGGGGATCCGAGCACGCGGAACCGGAATGAAGGAGAAAATCCTCGGTGGTTGTCGCAAAGCGGGAATTAGCGTGAGAAATAATAGCGACCATGCGCGGGTTTTCGTCCGATTAAATTTGGGGGAAGCTCTGATCGCGTCTCGGCAGATTTGAGACGTTTGAAGAGACGCGGAGATAGCGCAGCTGCCGTGGGAAACGCTGATCCAAGGTTAATGTTATCTCCGTGGACGTTTCTAGAAGTCGCAACCTGAATAAGAGCCTCTCGAGAAATGGTTGAGTGCCAGAGCCGCCGATGTTCTAAGCTGCAAGCCCGTGGAAGATTTCGAAGCGTACCACGCCGTTGATTTAAATATTCGTGAGGTTGATGACCGTCTCCATAATCTCCATACATGCTCTTCCCATCCGCGGGTATATTCATTGCGCGAACATATTTCATTACTCATTTCAGCAGGAAGGAAGATTTTTTTCGTTTAATGAGCATTTCAGGAATTGCCGTTAGTCTCAGAATTTATCAGCCTCAATCTGCCAACTCCCAAAGGAGTTGCCGTGCTATTATTACAAAAATTATCATTACAAAAAGTTTTGTCTATGTAAACATGATGCGAGCGAAATGAATGGTATCAAGCGTTACTTGGTGGAATTTCATGATCATTCAGTATTTATTTTCAGTAAAATATTAAATATTGAAAGGTGTGATCGCTAGTACGGCAGAAAATGAGGAATTTTAGCCTAAATTTCATAATTTAGTCGACAAAATCGATTTCTTCGTCTTTTTGTCCACGAAAACCATGTCGCATGAAGATATTTCAACACTCATGAATACGAACATGACTGAAAAGTACTTATTTGGATACTTCCGATAACACACAGGATGTCTCGGATTCCTAACATCGGTCTCTGTACACCCGATATACACTATCCGATACTGATTTAAACAGTATCTATGATATCAAAAGAAAATTGAAATATCGTGAGACTAAAGAGTATTCTTCTCTGATTAACACGCTCACTGCGAATACCTTCATTTCCAATTCGTTCATCACTCCAACGGTGGAGTGACCCGCAGTGAACGCGTTAAAGACTGTATTCCATAAACACCCAAAGAGTAGCGTTCCCAATACCGCCTTCAATATCCAATTAAATCTAGGATAACTCGGAGATATCGACGATGAAGGCACCTCAGGCGAAATGTCACCTCCGAATAAACGAAATTAACGGCGTTATCTTCCATGAGACACGTTATTGGGTGGCAGGGGGAGGTGTGGGGCGATTGAAAAATGACCCCTGGTTAATTCCCCACTCCGGAAACTAGCACCCAATAGCGACCGCATTTCTATCGGATTAATCGACAACTGGAATCGACTACCACTCGATTATCACCCGCATTTCGTTCCCTCCCGAATTGGGCTTCCGTTTCCCAACGCGACTAAATCATCCCCGCGCAGGTGTTTCGGGCAACGAACGTGCACCCTCAAGAGCGAGGAGCTGTTTTGAGAGCACCCATCGGCTGAGCAAACATGAGGGAAAACAACTCGAGGCGTACGAGGCAGATTCCAGCGATCGCTACGAAAACCTTAGATCGTGAAAGGCACCGAAACCTCCGCGTTCGCTCAGCAAGGAGAGCGTTTATAAAGCGAGTGAGCGCGTAAAGGAAAGATTACGAGTGAAAACTCGACATGAGCGGGATATGGATGTGAAGTCGACCAGGAAGGACTGATAGGGAACGAAGTGGAGAGAGTGTGGGAAGTAGGTTGCAGAGCGAACTTGCGGTGCAATAGCGGATGCCAGGGAAGTCGAAATGCCAGGCGAGTCGAAAGGGAAAAGAAGCGACCAAGACGTGGTGAATATACCACGGGAATGGTCGCCGAAGAGAAGCGAATAGGTCACGCTACGACATCGCTTGAGAAGGGCTGCATGGAAAGATGTTATACTTTATGGAATCGATTGTTTCATCGATTATGCTCCGAAAGCAGTTAAAGAATGGCTAAAACAGATAGTTACTTCTGGTCGTTCTTTCCGCAGAGCAATAGAGATACGTACAGGATTAGGTAAGGTCTTCGGTGTTGATACACTCCCCGCCATACGCCACTTGGGGCTTGCGGGGTATGAATCTAAATCTGAAGTCGAGCGGTCTCCTGAAGGAAGATCTCCTCTTTGCTTTCCTGACTGATACCGCGCCATTAAAATGATTCAGGCGTGCGAGTTATCAAAATGGTCGCGAGTAAACTACCGCTAATGCCACAGGTTTCATAGCGCCTCATGGTTGCCGGTTTTGCTGTCACGGCTCGTCGGGCGTCGACTATACTTCGCTGTACTAGTTAACGATAGAAGGAACTAAGCATATCATCACTTATCTTGAGATAGGAAATGATGACGAATTAGTTCAGAGAAACATTTTCCTGCTCGGCCTTATTTACGCAAGCTTTTTATGAACCAAGGTAAAAATGGTCCTTGATGTCACCGAGACCTATGCATAAGTATTTTCCTTCTTTAGTCACCCTGAACTTACCAGAAAAGGAACGGCAATTACGCACTTCCTTTCATCGATAGTGCCTTCGACTCGAACTTTTCGAGAAGACAAGCTTTACAATAAATCATCACTTATTCAGGAATTAAAGATCGATTGTATATTAATTGCTGTCAGGAATCGAGGCCAAGAATAAGACGCTTTCTAGACTTAAAGATTCTGACAACTGTTTTTTGAGCTGTTCAAACAGCTTTTGCCTGACTTAACCCCTCATCGATATCTCCCGTGATGTTGTCCTTCCAAGGACCCTCGTAGTCACTAGATCCTGGTCAGTCGGGCACTTTCGCCTTCCCCGAGTAAAGGGATGTGAAAAGGAATGCGAAACGAGATGAACTGAGAGAGAAGAGAGCCGAAGAAATAGAATGTGTGGCGATAAAAGGGAATGGGAACTGGTTCCATGGAGTGAGGACGGAGATGGGGAAGAAAGGAGACTTCCAAGAGAAGAGAGAGTGTTTTCTATCTTGCGGTGGTGTGGGTATGGGAGAGGGCAAGGAAGCACCAGAAGAACGGTGCAATAAGGGTATAGTACGGGTCGTGGGGTGAGGGAAAAGGGTTACGGCGGTGACACGAAAGATCGGGATGGCATGGGGGAGAGTGCGAGGGACTTCAAACATGGGGGTGGTAATAATAAAAAACAGAGAGAGAAGCCGAGAGTTAGGCGGGGGAGAGACAACCATCCCTCCCCCGCACACCCCCTTGAAGAAGTTCGTCAACCTCACCCCCTACTCTGTTAGTTGCTCAAGAGGTTGGCGGCCATCTGAGAGTATAGTGTGGGCGGCAAGGGCAAAGCGGATGGATGAGTTGAACGGATAGGGGCGGGGGAAGGTGGGGGAGACGAGAAGCGGGGGAGGGCTGCGGGGTGCGGCGAAGGGGGAGCCGGGGTCGGGAGGGGGGAAGAGAGGTGCGGAGGACGGAGGGAAGAGAGGAAAGGAGGGAAGGAAGGTAGCGGAGGGGCAGAGCCGTCAGTGGAGCATCGAGGGGAAGGCCCCCACTCGCTGGAATGGGGGAGGAAGAGGGATGGGTCGGGCGGCTGCGCTGGCTGCACTGCCGGGGCCATTCGAAACGGGCCGGGAATCGTAGGGTCACGGAGGGGAAAGGGGGAAGGAGAGGTTACCCTTTTTCTAGAAGAGTGTGAGGAGAGAGGGATGAGGAGCAGTGAGAGAATAATAGGGAAGGTGGGAGGGGACTGACTCTATTTGCGTGCACGCGTGCTACGAAGGGAGGGAGGGATAAAGTGGTTGCTTTCTCACAAAAGGAGGAATGGTGGGCCTGCTGCCGCGGCCTGAAGCAAGGGGATCTTGACTCATCTAGCCTCAGTTTGTAGCAGCTGCCCCAACTCCTTTCACCATGTGGCCCACCCTCTCGATGTTTGGATTTCTGTACTGATTATTGCAAAGCCGTCGACGTAACGGACGAGGGGATTCGCGCCCGAAGTTCGCGGATGGCCGTTTCTCGAACCAATTCCACCGCTTAGAGGAAAATTTCGCTGTCGACGACTACCACCGTTTGCCGGTCCAACTGGGTGATCACGTGACAAATTCAGCACGTGTCCGATTTTCGGGTAATTCCTAAAGGCAGCTCCCGGCCAATTCTGGAGAAATTTCGATTTGTGACGGTTAGCGATGACAATGTGCAGAAAAAAAATTCATCGACGAAATGTAATTCACGACGTCGTGGACCTGATTTCAGATGAAACACTGGGAGCGGTTTACGTATACGCTACTCGGATCGATCTTCTTGTGCTTGAGTTTCTAAAACTTTCCAGCACCTTCACACAAGTTACAAACTTAAGAACATTTTCCTCAAAATATTCGGTCTTGGACGTGCGTCACTATGCGATGAAGTTGCTCAACAAACTGTTGGGTAGTGTTTGACGAAAAAGCGACGTCACGCGCTCTTGGATATTTCAGTGTAGAGGCTGGCTTTTTGTTGAGCAACGGCTTCGATCGCCCGTTGCTTGTAAAGGCCATTCTACTAGCATTCATGCACCGTTTTATTTTCGGATTTATCCTCAGTTTATAAACTTCCTTGTGGTTCACCTCTTTCATTTGTATACTATTAGAAAGACGATAGTAGACGCTGACCTTGGCCGGCGAATTTTATTCAGGGAAGATCCATTAATTTGGGACCTGAAAGATACTAAATTTCCTCGTACACTCGATCATAAATAATATATTTAAGCATCTGGCCAGATCTATGATGTATTATTTCGAAATTCAGTTCTTCGATTTAAGGGATTCTAAAATATTACTTTTCAAGACCCTTTCTATTATTTCATGGACTCTACGTAACGACCTCTGCCATTTCCTGCCAATTTTCAGAATAAAATACACATATTCAATTTCACTATTGTTCATATTTGAGCTGTTTCTTAACAGGTCATAACTCCAGCACTCATCATGATAATTCGCAAGTACCCATAAGTCTTGATAAAACGGGCGGGATATACTATGATTCGGTTCCAAATAAATGACCGCAAACCTGCCATCACACTGAAAATTCAAGGAAATCAAGATAATTCGTTTCAAAAACCCTTCAGAGAACGGATTTATCTTCTTTCCGAATGTATGCATACGCAGGAAAAAGTCGACTGCAGTTGAACGACTCCTCTATTTGACACTGGGTGTCAACATCAGTTTACGGGGACCTACTACAAGCTCTGCGGCGTTATCCTTTTCTCGAATTTCTTCGTCAAAAAGAAGCATGACAATTTGCCATTCATCTCCGGCGACTAAGCACGTCCACGATGGCTTCGAAGTGATTTATGGAAACGAAGGCAGCTTTCGGACGCCCAATTTAATACTCGCTTATGTCAGAATGGTGGACGAGAGCGGATACGCGCTGTCTCTAGCGCACATCGCTCGCACGGGGCTCGCAGGAGTGCTCGTCGAGGACAGATGGTGAATGTCATCACATTCTACGTGATGCATCGCGCTGAAAATGGGAGAAAAACCTTGGACCGCGGCAAGAAATGGCCGCTCGGGACGATGGTTCCCGTGTCCTGCCAATCGATTCCACCATTCCCTTGTTTTCTTTAAGCCTTCCGTTGCTCTATCTGGATTGGAAGAGGGAGCGCGTGAATTAATGTTTCAGCGTTTAGTTCCGTCCTCGAAGGAAAGACTGAATAATTTCTCGAGAGTTTTCGTTCGTCTGCATGAGTCGATGAGAGGCATCGATCACCTTCGCGAAAATCGAAACTACTCGAGTCATTTCCAAGAGTTCGAGGATGACAAAGTGAACAAGGAAATGAGTTGAGACGTTTCTCGAGGGACGATAACATTCCGGCGCTTTGAGATAAACCAAAACCGCTTAAGTGTCCACAAAAGGGATTTTTTTTCTTCTGTAAGCAGCACCATGAGCTGTGGTAGAGCTTCTAAGTCTTAACTTCTTTTTGCGCATTATGCTCTGAAAAGGTAGCTTGCTTTTCACTTTTAAGGACCTGTTCACTTCTCCTTCTACCCTCATCTCCTTCACCGATCCTCTGTCATTAGAGTCTTAAATCTTCCAAGCATCTAGTACATCTTCTCATGTACTCATCTCAAGGTTATTTCTCTTCAGGTTTCCCCCACTCCACTTTTTCCTTTGCCTGGTGATCATTGTAACAAAGATTCTTTTCTGAGACTCTTCCCTCCTTTATTCTGCGAACGTGGCCGTACCACTGGGAAACTCGCCTCTGGATTCAATGTATCACTGATTTTTTCACATCCATTTTTCTAATACCTTCACTCTTTTTCTTTCTAAATCTAATGTTGATTTGATTAATCACGTTCTTCGGTGCGAATTTGGTATTGAGTCGTATCGAGGGTCTCGATTCGGAACGAGTCAAAGGAAGTCACATTTAGGAATGAGTCAGTCGAATGAGCCAGTCGAATATGCATCGTTTTACTGCCGCCAAGATATGATATAAATCATTGCCAGCAGGGAAGGGAAATTGGGATAATTCTTTGCATACTCAGAGCCAAGATTCTCTCATTAGCCGTTCAAAATCATTTTGCTGCTGCAGATTCAATCATTATTCAGCGGTCTCGGACTCGGACCAGTTCTTAGTTTGAGCTCCTATTTTCTCCTTTTTCCGCTACCAGTTTTTAGTTTGAGCTCCTGGTTTCCGAGGACGTTCGCGTGGTTAAGAATTTATCAATGAGTTATCTGCCGCTATTGCATACATAGTCAAACATACCAGTTTGTCAGTGTCTTTCACTTTTAAATGACGTTCCTAATGAAGGAAGTTCAGCTAATTCAGTTTATGCTTCAGCCTTATTTGAATATTTCCGCATAAATCAGGTTAGAAACCGAATCGGGAATCCACCGTGGCTCTTAATCCTAAACTATCCTCTGCTGCACTTTACACCGCTAGCTTTTCAGCTGTAATCAGTAATTTTTTAGAAGAATTCATAGATGCAAACGATATGTGTAACATATTCTAATGCCAACTTCTACTGAATGATAAAATATTTTGCGATTCATAACGTTACAAACATTAAGGAATCAAGGAGACACCTGCGGTTCAACAACAGTTTTCTTGCGGTACAGTGGTTGTTTAGCTCTGAGCTAACAGGGGAAGGAATAGCTGTCGATCCACTATTGGATGTATTGCTTGTTTTGTGACTAGATTTAGGTTCGAAAACAGAATCTTTCTTTGAGGATATGGAAACAATTTTCCCGTTAAAACGGAAGAATTACGCGCCATCAATTAATGGCTCCCGGTTTAACTTAGTTTCCAACGAGAGATTTCTGAGCTAGATAAAGCACTTGTTTCAGATAACGCTTTGAAAAGAAGTCTGCCCTCCTGTCGGTGCATTTAACTTCCATCAAATTAAATAAATTTTCATTCGCGATTTTTGCAAAACTAATCTATATGTAAAATTTATGAGAAATCGGGGACGAAGACAAAAAGGGTTAGGTGGCCTCAAATCCCTCATTGAAACCGAAGAGTTAGGGAGGGTATGACATCCCGAAGGAAGCATACCTAAAATTTAGGCGGAACAGAACTATCGTAAACTAAATTATACAACTTTAATGTTCAAAAGACTTTTAAGTATAAGAAAGAAAATCATTTCGAAAGAAATAAAATTATTTTCGCGCCGGCTAAAAAGCAGTTGGACGATACAGCCATGCATATTTGTCCATTTATTACATTTTGGGAGTAATTTATCCCTCTCCTGGATATTAGATAAGTTTGCGCTCTCTCTTATGCTCTGAATCCTCAAATAAACCCTGGCTACGCCCCAGCACGGAACAACAAACCAACAGCACTATTGAAAAGAAAGAACAATGAATTTCTTTTCTAAGCCTCGCGGATATTTTTATACTGCCAAGTTAAGAAACTACACGAAAAGCTAACTCAAAAATCGATCAGCAAGTAAGATCGAAAAGGATTTTCTCACTCGATTTTCTGAATTAAAGGTAGAAAAGGAAAGAAAACCATCTGCAAATCATCCCTGGCAAATCTAACGAAAGAAAGAGGGTAGCAGGATCCCAGCAGGCATACATTATAAATTAGGTTTGAGTTCAAATCAGGTACGGAATCTGAATGGGTCATCTTAATATTTCTTAAATCATACATATTTACGTCACGGTAATGACATTATATTTTAATTTTTTGTTTATTAATCTATGAACAGGGGTGGATTTATAATTAGGCCCTATGGGAGCTAGCTCATCCACATGGGTGCCTCATTAAGATTGTGATAACAAACTCTCAATGACAAAATTTTCTGGCTTTTCGCTTCAAGAAAGAGTTTTTAATTTGTTAAATAAGTCTAGATAATATGTAATCATTGCTTATGTCACTATAAAATGTAAAAAGTCCATCCAACATTCATTGTAATTTACAGAAATTCTACTTATTGTAATTTAAAACTTATTTATTCTTGTCTTAGTGAACGGTCTGAGATTTCTATAGGGTATATATTTGTGTTGTATATATGAAAAATACCAATTTTTACTCATAATTCCTTTTTGGGGGCCTCAAGTTTGATTTTTGCGCCTGAGTTCACTGGTAGCTTAAATCCCCCCGCCTACCACGCGTCTGTAACGAAAATCCTAATGGATTGATCAAGGAATTACTCAAAAAGACAATGAACGAAAGGATTATTTCCACTCCGTTAAAAACGGCGCCTCGACTTTGGCGACGAAAACACGCACCAACTGACCCTACGTAACGGAAGATCTCCAAGGCGGAACCCTTGCTCAACGCCTTCATTTGCGAGAGATTTTTTATTTCATCAGCGGAAGATTAAAGAAATGTTCAGTTTCCGAGGGAGGATTCTGGCGAGAAGAGTTTCCCCAATGAATGGGGGCTAAGCTTCCTCCAGAAAGACGCTTCGGAACTTAATAACTAGGATGGAAATAAACGCGGAACTTCTCCTCTCGCTAAGACGGAAAAAAGGGGGAAATACGCATAAAAATAAGATGGAGTCCTTAGATTGAGTGGGCTAATAATAGCGACGGTGACACGGAACATGAAACACGAGGATGGCTGAGATTGGAACGAGGAAAGAACGCATATGAAATGAGAGGGAAAATTCCTCGAGATAATGCACGCAATTCCCTTAAGAAAAAAATAGACCGTGGTGAAAAACCCTCCTCGGTGCATTCCTCCTTGGAATCTCATCTGAGTGAAACGAGGAGAATTTCGCTGGTCTAATGGAAACCATACCGGTTCGGAAAACAGAATCCTTTGCAATCTGTGGCTTCGCCTTTGCATTGGCTCACAATGCTTCGTCTCGCCTTCAGCCTCGGCAATCGATGACCCAAGCGTCTTGTCTCTGGATTCAAGGTCTGTCTGTTATTCACAGAAGAGCGGGAGAATGCCGGAAGTAGGGATCTTTACGTATGTATGTACCATGGAATTTCGACGATGGATGAGTTTCGGTACATGAAGAGCAGATGGTGGCGATATTGGTGATACGAGGCTCGCGGGAAAATCTTCCTGGGAGTACTTCGAAGTCATATCTAAGAGCGGATGGTAATTATGAATATATTTCGGATACAGTCCTGCCGTCCCTCATTTTCTATTCCTTTCAGATTTTAGGAGACCAGGTACGGAAGGGAATGTACCCCAGTAGCAGCAAGATAGTTTAAGGTCGCGCCAGGTCATAAGGGTTTATAAGAATTTTCCAATGCAAATGTAATGCAAAATATAATACTTAATGAACGTATATCCAAAAGACGCACCGAATAACCTTGGGAGGTAAGCACATGCCTAAACTATTCACAATATTCCTCCATACATTTCTTCCTTGCAAACATTTTTCACTTCCGATACACTGATGTCTGTCTGTAAAGTATTCAGCCGGAAGGTTCCGGAAGCCCGGGGGACCTCATCCCCTCTGCCATCAGCTAGGAGAGGGAAATGAGGCTTACGAGGCAAGATGAGGAGTGAGATGATTTGCCCTTGAGCCAGAATGCTGTAAACAGAACAAGTCCACGTCAGTGAAACACTGTAACACTACGAGTAGCACTTTTAAGGAGAAAGGCATAAGGAGAAACCTTAATTAATGCTATTATTCAGAACAACCACACTCCCCACGTTCCTTAGTAAGACTCGTTCCTTATTCAAAGCTTTTGGCAGTTAATGATTGATGATCCGATTATTTTTCTGGCTGAAGACTATATAGGAATATACTTCATTTTTATGAGCTACGTAAGTTTCCCCGTTCAGCGACTCATCCATATAAAATGAAAAATATTGATAGGATTTCAGATGTGTTCGCGGAGACAGATCAGAACCAGTGCGGAACCGCGGCGCGTGCGCAGGATGACTTTCCTTGCCTCCGCGAACGCTCTGAACGCGAACTGCGCATGCGCCGTACTTCCGAACTGGTTCTGAACTGTCTCCGCGAATACACCTATTATATCAATAGTTATCCACGAATTATAATCCAAATCAGCGTTCGAATGGGATGGAAAGGTCACGAGAGTTGTTAAAGCACGTATATTTTCCGACAAAATGTAAGTGCGTCTTTACATGTGATCGGCCTGGTAAGTATCGTCTTCCTTCGTGACATTAGTGAATTTTCATTTAAAATCGCGTTATTTTAACGCTATTACTTAGTAATGAGATACCTCCTCTCGACTGTTCTAAACATCATCGCTACACAGCTATGCATAATGCACGTCTTGACCCGAATAAACTAAAAACAATCTTGAAGATGACCCGAAAATTAAAGTTGATCTCCCCAAATCCTATCCATGCCCAAGTCTCAAATCGACATCGACTCAGGGTATTTCTCGGAGCCCCTAATTTCGCCGTATGGTATTCTTTCTCACGAGATACTGCTGAATGTCAAATCCAGCGATATCTAGAGCGAAAGGCATGAATTCCCAAACGACGCGCCAACTTTTCTGCCAGAACGAAACTCGAAGGCTTCCTACGGAGAAGAAACCTCTTTAATTCAGTTACTCAAATAACAATTAATCTAAAACTATTGCCTTTAATTCCAAATTGTTGCCACAGTGAAAATAAAGACACTCTACATTTAGGGAAACGTTGTTTTCTTAATGCAAAAATGTTTTAAACCTAACGAATTCGTTCAGATAACCATGATTTTCTCACTCATCGTCTTTTGCCCTTTCATTTTGTAGCCTGTACCTTAAAAAAGTCCTCTAATTGACTTCCTAGAGAAATATTTAACTCCTTTGGTCTAAATATCTCTCAAAAGTATTTTCCGTGGAGATGTTATTGATTTGAGCGTAAATTTTACGGGGATATTTTCTTTAGGTATTGTAATGATGATATTCCGATCTAAGATATAAGGTAAAAAACCTAAACTTAATGGAGCATTTAACTTATTAGTAGGCCAGTATTCCAAAGTCAACATTTCAATCAACTTCCCGTCAAAATGTCGAATAAAATCAAAAATTGATGAGGTTTTATCATCTCAAAAAATTCTGCCTCATACAGTACAATAAGGCTAATACTGACATGCAAAAACAAGTCACAAGATTGATTGCTGAGCTAGCAAACAAATATCAATTCCTTAAGTCACTTAGCTCTCTTAATAAAAAATAATTCAGTACGATCCAAACTTGAGACGAAACCGTAAAAAACACCTATAATAGTAGACAATCGACACTCATGAATAATTTTTCATAGAAACTGCATTACGTCAAAAATTAGGATTTAATTCGCCGAGAAAACATACTGATGAACTAATACTGACCTTTTTGCAACACTGGAAAGTTTCGTAATGAACATAATAGGTTTATTTAAAGAAAAAGCTTAAGTTCGTATTAACATGTTCGCTGCTGATCTCTCCATTTCCAATGCATTTATCACTCTAACGCTGGAGTGATCAGCAGTGAACGTGTTACTGTGTATGAATAATCTAACCAACCATTAAAATCGAGTAGGGATTGTAATTTCGATTTCGAAAGAATACGATGAATAACTTATCATATGAATAAACAACTAAGTGAAAATACATACATTTGCATTCCCTAGGAGATATCATTCCGCTAAATTTTCCAGCAGAATCAAAGGGAAATTAAAACGCGTAAGACACTCTTCCCTCTGCAAACCAATTGGACAAAGAATTCCTTGGCATCGAGGAAAACATCGTATTTCTCTGGATATGAACCCTATGGACACCACTGCTTTGTATGTACAGCTTCTGACAAAAAGCAGTTGGTAGAACGATGTGGAGAGCCATGATGATACCTATTTCAAATAAAAGTACATACACAATTATCCAGAACGAAAGTAAAAACTGTGACGGGTTTTTATCCCCGTAGGCTCAAGTTCAATAGAAAATCGACAAGAAAGAAGTACACATCGTCTAATATCCGTCTAATTTTCGCGCAACCTCATCAATTACTGCTGTAGTAGTAGCGAAGTTTGAAGTGGGACCGATGATCCGGGATTCGAATCATCTCCGTGGAAGGTTTTTTCCTAATTTTTCACTTTTCGTAGTAAAGAGTATTGTAATAACAGCAATTACTGTGATCGATTATCTTTCCGTTATTTATATTTTTAACTGAGCGAGAGGCCGTAAATACGTTCGTAAAATGAAATTTAACCAACTGAACCTAACTTCTTAAGTGGTACTCCCACAATTTTCTATTGAACCCGGGCTAATGCGGAAAAATCCACCACACTTTTTACATCCATTCTGTATACTTCTATATGAAATAAGCAACATCACGGTTCTCAACATCCTTCTGCCAACTGCTACTTGTGAATCAGAGAAGAAGTATATCTTGCAAGGAGTTGGGAACGGCATTCACACCGTTAAGACCCATTGTTTCTCTCTCTTTCTCACTTTCACTCCCTTCCCCATCCCTCTTCGCTTACGTCTCATTCTCTTTCCACTCGGTACCGTACGCTTCGGTCAATTAGTATTTCTCCCGCGTCGATCAATGCAAAGCACGTTTTATACTTGACAATCATGAGATAGAAGGAGAAGCAGCATTGCCTGTGAGAAAAATCTAATATCGGATTTGTGAAGGGAAATTTTCCACGGATTTTACGATTTTATTCAGTGCGTGCGTAGGCGTTAGTGGGGATGAAAGGTGTCGTTCGCGGGACCAATAGACTGCTGACTTAAATAAGACCATATGTTTACAGGACGAAGCGATGGATGAAGCGGTGAAGTGCGCCAAGCGTCAATGGAAAAGAGATTCCAGATAATTGTAATAATATATTTAATATATGGTATATATTATATATAGTATACATAAACTGCCTTTGTTGAGTGTGAGACACTAGTTTCTTCTTACGCTAACCCATTAATAGCTATCGAGGTTTTTATTTTTAACGTTAGATGTTTCATTCACAAGAGATACGCATTCGAAATACGAATTTGAGTAAGGTGACTCATTGTGTTCTTTCCTTTTTCAATGATTCCAATTAACTCGAGTGAAATAACAAAGCAGTGAAGCAAAGGGCGTTGTACATAACACCTTGCCCAAGGCAGCGAAATGTGGCATGGCCTTGTATGTGTATGTGTCTAGGTGTGGGTGTACACTCACCCAAACATACACAGTGTGCGTATAACACACATATTCAAAGAAGATTTCCATGAAAAGTTTCTTCTCATATTGGGAACATAAATAATTAAAAAAATATGTTTATACTATAGTTAGGATACATAAAAATACGAAAAAGAAATAAAGGGATTAAAAAGATGAAAAGGCTAAAATGATAAGAAATGAAGTTAATTATAGAAACATAGCTGAATAAAGTTTAGATTTTAATGATGTGAGGGAGTCATGATATAAATCTATATTATTATTCCTACTCAGGACGTCATTTGTCACCCTCATCATCCTAGTGAGCGGTTATGATCTGCAGACGTAAACCCTCCCAAACGGTTCACGAAAAAGGGGGGGGGGTGTCTTGATATAATGTACAAAAATAACGACCATCATGCCATCATTCGTATTTCTATTGACAGAGCTATGAAACTTAAGTTGTAGACGGATAGATTTCCTCGGTAACGATTTCTGCTTGGAATTCGCTGACATTCATTTGTTTATAAAAAATACACGGAAAGACTACCTATAGGTTAAGTCAAAGAAAGACTGAAAAGCTATGGAATTCGAGCCACTAAAGTCATCGAAGGCAACTCAAAAGTGGCTACAAAAGAAATTTCGATAAATATTAAGGTATTTACGTTTAATTCTGATCGTTAGTTTTTGTATCGTTCAATTCATTCCGAAATTCGGCAGAAAACATTTGGCATTAGCGGTATACCAGCCGGACATCACCTGCGTTCTGATCCGAGAATATCTTCGACATGTAATACAGCAGAAGAACTTTAACTCTTATTTGACATTACGCCGAACCAAATTTAAATTTTAAGCAATCGACTTAGTGTGTATGACTTACAACTAAGGGTTAGAGCAACCGTCCGACAAGTCAGAGACCTGGGTTCGAATCTCAGCAACCTCAGACTTTTCTCTTCCTCTTCTTTTTCTGAAACTCAAGTATGTAAGTCATGCTTTTTTCATCGCGTATTTCAAAGTGAAGCTTGTCAGAAGGAATGTTTTAGACAACGTCCTTTTATACGTACGACTTTATTTTCGGGCGAAATTGGGACTAATTACGTCTTACATTTAACTCATAACTAATAGAAAAAAGATAGAAAAGGAAATCAAAATCAATTACAATTAGAGAATGAAAAACTTCGTACTTTCCACAGCCCCGGTGGAAAAGTACGAAGTTTTTTCATTCTCCAATGCCCACGAAGGCACGTCTTCTAATATCGATTTAACATTCACAATGAATTTACTAACACATAATGCAAATGCGACACAGAAAGAAAATGGAAACGCAATACAAGTAGTAATTAGAGAAAGCTGAATAACATATCACGGAAAGCCATAGCCGTGCGCTATATTTCACACGTATTTCCTTGGGATATTTCAAATCCAACATCTGTTTTTGTCTGAATTTTTGTAAGAATTATGCATTTCTTTTGTCTATTCTTTCAGCTTTGTTACTGACACTTTCTTTCAATTATTTTCCCGTCTTATTTTAAATTTCTATTGGTACTGTCAGTAATTTTCGCAGGTTTTTTACGCACCCCTTCACGTGGGTTTTTCCTGCAGAGTTTTAATTTTCCCAACTGCATTCTTAGGGTTTTTAAAAAAAACACATAAATAGTTCCTTCTTTTGTTGCTTTTCTTTAGTTCAACTCCAAATACCTCTTTCTTTCGATCTGTATTGACTAAGGGTTAGATGTAATATGAGACTAACTAATCTCAATCTCGCACTTAAATAAAGACGTTTTATTTTAATTTAAAAAAATTTATTTTAAAAATTAATAAAATATGAAAACGAGAAAAGAGGTGTGAAGTGTTTATAGCCATCTTATACAGTAATAGTTCCCAAACTCTTTCCATTTTTGTCGATATATTCCATTTTGATGCGGGAAATTCGGACGAATATTATTTGCAGATATACCGCTGTTAACATTTAGTTGGATCTCCTTGTCACACCCTTCAGTTAAGCATTTTGCAGACTAAGTAAGGGCAGTTGCTTCTCTCTGAATACGCATAAATATCCGACTAAAATATCTCAACTAGAAACTGCAGGAGGTAAGAATAAAATGATATTCAGTCACTATTGGTACCGAGCGTAGCAAAAGAGAGAATAGTAGGTTACTCTCTCCGGAGCGTGGCTCTCATTTTAAGTTCATTCAGGACAAGACTGGTTCGCTTTCGTTGCGACTTCTCTCGAGACTTAGTTGTGGACAAGTTACTTTTCCTTTCTCGTCTTCGACGCGAGCCTTCCTCACTCACGGAAGCTGTAAACTGAAGCTTGACTATTCCAAGACTTCGCTGTACACACGAATAAAACGAACGCGCTTGGAAAATTGTGATGACACCGCGTAATGAGCAACGTTCGACGAATGTTCTACTCAGAGCAGTGCCAAGCCTATCTGCCGCTCGGGTACGAACATATTTTGCCGCCTGATTAATAGTAATTAGTAATTTGAGTAAATAAGAAAACCATACATATTTATTTTGTAAGACTTTTAAAAAACAGTGTATATGACTTCGTTCTCCAGCTTACATTGGTCAAAAAACATCAGTAACATTTAATGATACATATTTCGTATCCTGACTGAATGGTCATTATGAGTTAATAGTTGACATCACTTTTGAGTATCATCACATCGGAAGCAACAGTCTCCTTCAGTAGAACACGCAATGCTATTTGCAAATTAGGAAAGACTCAGATAATCTCTAGAAAATGATAATTCCAAAACCTGAAGAGGATTTGTTCTTATTTGTTATTCATAGGGTCATAGTGCTGGTTTTTATATGGAAGTATTCTAGACCAGAAAATCATTTATTGATTCCAATTCTTCGATTAAGTCCACTGCACAAATGTTCCCTTCTCGTCTTGAGTTATCCATAATCCTCTTAACGTTTGCCAATCTTTAATGTCACATCATAATGTTTCCTAGCTAATTCGTGTTCATCACAAAGAAAACAACAAATAATGTTGTTGTAATAATAATAATGATTGGCTACGCTTCTGTTGCCGCCCTTTAGATGCCGCCGCCCTGGTGCGATGCACCCCTTAAACCCATAGGTCAACGGTTCTGCTCCTAAGTTATCCTTGATACGAGAACTCGACGAAAAGGGAAGTATTCTTCAGAGGGAGGGCACCGTGGGCGAGAATGACGAATTTGTAGCCAAACAGCGACCGCTTTTAGATTAAATTGATGAGGTGACATTCGTTGCTCGAGCTTATGATTCTGAAGATTTCGAACCATCTGAAGTCCTCGGAAGTCAGGCACTTCAATGCAATGATTCATTCCTGCCAAATTATTTATCGATTTAAACTTTGCCACGGTATGGCTGATGTCAGGTAGAAATGCCAATCTCGTTTGAAGGAAGAGAGACTTGGTACTTTTTCCACAAGATTTTAATACAGACACGACCAGGTTTCAGCGAATGATCACCATCATCAGGATCGTATCATCAGGCCATCATCGCCTGATGATGGCGATCATTCGCTGAAATCTGGTCGCGTCTGTATTAAAACCCTGTGGAAAAAAGTGCAAAGTCTATTTTCCTTCAAACATGCAGAATTTCCACAAAACAACGCCAATGTCTGTGAATTTAAAGTCAATCTCCGTCCATACCTTAGCGATTAGAATATTTTTCTTCTCACTTTCCGTACAGATTGGAAAAAAATATCTTCCTTTATTTCGGTAACATTGTCAGTATTGCTCATGGCTGTGATAATATGAAAGCTACTGAGTGATGCTAAAGGATTGCATTCATATTGGTCGTCCTTTATTGAATGCTATCAAGAGTGTTACTCATAGTGTCATGGTGCTGGTTTTTACATGGAAGTTTTCCACTCATGGCATTCTGATTCAGAGAGGAAAGAAAGAGAAGACTACCTCACTCCTCATCTTGCTGAGTCGCCTCACTTCCTCTCCTAGGCTGTTGCTATGTAATTAACGTCGTATGGGATGAGGTAGAGAAAGCTGTATTCATCAATCCAACATTCACCAGGAAAAAACGCAATTAAATGAAGACTTAATTACTTGTAACGGAAAAAGTAGTAGTATTAACAGTGTTTCGACAGCTTAGGTCATTTCGCACGTAGACCCCCACCGGGAATCGAACCCAGGTCCGCTATCACCGAAGTCGAACAACGGAGTAAGTCATTGGTAATATTTATGTAGAAATAATTTCAAAGAATCAACTGCTTGGGCCGTTAATTCGTGGTAAGAATCCATGAAGGAATATGGGAAAGGCGAATTCATATCAATAAATGCCTAATGCCTAAAAATAATTTCATATTTTAAAAACACCCAATTTTCGGCCATTTGAAATCAAGTCCCAATTCACACAGGAGATTATGACCTGAATACCGAGAGCCCAGGTAGTTTCTTTACCATTGTGCCTCATTGAAGCGTTCACACAGGAGCGGGTGAGCTCGTCAATTAGACGCAATGTGAAAGAAAACGCCTCGGCTCTCGGTAGCGGGCTCATAATCTCCCGTGCGAATCTAAACCGAATTTCAAATGGTCTAAAATCGGATGTTTGTAAAATACGAAATTATTTATTGATATTGGTAATTATTATTCCCGTGTGAATATGGTCCATGCTTAGCAGAAATCATCGTCACTCATTCACGGTCATTACAACGTGACCTTAAGACATCTCCTATTCTTCTCTCATCATATGAGTACTTACTTTTTAATTTACTTCTCGCATACAGTTACCATTCATATAATGGGTTTCCTATTACACATTTGCACCGTATATTTTTAGGTGTCGTTGTCCTCATTAGTTACTTTAGTATGTTTTATACTGTTAGTTTCCAAATGGAGTAGACAATCTTAACTGATTTTCTTGGTAAAGTATTTACAACATTTCTAGCTAGATTTGATTGATCCCTGTTTACAGTTCTCTTTTTGTGATTTGTGATGTTGAGTACGCACAATTTCTACCCAAATATTTTAGCATCCACTGTTAGTTGTTGTTAGTGCTAGGTGCTATTTGCACAAGTGTTTAACAACTTAATGGCGATTTCCTGCATTGGATCTATTTTCCTTTCGATCTATTTTCCTTATCTACTCTCCTTTTTTAATCTATTAGGTTTTTTACATCCACAAATCCATCTCAAGTTATTATAATATACAGAGAGGATACTCACAGAGATAAGAAAGATGCCAAGGTTATGCCGGTTTACTCAAAACTTCGATTGACATACATACTAAACTCTCCTCCTTCCCAAAAGTTCAGTTTATGTACTTTAAAATCATCAATATATTACATTTTCTTTCTGCCTTTTTTATGCATTCACACTGGTCATCAAGGTCGAATGTAGCAATGTTAATCAACTTGTGATCCAAAAAAAAGTTTCTCGCCAAATAACACCGTAAACGCAATTGTGAGTGTTCCAAGATATTTTGAATATGCTATGAGAATAAATCTCCTCGAATTTAAGGAATATCTTCGCGTTGCTCGCGTAAAAAGTTTATAAATAGAAATTTTAATTTATATGTAGTCTACAGATGTTGCTGGTATGAAAAAAAAGATTATAGGGATTATTTTAAAACTTATTAAAGATTTTTTTCTCTTCTCTAAAAGGATTTTCGCCTCCTAGCGCTCCTTGTCTTCACTCCTAAAATAACGTATTGAAAAGTGTATTCATGATCACGTTGCTCGTCCAAATTGATACTCTTAATGCCACTCTTCCTAGCTAAAAACCATTATCCGTAAGAATAACAACAGAATTTACAAGCAGTAAGAAGTAAAAGGTCCTGCTACCATATTTTGACGAATAAAATCTTTATTATTCGTCTTTTGGTACGGGATAGAGAAAAATGTATCTTTTATATACTTTTGTCTCAGTCTTGTTCATGGCTGTGATGATTTGAAACCTACTGAGGTATGAGTTATGCTGAATAATACTAATATTAATTAAGGATTAGCCTAATGCAATGTTACGAAAAGGGTTACTCGTTGAGTCATTGTGATTCACTAACGTGGGCTTCTGTTTTTTATTCCGGATCAGTGTGGAAAGCAAGGGAAAACTACCTCACTCCTCATCTTGCCTAGTAAGCCTCACTTCCCTCTCCTAGCTCTTCCTAACTGATGACAGAGGGGATGAGGTCCCAATCGGCCTTCGGGCAGAATACTTTACAGACAAAAAGTTAAACTGAAAACGTGGGGATGTTTTTTACATATTCCTCAATGAAAATGAGTACCATTAACGAAAATAGTCCAAGATTAGCCTTATCGCTTAGATACTTTCTTTTGACAGCTTCCGTTTCTCTAAAGGCTTATGTAAGAAGACTCCAAATCACAAATCTGCAATCTTCAATCGGCTATGACGAATGCTTTTCCTCCGGTTGCATGAATGAAGCCAGTACACAGTCGTCGATTAAAAGTTTCATTCAACTCCGTGATGCTATGACGTCTTTTCTTAACAGTAATCTGTTTCATTGAGATATCGTTCTTATCGGATCCCTACTACAAATCGATATGTAAATCGCACTTCCACTATCGATGGAGTACAACAGCTAACGAGCAAGTCACTCTACTAAACGTTATATGTTAGATTCCCTAAATATACAGTGGAAAAGTATATGCTTTACTTTGCTGAACTTCTTTTGTAATTCTACTCGGAGTAATTGTAAATGCATTCACATATGAAGGCGTGCGTGAAATCATAGGTATTACACTGTAAAACTACGTTTTAGAATAAGTTATCGTCCATATCCTTTATTTCTCAAGTTGATATCGGCGTGAACTGTTATGAACGCTACAGTTACATATTCAGGAAAAGATCAAAAGAGACATATGCCTCTCTTATAAAAATGTCAGAGATACAATAAGAAGTAATAGGCAATAATTCTTCTTTGGACAATTTCCTGAGTTTCAACCTCAGTAAAATTAATCAAACATTTTTTTATGTTAGCATAGGTCATCTTTCGTTTACATCCAGGAGATGTACCCCTAAAATAGCATGCTGTATGTATACCATACCAAGAGTTGAAATTCATTCCCCATCAACACTACTTCTGATTAAGGCGTAGGGACTCAGCACCTCCCTCACCATAAAGAAATGTGTGAATTGTGGATTAATTTGTTCATAGACTTTTCCTGCTTATTTATCTATTTTCAGTTGATATCGGTCGTTGATTTAAAAGAAAAATTTGATTCGTTTTAAATAAACATATAGGCATCCTTATTCTTCCTTTTTAAGTCTGTTTAATGTCCCATTTTCGACTATGACTGAGGAAGAGGAATACAATGTTCTCCTGCCCAATCATTTTTTTCCCTTTCCAACGTTTTCAGCAAATTACATCAAAAGTAAGAAGCCATAGCAATGAGTCCACGACTTATCTTTCTCACGCGTATGAGCTGTATTGCCTTGTCTCCTGGGAAAAGGCCAATCGGAAGTGCATGAGTCCGCCTGTGCAGTATTCAGGAGGCCGGTTTCAACCTCAAACCCTCCGCCACTTGCTGCCAAAATCTCTGGAGAGGGAATGAGGCTAACTAGGCAAGATAAGGAGTGAGGCGGTTTGCCTTTCCTTTCCCTCTCTGATCCAGAATGCCATGAGTGGAAAACGTCCACGGAGAGCGCCATGACCCAACGAACGTTACATCTCATAGCATTCAAATGTTTGCCATAAATCAGAATCATCCATGCCTCCGTAACTTCCTCATTACAGCGTCGAGGGAAAAAGAAGATGAAAGATGAATTTTTCTCTATCCTATACTAAGCGACAAATGAAAAACATTCAATTTATCGAGATATGGAGGCAGAAACGTTCATGAGGCAATGAGGCCTTATCGCTCGATTGCATGTATAGTCAACTAGTTGAACTGCTCGTTGTTTCTCAACGGGGAAAATATGAAAATGCATTAGCTCGGATCAACGATGAAATTAGTCTTGAGGAGGACGGTTTATTTACAACCTCAAAAATAGAAAAGTTACATCAAAATTCATGCAATTTTGAACAGAAACAATATCCGACGAATCAAAATAAGAATCTTTACTCAGTTTCCCTTCTCTTGGTACTTGTCTCGATTTCATATGAATATTCTTTCTTATTTAATTTTGCAAAAGAAACAAACCCTGCAGGTGACAAAAGTGAACTAAAATGCATGAGCTTGGATTCAACGATGGAATTAGTCGTCATGGGGACCGGTTGTTTACAACCACAAAATATTCATGTATTTTATCAAAATTCTCGCAATTTTGGATCGAAAGTAATGTTACACGGCTAAAATAAAAATTTTCATATAATTTCCCTTCTTTTGATGCTTTTCTCTATTTCGTACGGCTATTTTTTCTAATTTAACTTTGCAAATGAAATAAACCCCGCAAGCGATAAAAGTGAGTTTTACATTAATTTCTTATGGAAACAGTTTTAACGTTTGGAGTCTAACCGGGGACAGTTAGGTGACTGAAAATAGCCTATTATCCGTCTGTGGATGAAATTTAACAATCTTCAAAGTTTGAAAGATACGCGACATCTGGTTCTCGGATTTTAGGCGAACATACACACATATAAATATTCTACTTTATATATAAGACTAGCTGAAGTGCCCGTTGATTCTCAAAAGAGAAAATAGAAGTCGCATTAAATATAGTATACCTATTTTAACACAAGAGAAAATAACATCTCGCATCTTCGTTTACTCCAATGGGACAGGTTATCGAAAACAAAAATGTTCTAACCAAAGTTCGAAGCCGAAATCCACAATCAACCATAAGAATGCGAATCTTTATGGAAATTCCTTCTTATGAAACGTGTCTCAAGTTAATGTGCAAGTTTGCAAGATTTTCAACTTCCTGTTCTCGGAAATTTGATCATAAAATATGTCAAGAGTCCGAATTGATAGAAAGTTACTCATCCATCTCCATTAATTCATTACGGTGCTACGTATGTTTTTTGCCCCTGCGATTCATCACTACAAATTGTTCGTCACTGAAACTGTATAGTTGAAATCATTAAATAAATAAATATCACTATAGACAAGGTGCAAAATGACCTCAGCTGTCGAAGCACCTTTAAATCAACTACTACTACTACTATAGTTGAAATCTATGAAAATTTTCCTCCTCTTCATATCGTCAATTGCTTCTAAATGGGCCTAAATTATTCTTATGGGAAAATGAATGAGCTCGGAATGAACAACCGCATTGGTCGTCAAGGGGGCGGAGTGTCTACAACGTCAAAATTCCATAAAATATTCGTACATTTTATTTAAATTCTCGCAACTTCGAAACGAAAGCGATGTTCCACGACAATAATAAAAATTTGTATTTAATTTCCCTTCTTTTGGTACCTATCTCGATTTTATACGACTATTCCTTCAAATTTAATTTTGCAAAAGAAATCAAGTCTGTAACCGATAAAATTGAACATTACATGTATTTCTCATGGAAATCTATCCGAACGACGTTGGTTCAAACCCAGCAAAGTTATCGAATGAAAAGGTGACAGTACTTTCCTGCGGATCTCAGAGAACACGTATGCAAAGTTTTTCGCAAATTGGACAAATGGTGTAGACTCCAATCTCGGAAAAAACGTACAAACACGCAAAGAAACACACAAACCCATAGAATTTCTGCTTTAAATACACTCGTATATGCAAAATATTAGAAATTGCTAACCTTACAAATGTGTTGCCTCTTTGGTTTACATTAAATCAAATCAGAGGATCTCGTTCTTTGTGAGATTTACGGAGTGAATGTTTCAATATTCACTTCGAAAACAAAATGTCATGTTCGTGGGAGCCGGAGGTGTTCTGGTCCCTCGCAGACGAATAAAACACCCCAAAGATATACAATGTGGATGACACAAGAAGAAATAAAGCGGAAGAAAAAATAATCGTAACAAAGATTTTTTGTGGGCGTCAAATCTCCCATGAGGAGAAAATGTCAGCCGAAGAGAGTCAATAAACCCTCTATTGATACTAATCGATAAATTTCCTCTGATTTTACGGACGATAACCCTTTCGCTTCGACGGACAAGAATTAGCAGATTATCGATTGCTGTTGAAATATTAAATCTAGCGAGGGTGGAATAATTTCCCTCGATTAAAAAGCAACTTTTCAATTTAGAAGATCGATTTCCGACTATTTTTAGGCCTTATCATACAATTGCGCCGGCAAAAACTGTTTTGTTGAATGCCTACTGTTCCTAGTATACTTTTTCTCTACAATAAACAAAAGTAAATCGACGGATTTCAACTGAGCAGCAGTTCACACGTGGATTTCACAGTAGGGATGTGAAAGTGCACCAGAAAATCAATTTATGGAAATACCCTGTTATACCCTCAGCTACGAGCGTAAATCAAAAGTAACTAAAATTAATTTCCTCTAGTAAGATTTGGTAGAATTCCGTTATAAATTAATTAATAAATATAGCTTTTACTTTTTCACAAATCTAAGCCTGACGATGAACTGAAATTTCGAAACCATTGGTAGCAAAGCCAAATATATTTGTGGAAAAGTGAAAGTTATATTAATTATTTCATTCAAAAGTAACTGGTGGTCAATTCTATCGATTGGATAATTTTTGTGATTTTCCTCGGCTATTACCTGCATATACTAATAAAGATACAGAAGAATTGATTGACTGAAAAAAGACTTCCGAAAATAAAACAGCTAATCTTTTCATCGGTATGTGAAATAAATGTCTTAGATTTGAAATTAATTTCTTAGATCAAAATCTGAAACCGACGATATTCGACATTTTGGGTTGTTCCATGAAGTCACCCTTTCCATTTTCATATTCAGTATAAGTACATATTGTATTTAAGTATACAGTGATACCTCGACTTACGAAATTTATTCGGACCGGAGTTCGTATCTCGAAACCCTGTGTGCCATCGCATCTTACGGCAAATCAATTAGTCCGTTTTGTCTTGGAAATAAAAAAAAACGTTATTTAAACATCTGCAGGTTGCAATATGATCCCTGAGGGACGATAGAAAAACGAATTTGGCCGTAATCATTTACATAATTTTTGGTTATACGTAGTAATATAAATATATCCTCGAGCAATTATGAAAATATGTAGTAAAAAGAACTTGCCTATGACCTATTTCTTTGGTCGATTTCTCTATCACAAACAGAATTTCTTCTTCTGAAAATGCCAAGGAAAAACGTAACCGAACCAGAGAAGCTCAAGGCTACGTGTGTGTGAAATGCGATCGGATTCTAAGCACGAGACCGCGTGATCATTTTAGGGATCTTTTCTAGCTAAATTCCCGTACATTGGTAGAATAATCGGCTTAATTATTGCATATAAAATGAACACAACATAAGCCTAGTGCGAGTAGCAAATGTCACAGAGAGGTCCTTCACTCTAAGAGCTTTCTCCGTAGCATTTTCATCTTTGTCAAAAGAAAATCTTACAGGAATCACATTATTTTTTTAGTTTTCTATTATAATAGAAGAAAATTAAGACGATATTTTGTCAAATCGTATAAAATTTTTGTAAATTCTGTCAAATTAGACAAAATTGTACCAGGGAGAGGGTTATTTCGTGGTCGTCTACATGCGATTGCGCATACATACTACAGTAATCGCGTTTATAAAAGCACCACTGCTCGTATTACGAAATTAAAGTTGTATCGTGAACTCAATAAGTGAAGGCGTTACTTCGTGGAAGACCACCATAATGAAAAAGAAATTATAATAGCTAGCGAGATAGCGAAACATGTCGCATCAATAAAATCTGTGGAATGAAACGAAAAATGAAAACGTGAGTTTTCTTTTCCATTCGTATCTTGAAATCATAATGGCATACGAAAAAAGTTCGTATTTTGAGAGGTTCGTAAGTCGAGGTACCACTGTATACGTAATAGTATATAATCTGTATAATATTATATACTAGTAAACGCTCCCGTCAAGCATGACGGAACTTAATTTAGTTTAAAAATATATCTATCATCGTATATATCTGGTCCTTCTAAACCAGGAACAGTCCATCGTAAGATCATAATAACTCAGCTGATGGTAGAGGGGAAGAGGTCTCAACAGGACTTCGGGCTGAATAATTTACAGACAGACCTTTGGTGTCCCTTGAATAATATTCTTCCTAAAATTAATTCCATTACATTTGTTAATTGGAAAATATTATAATAACTTAATTATTTTTTTAAATCCGAAAGTATCGTTTACGGTGAGGCACAACATTCAATCAAAAGGTGTCAGAAAAGTGAAAGGCACTGGATGACAGAGGAAACCACCCACCCATCCGCAAAGGTCTTTATCTACATCAGCTCAATGGCCACATAGCATGCAACGAATCCCCAAACTACCCACTGCAACCCTCAATCATAATAAAGTTCCTTAGTCAACAAGTTGAGTGAATGGGACACTTCCGAATGTAGCTTAAAGAGAGCCTACAAAAGTGGAAAATTGACATCGGAAGTGGAATTCAAAGAGGCGAAAAGAATTCCAGACGTATTCAACAATACGTGAATCGAGTGAGATATGCTGGAGGAAGCATGCTATAAAGCAAAGTGATACGGGCTTGAAAGTCACGCGAAGCCTACGAGAACCAAATTCAGGCGAAACTCTTAGGCCCAGTATTATTATGTACAGTAAGACCCTGCTTAACGCTGTTTCAGTATTGCGCGGTTATGTTGGGATTCCCCGAAATCGAACGCGGTTTTAGGATTCCCAGAAATTGCGCATTCTTGTTAATCCAAATTAATCAGCATTTCTGAAGATGAAAACCAAAGGGACTTTCGACGGATTTTCAAAAAAAGAGTATAGCCAATATAACGGAAATCATGGATCAGTTTTTACAAAAGTATTTAAATTTTGATAGAGGTTCAAAGGCAAACTGACGCTATGTCTTGCTATAAACTACTGCTTGGTGAACGAAACAGGAGAATGCAAACGAAGTTGGATGACTTCTTTACAAATTAAAGATGAAATGACGAAGAACCAACTTCAACACAAACATAACTTCTTTACGAGTAACACTTCTCGTGGCATTGAATAAGAAGAAACCTTAATTAATGCCACTATTCAGCATGACACATACTTCAGTAGCTTTCATATCATCACAGCCATGGACAGAACTGAGACAAAAGTATATAAAAGATAATTTTTTTTCTATCCCGCACCAAAAGGCAAATGATAAATATTTCATTCATCAAGATACGGTAACAAGACTAAACGAAAGGTACGGGAAGGAAACAGGTTTGCTTTTGCCAGAAAAAAATAACAGGCGACGTAGATAGCTGATTTGCATTTTTTAATTCGGCCAAAGTAGACTTAACTAACTTAACACCTATAGCATTAAACACCTTCCTTCGTAGTAATAAAGACTACCTGAAGAGATCGAGTTATTGAAAAGTTTTAGAGTTATAAAAGTTTCTCTTTTACATACTTACATAAATTTAACTTTCGTTAATTTTTAAGGTTATGAATAATTGGGTAGATTGCAATTTCACACCAATATTTTTTCCTATCACGTTTTTCTCTCTTTTTAATTATCTATGTCAGTTGTCACTTAGCTGATGGTCTAAAAGTCGTTCATGACCTTGATTCAAGCTTGAAACGAAAACGAAAAATACCGCTTAAGGCAAACCTAAAAGAAATAAAAAATGCACAAATGCAATAATATAAAAAGTGAATTACTTCCATAGAAAAAGCATTTTCCACAAAGCTATTTTCCCGAAATAATTCGAGACAATTCGTAGGTAAACTGCAGCAGCGATAGTAAAATACAACGAATTCATATTTTGTCAAAAACCTACAGGAAGTATCTTGCGTCATCTTTTCGGTTATAATTAAGTCTCAATAAAATTATAACTGACTATATATATGTTGGATTACAGAACTAGATTGGTGCAGCCGTCCGGCAGGTGGGATACCCATCCGGGTTCGAGTCCCAGTCTCATAATACTTATTTTTGTACGTTACCCCTTGGTAATTTTCTCTGGGTATACGTCGCCTGGTGCAAAACTCCACCTATACCTTTGCTTGTTTGACATCGGACTATTGGCGGATCCAGAGGGGGTGGGGGGAGGGCTGAGGGACGATAGCTGAAATTGAAATCTAATATCCACGTGTTTCTACTACAATATTTTAGATTTTTCGTGACTATGTAACATTGTAATGGTCAATCGGGGAGATTTACAGTATTAATACTGTTGTTACTTTAAGACTGGTAAATTAAGTACTACCATAAACCGTCCATTGGCAAATTTCTGGAACCACCGCTGCACTTGAACATTAGGAATTTTCGATTCATCATTCCTTTTTAGTTTTTAGCGCCCAATTTAAAACCACTAAAAGGCTTTTTCTGCTAGAGTTTTTGCTGCTCATTTTCCTGCAGCCCATTTACGGTCATTTTCAAGCCATTCACACTCAATTTTCCCGTGAAGATCTATGCCTTAAGCACGCGTTCCAGTTTTTCTCCCCCACTTCCTCGTCCTCTTCCCTTACAGGTAAAATATCTTCAATTCGGTGCTTGTTTTTTCATAGTCTGCGGGATACAAGGAAGAGGTGGGGGGCTGAGATCTAGACAATACTTCCGTCGGGAAGCAAGGAAACCAACCTCTTAACAAACAGGCGATACGTTTCGTACAAATTGTTACTCAACTACTGTAACAACTGTTGTAAAACTCAACATAAATTTCGATGAAAAATAAAGGAATTTCATAGGCATTCTGTTTCGTAACGTTTTCCGAGTTTTGTTACTTCGCGTTAGTCAGGCCTCACCTTGAGTATGCATGTAGTGTATGGGACCCAGCCGACAAGTGCTGTATTCGAGAAATAGAAAAGGTGCAACGAAAAGCGATACGTTTCGTGAAGAATTGCTATGATAAATCAGTAAGCGTTACTGAGATGCTCAAGAACGCGGGATGGGAATCATTAGAAAAAAGAAGATTAACACTAAGGATAAATTTATTAAATAAGTTCAGAGAAACCACGTTCTCGGAAGACGTCGCGGACATAATGCGCCCTCCCTGCTATATAGGCCGCTCCGATACAGCGAGGAAAATGAGAGAAATAGATGCGAAAACGAACCGATTCAAGAATTCGTTTTTTCCGCGAACGATACGCGAAAGTAATCGACTAGGTAAATAGAGTCTTGGTGCATGCACCCCCTGCCACACGCCGAAAGGTGGCTAGCAGGGTATACACATAGACATAGACAAAGGAATTTCATAGGCATTCTGTTTCGTAACGTTTTCCGAGATGATAGATGATGTTATTCATAAATTTCACCCAAACTCTGATATGATCCAAATTTTCACATAAATGTGAAAATCCATATCTTGATATGTTCTCGGATATTGAAGTTTGCCAAATCAGTACAATTGGACTGAAAAAAATGCTGAGGTTAAATTACATTTTCCTCGGCATTATTCCCCCATCCTCACCAAAATTATTACTTTCTCTGCGTGTGGAGTAAAAATGCTCATAAATAGGACGGTGATTTTATTTTATTTTCCATTCAGTGTGTTATTAATATATATATAGCAATTATGGCATTAATGTGTGTGGTATTATGGTGGTAATTATAGTATTAATATAAGTGGCATTAATATTTTCTGCAAGAATACTTTGAAACTAATATAAAGATTGCAGCGTAGCTTGTCTGTTTTTGAAACAATGCTCTTATTAAAGCTCTATTGTCAAACTTCACTTTGTTGCGTCTTTGTAACCAAACAAGAATGAAAATATTTATAACTACTGTTTTTATTTATTTAGTTTCGTATGACTTCATTTAATCTCGAATAAATCTTTTTCTATGCTGTCAAATTTTCGCTTCCTTTAAAACCCTACCTTTGCTCGATTCAACTTTTCTCTCCTATTGAAAGCTTTATAATGAAAAGCAGCTGAATTTTCTTTGATGCTGCTTTGGGAAACTCGTTTTCTATGGTTTTCTGGCGTATCATTTGGCAAACACCGGCTTACATCGGGGGAAAGGCTTCGAGAGAAGAAAGTGCTTGCGGACAGACGGGAGAGCTAGACCAATCTTGATAGGTCGACGCTTTTAATTCGAGAAATTATATCGAGAGAAAATGTTAGACGTCCCATAAAATGAGGCACGTCAGAGGCGCCTGTGGACGATTGGCGAGGGCACGCTGCAGAAGCGATTGCGGGCGTTCCATTTGGAGAAGGCAGATGTTCCAGCAGGTGTGTGTGCGCGAGCGCTCCCCTCTGAAGACCGAATAAAAAAGCATCTAAACGAGCCGCAGCACACGCCGAAAGGTCTCCGATGCTTGGAGCGACGATACCCGACGTCGTGCCGGACCCAAGACCTTCAACGCGAGAATTTCGAAGCCGTTTGATTCGAGAAACTAAAGGAATGCGTGACCAAACGTTTTTCATGGCTTGTTTACAGGAATAAAAACAGACCAACTACTTTTATCCGGTTTCTAAATTTCATATAAACCACCCCGCGTTTTTCTGCATCTTTAAACAAATTATTGCAAAGCAATGACATACTACCTCACTCCTCATCTTGCCTAGTAAGCCTCATTTCCTCTCCTGAAATTTAGCAGCAGTGGTGGAAGGGATGAGGTTCAAGGTAGCTCTCCTTTTTATAAATTGCACCAATATTATATTAATAACGTAAAATAAATATTATATTTATAAGAAATAGAGTAAATAAGGCTAATTGAGAATATGAATAATGAAATTTAATGAATGGTGTTTATAAATTGCGAAGATCGTTCCATATTTTATTTAAACTAAACTCAAGATATCTAGACCTTCTAAGTACCCCCGCATGAGTTAACCTGAAGCAAAGTGGATTAATCAAATTTCATTGCTCTGATTTCTGAACTAGGTACCTATTAACAGATAGGTTTAGAAGCTAATGAATATTACCGAGAGGATTCGAGGGCAATATTGTATAAAAACAAATTATAACAAGAATCAAAACAATTTTCAAATCGCAATGTGTCGAGAAATAGAATAATCACATGTACAAGCTGAAATTAGTCGTTCATTTTCCTTGTCAAAAGATAAGCGTCGCAAAATGATTCATAAAACAGCTTTCAAACTGCTACTACGTTTGCTTCTTGATTGAATCTAATTTTAACCGGCATATACATTCTTCATATTATCCTACTATGACGGCTAAACGAATCCAATTTCTGTTAAGGTTGAACATAGCCAACAACTGAATTTTGGGGTTTCTTTTCCAAATTTTTAATTTAACATTAAAGATGAATAGCTGAAAATGCAATACTGTGACTTTCGGCTATGCAAACAGAATTAGAAGTTTCTGTATAAACAGAATTAGAAGTTCCCTTCCTTATCGCTGAATAAAATTAGCTCTCGTTCGATTCGGGAGCTACTTATCAAGGTTTGCGGGCAATGAAAAATGCTTCCCAAAATAAAAAATCATTCAAACTAAATGAAAAATTAGGATGGATATCCTTAAACTCTCGCTCTCGAAAAGTTGATCGAACATGCTTGACAAGAGTCACTTCCTTCAAGAAAGGGTTTCCTTGAGAGTTGACCTCGGGAATTCTTCGTATTTTCCTAAACAAAGGAGTTCGAATAAATTAAATGATTCGTTTTTCAATCGATTTAGACTGCTCAGTTCGAAAAGTAATTTCAACAATTCATTTGGATAAGAATAAGATAAATTTTATTTCTGGATCGTGTAACCAGAAATGAAATTTAGCTTGAGAGTTTCTACAGAATGCGGGAAACTTCCATTTTTCGTACCTTCTTTTGAATGACATTAGAGACTAGTTTAAAGGAGGAAAAGAATTGATCCCTCTCTGAAAAGGTATTAAATACAGTGGAAAAGGGGGAAATTTGTATGCGATGTTAACGTCGTAAACGTTACCATTGGAAATACCTTTAAAGAATCACTCAGTGGTCACTAGGCCAGGAAATCATAAGCTCAACAAGTCAACGCTGCACCTCACTATATGACCATCTATCACGCCATCTCTCAATTTTAAGTTAAGAAGACGTAACTTCAGCGAAGCGTATCTGTTGCTATCCATTCCTGATCGGGATCAACTTTAGCAATGATTCGACCCTTCTAAGTAATTCACTCTCATTAACAATTACAAATTTTATAAAGCCATATCATAGACATTGTTATAGTAAACATTGTCTCACGTATATGACATTTCACGGAACTTTCAGCGGGGGCTCAAGTTCAAATTAAGAAAAATATGATCTTGGTAAATCGCCTGTCTGGAAAATTTCCGGCGAAAAGATCGCAAAAAATATTCTTATAAGCGTGCCGTGCATCAAAACGTTTTATGATTCTTAAAATTTGATGTTATTAAATGCTCTTGCTTTTCCATTGCATTTCTTGGATGAAGAGTTCTCTGGCTTCCAAACGAGTTGTTTTTCTTTAAATTAAAATCGACTCCTGCCTCTGGAGTCATCTTCAGGATGAAGTGAATGCTGTTAATGTCATTAAATAGCGGTTAGAGAGCAGAATGAATTGAATCGGCTGCAGTTGAATTGAGCAGATCAGAGTAAGATTGGTGTTAATGCATCCCCTGCCATACGCCGCTGATAGTTTGGGGAGGAACTGCGTGTAGGATAATGGATGTATGGATAATTTTCTCTTTACTATATGACATGCGAAACACTTTCTGATTAATGTGGATCACCGTGATGAAGGAAGCTACATCACTTGCTGGCACTCTTTCAAATTCCTCCTTTACTTTGCGCTGAATTATTTTTAAACAGATAATGGAAGTCTACCTACTATAACTTTGGCATCAGTTTAGAATTCAAATCAACGTACGACAAATATTCCGTTATTACTGACACCATTGGTTTCAGAGGAAAGAATACGAATCCTACAGAAGCAGGGCATGTGACGCTACGAGCAGCAACTAGCGGATGAGGACTGCTGCGCGAACTTGGAACACTTTGACAGGCTATAAACAATCTTACATGTCGCTTATAATTGCTTGTTGACTTCTAGGTTGACCAACGAAGTAAATTCTCATTGGAGCCGTTTCCATCTGCAGACAATTCATCCTAACAGCCGGACACCAACTCTTCGAGATTTTGTCCAGATCATACAGCTCTGCTTGCCATTTCGCCTCGCTTTTGTCTTTAGACTACTCCAAGGGAATTATTTGATGTGCTATAAGCTATAATTTTTACTGAACTTGAGGTGGTGCGAGTTCCTGATACGAAAATACACGGTCATAAAGTGGAAACTGTCTTTTAATTAAATTGCGTGAAACAGTAATTAATGAATTCCATAAAGACTGAGACGGTAGTTTGTATGAGATCAGCCAGTCTCGAAACCCATGCGAGCGATTCTTAAACAGTCTGGCACCCTGTCTGGATCAATCAGCTCTCACTGTTGTTGATTTGGTACTTCCGTTAGAATTAGGTATAGTTGAGGTAAGTTATATCGCTGTAATCGATCCAAAAACATTTTTCCCTCTTCCCTGTCACCTTTGAGTTTGTCTGATGATTACTATGAATTTGCTGAATGATGATGAAATTTGGATTTGAGAAATATTCTAATGTCGCCTGCCATGCCTCCAACTCATATCGGGAGAAGTTGTTTCCACCATGGTCGAGCTTGTGACCACATCAATCAAAGGCGGACGTGCTTCCAACTATACTGACCAGTAGCTTCCTTATTGGCATACAACAAATATAAATAAACGGTTAAAGGAATACAAAAATTATTAAGTTATACTGAGCTCATCTTGCTCGACAACCACAGATGACCCTGATTTCGCAGAACTTCTGATTGCAAGAACTGATTAATTACTCCATCATTCAAATAACTGACTGATAAATTAGACGATCTTATCCAACGAGAGAGCACTTTCAGGCCCTAGCTCCTGTTTAGATTTTAGGGAGTCTCTTTAACCTCGGATAGTACTTCACTGACCTACTCGCCGCTTGCCTTTTCAGCGACAACTCTAGAAACGTAAGTGGATATCTTCCCCTTCGCTCGATCCTCGCTCGTTAGACCTCGTCCCTCGAAATTTCAGCAAACAAAGGCGTCGGCGTCTTAAATACATCTATAAACATTGCGACTATTGGGATTTGATCGCGTGCACTCGAAGATCTGTACGTCCCATGGACCAACGATCTCGTGAACAACGATAGGGTTTCCGAGACTAATCAACAATGTAGCGTATTGATCTCCCCCCTTTACCTTTATTCCAGCTCGAGCTGAAAGGCGTCTTACGGTTGGCCCTTTCGTCAGCCAATGGGTCTCAGGGAAAACGAACCTTGGAATGGAAAGGGATGAAAATTTTCCATTGCGAGCAGGCTAGGAGCAATGTACTTTTGGTCAGGCACCACCGCTTCTATTTCCGGGCTCTCGTGGAAATACGGGCACTACTCACATCACATCACGCGCTGCCTTGGTAGCACTCCGGAGAAGCGTCACGGTGAACTGTAGGATGGTAATGGCACGGAGTACTCGGAGACACTTCATAACTGCGTTCTCGAAGATGGAGAAAAATAATAACAATTAGCCGTATATGCGTGCCTCATTGCATTATACGACGTTTCTAAGATATATATTTCACTGTAAGAATGGATTACGTCTCGTTTTCGGAAGTTATACGTGTTGATACTAATGTTTTCCTTCTCGACTTTCTGAGAAGGAACGAATTTTCAGCCGAGAGATAAAACACGCTATGACTAACACAAAAACAAACTCGTTCTGACTAACTCAAAGAGTAAAATCTCAAAGCATTGGAAACAAAATCTTCGGCAATTAACATAAGATGAAAATTGACGAGGGTTTCACTTTTATGGAGATTAGTTTCTATCTCGCTTTTGCTAGAGAATTTAACGGGAGTGGAGAACATAATTCCACTCATGTTTTTCAGCTAGTCTCACATATGCCAAAAGTATTTTTAATAAGAGGTCACATCTGCGATTACAGAGTACGTCGAATAAGAAAAATGCAGCGACCAAAACTTATCTCGTTGATTCTATCCAGCTTATATTTTCAACCTCAGGGAGAAAGTAGGCATTTTCATAGAACTTGATCGTGAGAATCATAGTAGGATGCTATTCAGAGATAGATTTACTATTGGACAAGATCTCAGAGTCTTTCCTGCTTCTATCTAGTTAGATCTTGCCTAAAAATTGTACTATCATTCTAAGTAAATATACAGTAAAAATGTCTAATATTTATATTGGCCTTAGCCAATTTAGAATCAACTGAAACTTATTCAGCGGAAACTTAACACCAGTGCCTAATCAATGAAACAATCCCCGCTATATGATGGCATTCAAATGAACTACATATGAGAAAGAAACATTTCTTGTCTTTTTCATTTCCTGATCATGAAATATTTAAACAACAATACCTCCTTAAGTCAATTGATCATGTTCCCTTCGTCGTATACATGATATTGTTGAAGCCTTTCCGTAGAACTTACAGTGAACAAAATTCTAGTATCAAGAATAAAAGACACTTTCACAACATGCTCATGGAACTACCGCCACCACCAACCACTACGTAATTCTGTCATTCTCACGCACTGTTAAAAAACTCAAATGAAATACTTCTTCTGGAAAAGAAATTATTCTTTACAATTGCAAGTAATTACAGTTATAATGAGGATATTTGATTTTGGATCTAAGGATAAGCTAGAAATTTTCCATTCAGGTAGCGGTATTTTCAACATAAAAATGAGGTTGGGAAGGGGGAGAAAAGGAGAAATGCATGTAGAAAGGAGGGGATATGAAATAGAAGGTAGGTAGACGGCAGAGCCACCTGCAAAACGCGGGAAAACAGCTTTTCGAAGGTCACGTGGTACATGCGCGGGTTCTCTTTCTCTTCCACTCGAGCGTCGGACGTTGTTGGTTCATCTTCGTAGTGCTCCGCGTGGATTTTGTGGATAATTTTGGTTAATTCCCTCACACTTGCTGAAAATTGTTATTAAAAATGGCAGACGCAGCTGTAGAAAAGAAGTAAGTAGTTATGATGATCGTAACTTGAGTAATGTCAGGGAAAATCCTTTCACAAATGTGTAGCCTTTGTTTTCGCGGGCATGGTGGCGTTACTCAAAATGGCTGCCATGCTTTTGATAAATTAAATAATTTCTTTTCGCACCTTTATTTATTTACTTACGCTAACGTTTAAGTCAGTTTTTTTATTATGGTTATTGTTTATTCTTGGCGAGTCCAATAAAAGTTTTGTTTTTTATAGCAAAAATTTTTTTCGCTTGATAACATCTGAGAAGAGCGCAAAAATTAGCGGCTGTTATTTTCTCCCAATAAAGTTGTTTGCATTTAGATTACTCGTAATAAGTTAATCAGGTTCATTTTAGGTGTTTCTTTGACGTAATGATGGTAAACAATCCGTAATTTGAAGTGTTATCTCTGTGCTATACTATTATGCCGGTTTATCATTTATCTCAAGCAGTTTTCAAGTTATTTTTGATTCTGCTGATAATCCATTCACGTAAGTGGTATGGTTATCATAATGTGATTTGGCGGGATGTACCAATTGTTCTTGAGGTGTATGTTCCCGCCTAGTTATCCTTAAGCAAATACAGCATCAACAGGTAGCTTGTGGTACTTAAGTCATCGTATTATCTTGGTGATATTTTTACTTACGACGTTGTTACGTTTTTGTAATTTTATTACTTGCTTATCCGTATAGTAACTTGTGAAGTAGACGTTCACTTTGAAGTGCTATTCAGTTATGGATATTTTTTACGTCTGGGTTTTTCTTCTTTCTTTTGTATTTGTACTGTAATTTGGTTCCTACGAACCTGCAGTAAGCAAGCGATTTGGTGAGCGCACATTCACGGCTTATGTTTTGCAGGGATGTCGTTGCCGAAGAGGAGGTCGTTGTAAAGAAAGGAGAAAAGGAGGTTGAAAAGGCTGAGGAGTCTTCGAAAGCGGAAGGTGAAAACGGCTCCGGAGACGCCGAATCTCCCAAAGAAAACGGAGAAGAGAAAGATAGCAAGGATAAGTCTGAAGAGAATGGAGACTCGGGTAAGTTACTTTCGGTACCTTTTTAGTGGTGTAATTGGAACTTCGAGTAATTGCCTCCTTGGCATCGATGTTCAATGGGTTAAATGTGCAGTTTGTAATTGTTGTATTTCTATTTTAGAAGAAGCCCCTGCTGGCACCAAGAGGAAATCTGTTGGTGAAGGTGATGCGGCAGCAGAGGAGGATGATAAGGGAGAAGACGGAGAAACGCCTGAGAAGAAGGCTAAAATTGAAGAAAAGGTAGCGACACCCAAGAAGGCCGAGGATAAGGCTGCCAATGGCGAGGCCGAGGCAGTCGCCTAAAAGTTTGTACTTCCTAGGAGGGAGCACAAGTTGAGAGGGGGGCAGTTAAAGGGGTTTTGTTCTGGATGAATGAAAGAATGGAGAGTTGGGGAGGAGCACGGGACATTCCTAAGAACCTTACATGTACAGAGTATGGAAAGGAATGGTGGGTTGCCAGAAATCACTGGCGTTCTATGGATGTGTGCGAGTAATGAGTGCTTGATGGGATAATTTAGGAAAGTTATTGGCATCCAGAATTGTTGTTTAGAGGTGGATATTTAAGTACCCAGTGGAAAATCTTGATCGTCTTTTCGAGGGATCCCTGCTTGTTTCGTAAATGGAGCCACCGGCAGGCATGGGATAAAAATATCTGTGCACACTTAGTGGAAACAGTACATCATTAAATTTGCAAAGCTTTCTTTCCCCACCCCCGATTTGGAGTAGAAATTCAGAAACAACATTGTGTTGTAATCATATCTTAAAAGTTAAAATGCAATTTGAAGTTAAAAATTATTGTGGTTCATACTTACCTGAGAACAAATAATTTTGTAAGTTGGTTTAGTCTGGGGCTCTTAACGAGTGACGGTTCTTTCGAATCCTGGTACTTAAAAAAGTGATTGTGACTACAGTATTGTGTGTTTATGTATTGGTTTTGTCTTGTGGTTACAACTAATATTGACTCCATGAAGCATCTCGCAATATAATTCTGATCTTAGTCTTCCTGTGAAGGCTAATGTAGCCGATAGGAAGGTGGATATTTATTGTATCTTTAATTTCGTATTTGTTTCTGTAATTTGGGCCTTTTTCTTTCAGAAGTTGCCCAGGCATGCTCCTTGTTCCTCGCCCAATCCTTGCTCCACTTTGAACCCTCCCAGTGTGAATGCAGATTTTTTTTACTAATGCCATGTGTGCAAAAGAATGGCAAAAAAGTTGTGCTATATCCCTGTCCAGTTCTCTTACCTCTCCTGCATTGTGGTGCTCTCCTTTTGTCTTAAAAGTGCTACCTGTCTTCTTTTACCCACCTTTTTGTTTGGGTATTTGTTGGACTTACGGTAGGAAAGTATGTTTGATTTTATCCTTCTTTATCTTAAATGGAACAGTATATACAGAAATGCTTCATCTGTTTAGGAACACAGGATTTTGGACAGAAGTGTTCAAAGTGCATTTATTTCTGGTTTCCGCCTTGTAATTTAGTTTTTTACATTCCTGAGTAATTTATGTTGATCCATCAGAAGTCAAACTACAAAATGCTTCCAATAATGTCCTGAACGGACGAGTGCAGTTGTATTTAGAAGAAGTTCTGAAATTATTTTGAAACTTTTTTTTATTGTTGGACACTTGAAAAAGTGGTCTCTCGCATCCTCAAGTTTGTATGGTTTTCAATACAGCTGTAACATTGAGAAATATACAGTGGTTTAATATTTGAACAGGCAATCTTAGGATTTCTAAAGAATAAATATTTTGTATCTGGTCATCTATTTTCTCTGATGTACAACATGGTGCTGAATCTTGTGTATTACAAGGGGAACATTTTCGAAATTACATTAATTCTGCCACTGGAGTCCGTTTGTGTTCAAGTGACTAATAAGAGATAATGCTAGTGTTTTGTAACAAATAGCTTTCACTTATTTGGACTCATTAGTTCTACTAACACAAGGAGAAGAGTTAAAGTTGTAGAATGATAGAATGTCTCAAATACTGGCTGAAAGTTATAGTAAAATAATATAAATGTTGGTGGTTGTCATTGAATCTCTTACCATGTAATTGTACATGTAGCCAAGTAATGGAACGAAGTTCACTATTTATTACCTTCACTCAAAATGGAATCATACCACCTAAAGTTATTACAAACCAAACGTACTAGTTGATTGGGAAGGTCATAACATAGCACATTTAGTTCTCACCATGGTGTGTTCCTTCAAGTGGAGTCATACATAATACTTTGATGATTATCCAAAAAATAATCTCCATTGTCTCTCAAGTACAAAGTTTCAAATTCGATTTTTTGTTGTGTCAGAATGTCACAAGTTAATTTTTGGTGATTATAGCATATTGTAGTTGTGACTTAAAAATGTAAGGATATGTTAAAACCATATGTATATTTGATGTCATATGTGTTGGAGGCTGTTTTTCGTAGTCCACATGGCAATAAAGGATTAGTTTCCAATAAAATGTTTTTTATTTAAACCCTAAATTGATTTTAATTAAGTTAATAAAGGCAAGTTGAAGTTATGCAGCTTTTTATTAAAGCAGCGTTTCACAACGCGTGGACCGTGAGAATAAAGGAATTGTACAGAAGTGTTCTCAATACTCACCAACAGGTAACCAGGTCCGAGGTTAGTGAGAGTCTGCATCGGATGATTGTAAGAATATTGATTTATCGGAAGGAATAATCATCCTAACTTATCTTATATTCATCTCTGAGTAGTGGCCAATCACTAGCTCTAAACAGTTTGATAAAAATGAAAGACAAGAAGATAAGATATAATATCGATAAAGGTGAAGTACTAAGCGGAAAGTATTATGAGTTTCAAATTCCCGCCGTCGCTTATCGAAAAACGGCGTAACGTAATTACTCACACATTTCACGTGACTCGACATAACAAGCATTTATAAGAGTGATCTTGAATCATTCTCGTGATTCTGTGCATTTGTAGCAAGCAGGCAATACAGATTTACGGAAACTCTCTGAAAATGAAGTTCGCTCTCTTATTTCTTGCCGTGCTAGCTGTAGCTCACGGAGATTTAATACGGTAGGCAAATGTCAGCAAGTTTGTTCTCTTAGGTTGTTTCTGTGATTATCACTGAGCTCTCTTGGTTTTAGGGTGCCACTGACCAAGATTCCTTCTGCCCGAAGAACTTTGAGGGAAGTTGGAACGCAAGTACAAATTCTAAGACAGAGATATTCAGGACCGTTTCCGGAACCTCTCTCTAATTATTTAGATGTAAGTTTTGATGTCACCAAGCTCATATCCGAATAATTTTGGTATATACCGTGTTTCGGTCTACTTTCGGTGATTCTTAATGGTACTGGATCGTTCATTCTCGTAATGATTGATTTCTAGGCTCAATACTATGGTCCCATCAGCATTGGTAATCCTCCTCAGAGCTTTAAAGTAGTGTTTGACACTGGATCATCAAACTTATGGGTCCCTTCAAAGAAGTGTCATTTTACCAACATTGCCTGCTGTAAGTATTTTGACATTACAACATTTAGTAGAATCGAAAATAGTTATTTGGCAGTAAAGAGGATCTCAGGAGATTTTACTTGTATGTGTATCTTTTCGATCATTCATACTGTGGCTAAAGAAGAAAGGTTATTTTATGGTTTGAGGTCTTAATCGAATTAACTTTTAGTTTTTGCTGCTTTCAAAAAGTAAAGGTATACTTTAATTCGAGAAACCTTAATCTAAGGAAGAATGCTACCTTTACCCAAGTTATTTGTGACAAATTATAAATAGAGCTTGACGATATTTCATGTTATGCTGCTTATTTGTTTTCCATTATAGTTAGTCTTTTCATGAATATGGTAGTAGTTGAGCTAGATGAACCTCAAACTTTTTTTCAGTGCTCCATCACAAGTATGATAACACCAAATCCTCCACATACAAAGAAAATGGAACATCATTTGAAATTCAGTATGGCTCAGGAAGTCTATCCGGATTCCTTTCAACGGACACAGTCAGCGTAAGAAATTGTTTATTGAATAATTTTTGGTGTCTTTAGATCTTTTAAGTTTCTCTTCTTTAACTCCACAATGTTTCCTTTGAGTTCAAACTCTTCTCTTCATCGTAGGTTGGAGGTGTTGCAGTTACAGGCCAAACTTTTGCTGAAGCAATGAGTGAGCCAGGATTGGCTTTTGTCGCAGCTAAGTTTGATGGAATCCTTGGAATGGCATTCTCTACAATTTCTGTTGATGGTGTTACTCCTGTGTTTGACAACATGATTGCACAGAGTCTTGTCCCTGCTCCAGTGTTTTCATTTTATTTGAGCAGGTTAGAGCGATTGGTTTATAATTAATTTCAAGTATTTAATTTGCTCTGTACTTTTCTTTTTCAATCCAATCTTGAATTTCTATGGCAACATCAAATTCAGTGAACAGTAATCAGAATGAAACAACAATTTGTTTGTAGAGATCCAAATGCTGCTGAAGGTGGTGAAATCATATTTGGTGGATCAGACCCAAATCACTACAAGGGTGATTTCACATATGTGCCCGTAGACCGCAAGATGTACTGGCAGTTCAAGATGGACAAGTAAGGAGAATTAATATTTAGAAATTAGTTTCTTTTCCAATAATCTCTTGACCTAGATTTATTAGTGGAATGAAATTGCAATGCTCCCAATTTCTTTTCCTGTATGAAGTTTAATTTCTAATACTTCAAATTTATTGGATAGGCTTGTGGTTGCTGGATCCAGTGTAGCACCATGCAGCTCTGGCTGTGAAGCCATTGCTGATACTGGCACCAGTCTTATTGCTGGTCCTGTTGATGAAGTGACAGCCCTCAACAAGTATGTGTCCTTATAATCAATAATTCAACAAAGCCGATGTATTTTAGCATGTGTAAACAATTTTGTTTCTTTGTATTAGGGCTCTTGGTGGCACTGCAATCGTTGGAGGAGAGTATATGATTGATTGCAATAACATTCCCAACTTACCAAAGATTGACTTTGTGATTGGATCCAAATCTTTCTCTCTTGAAGGAAAGGATTATGTTCTAAGGGTAAGTAAATTATCTGCTTTTACTATAACAGTGATTAAGGTAAACTTCTGTGTGTGGAGGATTATTGATTTAGGGCTTAGTCATCCAAATTTATTTTTGTCTACAATTGCTAAACTATCATAGAGTATACTATGTGACTGAAAGTAGTGCTGGAATTGAAGTTGGAATATTAGTACAGAATTTCGGACTAAGGAGATGTAAACCCAATCTATCACATTTCTTTACTTTGAAAGATCTGTGCAAAATATTCTTTTTTATCATCTGTAGATAATTGATGGTGCTTTTAGCTAATTGTAGATTTTGAGTAGGCACTGGTCGATGAATCATTTTTATATTAATTTTTACACTAATTGTGGACTCAGTCTTGTATAAATCTGTTCACATTGTGTTAGATTATAATGTTTCATACTAGTGAACAATTCGAAACATTTACCTCAATGATATTAAGTAAAGAGTATTAGTAAGATTTTTGCTTGAATTGCTTTCTTTGACCATTCTTTCTAGGTACAACAATTGGGTCAGACCGTATGCCTTTCTGGCTTCATGGGTCTTGACATTCCTCCACCAAACGGACCTCTATGGATCCTTGGTGATGTTTTCATTGGAAAGTTCTACACTGAATTTGACATGGGAAATGCTCGCGTTGGATTTGCTGAGGCTGTCTAAAAATGTGAAATTGTTTACGAAAGATATTTGATTATTTTTACTAGATCATTCAAGAGTTCAATCTAAATGTTAATGTTCAACTCCCCCAAATTAAAAAGTATCTCCTTTGCCGAGTAATTTTTTTATTTTGATTCTGACAACTTGGCCAGTAACAATGTTATAGTTAAAAGACTGAATGATGCAATTTTTTAGACCTACAAATATGTTTTTAGATTTTAATCAATTATTTTCTGATTGAATGTTATCACCCACCTGTATTATCAAAGAGGCTGTGAAAAAAGTTTGGATCCCTTTGTATCAAGTGTTGATGGTATCTCTTGATGATGAAAGCTAGAAGTTGAACATTGTGCATAGCTTGCTAGTTTTTGACTGTTATCTTTTGTTATTAATGTCTATTTCTGCTGCAAATAAAATGCTTCAAACACTGAAAAGTTTCTCTTCTTCCCTCAAAATTTATTTTCAATTATAATCTTTATTAAAAAAAAAGCAATAATCTAATGCACTGTCTTTTAAATATGAACTAGGCATTTATGTACAACTTTTAATAGATTTTTTGAACATACAAATACTACGTACGATCTTTTAGATTACCCATGGAAATAAATGTCATATAAATTGAGGTAAATATTCATACTTCAGAATATGCCATGATGGAACATTAGCTTACACACTCATACATTCCTCTATTGATGTCACACTTCCATATTATTTTTCTCAAAATTTACAAGAAATTAACAACTTTGAAAGCAATATGGAAAAAGGAAAATTTTAACAAGGTGATGTGATTACATTAGAGGATAGAATCATACACACAAACATAAATAAGATGTCCACCATTACCACCTTCAACTTAACTGTTAATTTTCGAGCACTTTACACAATCCAGACAACATTCTTGCACATTTACTCTTTGTATTACAGCCTACAACACAAAATTCTCTAGTTATGTCAACATAAAGGAAGCAAAATAGCTTGTACACACACCAAATTTGTGAAAAAGTGAGCTTAATCTTTTCTTGCATAAACATTTACTATGGTCAGATATCAAATATTTGTGACCAAAAGACCGTACTTCCATGAAATAAGATTACATGGAACACTCACCAATGAAACATCTTCTGTCTTCTACTTTTAGTTTGAATGAGAGAACAGAAAAATATGGCCAATGAATTGAACTCAATCACTGGCCTGTTGATATTTTAACGCTGACTTTCTAACATAAAGAGAAGTATAAAATTTTTGCTCCCCAAGTTATCAAGAGTATCTTCAAGCACGTAAGTCCTTTGATCACTATTATTCCACTCATTCACAAAATCCTCAGTGACAATGGCACCATCCTCCGCACCTCACAACCAATTCCATATCATTTTACACAATCATCCCACACACTGCTTATAATTATGATAGTACCTCAATAAACGAGACACACGATTCCAGTAAATCTTGGGTGCCACCATGCAGCTTTTGTCGGCCTTCCACATTCACAGTGAAAGCACTTAACAACAAATGAGATGTATCTATTACAACTCAGATTGATTGCAAGAAGAAGTTAAAAATATGCGGTAATATCTATCCATGCAAATTTAACAGGCAATGTTAATGAAATCCACTTTATTCATATAAGCCCATTTAGTCTATATGTTAATGGACTATTTATCAAGAGTATTTGAAGACCGATTTTTCTCAATGATTACAGTAAAAACCACTATTTCACAAATATTGCTATAAAATGAAGTATCACTGAGACATTCACACAAAAAATATGACTCGCAATCACTACTATGTTTCAGGTATAGATACTACTGAAATACTGAATCAAAATATTAAACGCTTAATAACAAAAGAAGGATCCTATGGGATTCCTACAAGTTAGTAAGATACAAAAAATATACAAACTTCCCATATGCATAACGTAAAGTTAATTAGACTGCCACATTAAACTGTCATAGTGAGTTAGAAATATATTTATGACATTTAGCAGTGCAATTTTTAACATTAAAAATTGTTTTCACTCATCTATTGCTAAATTACATAATTTATGATGATTGTAGCATTCTTAAAAATGCTTTTCAGGTATTCTGTCAATAATTCAGTTTCAGAATTCACAAAGGAGGTACAACTACATACAAGCGATTTTATTTAATCGATTGGTATAGGTTGTAGATCCATAATCAGGTTATAAATAAAACTTCTTTCAGCTGAATTGAAAAAAAAAAAAAAAAAAAAAAAAAAAAGAATTGTCATTCAATAGCTTTTTAAAACAACTATGCAATCCTTTGGCAGTGACCAAAAATGATAAGATATAGAATGATAATGCCATTCAATTTTAATACATGAATGAATTTCACAAAATTCAGCTAAGGCACTGTCACTAAAATGGAGATAATGTAAGTGCAGTGGGGCACTTTCACTTACATAGACCTTTCTGCTTACTGAGCAATTGCATCATGTGGCAATGTAAGTGCTACTAGTAATTCAATTGTTTCATAACTGTTATTAAACAAAAGATTAGTTTGAAAGGGAAACATCACAGGTTAAGCAATCACATAAAATTGATCACTCACTCATTGCACAATTAGTACTAAGCTTCATACATTCAATACTGACAATGCAAAGAAAATGCCAGTATCTGACATTTGTCTTCTGGCAGCACCCAAGAATATACTTAAGCTCCTGACAAGACATGTTTCTGATGATAAGATGCAGATGGAGTTGTAGTGGAACTCTGACATTTCTGCATCCCCTACTCATTCTTCCATTACCTAAAACTAAACATCCACAGGTAGACAGAATTTCACTTCTCCACCATACTTCTCATTAGGAACCTGATGATAAAAAAGAATGACATCATGAAGATATTTCAATCCTTCGAATAAAAATTTAATTTAGAATGCTATGCAAGAGAGTAAGATACAAAAATAAAGTGTCAGATTGTGGTAAAGGGAAGACAATTTGGATAGTCACAGATACATTGCATTGTAAAGTAATTAGATAATCTGTGGTATGTAGGAGGAAAAGATTCTCAGCAGCACAACTCAAGCTATTATTAAGGAAAGGAAGCAGTGACCTCTCCTTAGATACACGATTAATGAAATGACAGCTAAGACCATACACTCGGTTATGCTGGATAGAGAGAAAAAATTTTCCATTTTAAAACAAGTTCACGAAAAATAACACATGGTGCTATGAAATATCCTTGAAATATTAAAATACCACATATTTTGAGCATTGTTCATTTAGCTAGGACAAGCAAGATAACATTTTGCCACAATTTGGGCTCAGTTCATCAAACATAAATTAAATATAGCTTGATTGGTTAGGTGATCCTCTCAATTCTTAAATATACATGAGAAGATTACCGGGGAATATGTCTAGCATAATTGATCTTTTTGCCTTTGCATAATATCAATAGTTTTCTCACTACTTTAATACCTTACTAATTTCAACACTTCATTGAAAGATTAAAGGCTTGATTTCTTGATTGAATATACAATAGGAGTGCATCTTTAAGAGTAAAATCTTTGACCAGCTAAAAGTTGATTGAATTACAAAAAACAAACATCAAAAGATCAATATTAATCAACATCACATACATCAGATCAACCATGAAAATCAGACTGCATAAATAACATGATTCAATGAATGAATCCCATAGCAAGATGATTCAGTTATTTAAAGTGGTAAGTGTACAAAAGAGAATTGAAAGTAATCCTTTTTACAAGCCCAAATGTACAAATAAACGCTCAAGAATATTTAAAGTTTGTGTTATTAAGTAATCTTGGTTGATAAATAAAAGACAAAAGGTGCTTCATTAAAAGTACTACCTAAGTGAAATCTGGTGGAATTTCATTTAAAAAAACGAAGAAGAAATCAAAGATTTACTTTCCACAGAATTTATTTATGCGACCATAGTTTCGGTGCAAATTAACACCATCATAGGTAAATCTTTGATTTCTTCTTCGTTTTTTAAAAGGTGCTTCATTAAGAAGTCCCCACATTATATTGCTTTTGGATTAAAAACTTCAATATATTACCAAAAGAAGTTGATACCTTTACTATCACAAAATAGTACACCTGGGACCTATTAAAAAATATTGTATCAAGACTAAGATTCATCCCTTTTGCCTCTCAAAACTTTAAAATAATTCCACATCTCACCTTCCTGAAGAAGAAAAAATAACTTTTCTCCTATTCATGGTGCTTCAAGCAACTTTCTTGCCTTTTCCACTCTTTACTGGATTCGCTGGAACTGCATTAGCATCCTTCTTTCTGGCATAACGGAACTTTTTCACATAGGCCTCAACCAAAGAGCGAATTCTAATTGGATTAATCTCTCCATGACGGTTATGGCAGATCTGGAATAAGTTCAATACAAGCAAACGTAATGTTAATTTCCCAGACAATTTAACATAAACAAGGAGATAATTTATAAGAATATAAAATTATAGGATGCACTTTGCAATGTTAAAATATTTCTATCATAATAATGATTGGAAAAATATAAAGAGAATGAAAGATTTTTGTTACCTTTGGAACAGATCTGCGAAGTATGTCTTTGTACTCTTCCTTAGAGAGATGCTTCTTATTATAATGAGGCTTCAAAGCTAACTTAACTTCTTCAACAACACGTTCCTGCCTGTTTAATTTGATCAGGAACTAGAAAAAGAACAAACATTTTTCACATATATAAAATAGTTGAGGATAAAAGAACAATATTGGCATAAAATCGAACAAAATTGCATAAAAATCATTTAATGGTGACTTTTCCCAAATGCGACCATTATCTAAATTCACTCAACAATATTCTCTACAAACAAGACAAAGTGAGAATAAAGTTATGTAAACATTATTTTAGATTTAAAAAATCCACTTAAAGGTTCTTATTTATACTCTTAGGATTGAATATCATATAATAATTAAGGCTAAAATGTTAAATCATAAAATTATTGTCACTGGCTGCGTGCAGATGTAATTTGCAGGAACTACAAAACATGTTTCTTATGGGATCGCTATATTCCCCCTTTTTCCTTCTTTTGTATCCATTTGATAAGAATATAGGTAAGTAAAATGGTGGAATAAAAATTCATTATACCATTGAGTTACTGTTTCCTTCCTGATATTTAGTCTTTAATTTAATAGTTTAACTTTTCAATAAGAATACAAATTTAGAGCTCTATCTTGGAGCTATTTGATTAATCTATATAGATAATAATTTCTAATAAAACACAAATTTACTATAATTATTTAAAATTTGTACCTTATACCAATCGATAGATTGAACATTGAAGAAGAAAGAAGAAGTAATGCAAGAGTAGTATACGAGGTGTAACAATATAAATTAATTTCTTAAATTAAATTTATCAAAATACACAAAATTACACATCGGAAAAATATTTTATTAGCTGTCATACCTTCTCTTTCACTTGCATTTCTACAGCAGAATTAGGTAACTCATCCAAAATTGTGAGGTGATGATCTTCTTCTGAGCGGACGTTAACTTTGCCTAAAATTTATGGAAATTCAATAAAACCATTAATAATAAAGAATGAGAAGGGAGCTATGAGAAGGTAATGCCTAGATGATTCTATAGGCATTTTCACTTTCTCAAACCCAAACAAAAAATAGAACCCTAACATTAAATGGTTGAAATTGAGTTTTTCCTGGTCAACCATACCTCCCGAGTCCTTCAGAAAATTTTGGTTGAGTTGGCAATGTCTTTCTATTTTGTTTTAAGCAATATGCTAATTTTCAATCAATGCATTATACAGTAAAATTTGCTTAAAATGGTTGAAAACCACATTATAAGCAAGATAGCTTTTCAATCACGGCATAACAACTTTTTATTTCTTGCTGTTGGAAAACAAAAGGGAAAGTTTTTTTACTGAATTTTTCAAGAAGTGCTTTATACCAAAAATGAATAGAGTAATTCAATAGATTGATTTACTAGCTGTAGCTGTAGATATGTTATCAGAGCTAGAATATCCCAAGGAAGAATGGACTTGAAAAAAGTCTGACGGGACCGGGAATCGAACCCGGGTCTCCCGAATGGCTTGGAGAAATGTTCTGCCGGGATAGCTCAACAGACAGAGCACCCGACCGGCAATTGGGAGACCCGGGTTCGATTCCCAGTCCCGTCAGACTTTTTTCAAGTCCATTCTTCCTTGGGATTTTTCCTGGGTGCGCACCATCTTGCGCAAAGTCATCTTTACCCATTTTAGTTTAGAGCTAGAATAAGCTCTGACAGTGAGATGGAGAATATTCTGTTTTGCTGTAACTTCGTTTTCTTCTCACAAAATTAGTCTTTGCAAACAAGAGAAATAAAAGGAATCCCTTTGAAGACAAGACAAGAGGAGAGCAAAGAACGGCAATATAGATATTGTAAACAATTTATAATCCATCAATTGCAGGTTGTAACACATCTGGTGACAGGAAAAAACTGTCTCAAACAGTAATTTTACCCTCCCTGAAGAAGTATTTACAGGATACATTTAGGAGAAATTAAAATAGTAAAGATGCAAAACTAACCTTTGGCCCGTGGCTTTCCACTCTTGCTACTTCCTTTGTGATTCTTAACACTTCTTTGGGGAAGTTTTCCTCCTGTGCTATTTGTATTTCTTCTCATAGGTGAGCTTCCAAACAAGCTGTCAAATTTGTCCTAGAAAATAAAGATTGTTAATGTTTATTCTTGTTCAATGAAAACAACTACGTACATTATAATTTTAGAATGTTTAAATAAATGAGAACTGACTTTTCCGCTCACCTGTGTAGATGCAGGTGGGGCAGGTCTTTGATTTCCTTTTACAGCAGCTTTGCTTGGCTGCTGCGCTTGATTCATCATAGAAGATTGACGAGATGGTGCAGCAGATTCATATGAAGGTGGTTCAAACAGGTCATCCCCTTCACTGGATGCTGGAGAATAGGGCGACTCCAAATCCATATCAACTACATCAACACGATCTTGGCCACTTCCTGGAGCTGGGTCCTTGCCATTAGCAGTAGCAACCCTGATCATGAAACATTTAAAGACATTAAAATTATTATCATTACTTTCATCATATTAATCGTCTTACTGGGTTGTTTATAACTTCAGAGCTGTCATCCTCCAAAAATATTTGATAAATACACAATGAAAACATTTAATGATCTATGTTTCAAATAAGAAAATTCCTTGAAGTTATTTTGGTCAATCAAAGATTTATTAATTGACATGTGTACCAACTAAAAGAAAAGGAAATTCAGATTTTTCAACTCTTGCTGATTCCTAGAGCAATTACATCCTTAATGAGAGGAGAACACAATTAAGTCTTCTAACAATGCAAAACACCTAGCAGCTAGGGCGAATTTTTCCCATATAACAAAAAGTCATACAAATTTCCAAGTCACTTCCTTGAAATTTGATGAAAGTAATGAGAAATATGACAGAATCAATGTATGCATATAAGCCTTAGATTTTCCAAGTAGTATGACAGTCTCAGGCTTACTTATAAAATCTGATGAATAAAATCCAAAATTGAGGATTTTTAAAATAAAAATTACAATAATAATCTTTAACATCAAGTGAGATCAATACCATTTTGTTAATTTACTTCCTGTAGTGCTGGTTCAAATGTCATGGAAAATGTATTCTTTTTTAACGATTTAATTGAACGCTAAGATCTGTGATGTTATTTCATTGTTTCATGTTGGAATCAATCCATTTGAAAAAGAATAATGTTATTGCACAATCCATCCAAAATTCGAAACATTTTTGGCTGAAAGTTTATGACAAAGAAAATAAACATTACAAAATATGCTAAATAAATATATATAGAATATTCTTCATAATATAGGGAGTGTTGTTTCAATTTTTCACACCTATTATTCCTTCTAAAGAACATTTGAAGAATAGGAAATTTTGGCAATTTGCATTCTAAATGACTGATACAATGTTATGAATAAATTGCTCTTTTTAAAATTCAACAACAATCACATTAGTTTCTAAACTATAAATTAGTACTGTGGTGGTACATTTCAATGAAGGGACTTTGAAAGCTGAGGTAATTTTGCACATAGGTAAATGCACATTTTCTTGTCTTTATAAATGCGTAATACAAGGAGTATAAGTTAAATACGGAAAAAAAGAATCCTTGTCATAATTTTTAATCAGTATATACAATGAATGTGGATAAAAAAACACCCTCATACTCAAAAAAGGTTAAATTTTTAAGCCGAAAATAAGGTAATTATTTTGTACAATAGGGCTAAGTGAGCCAGTCATTGAAACTGCAAATTAACAACATCGAAAACACCAGGCTATTTTTATTACTGAATGACTTAACAAAAATGGAGACAGAAAAAAGAATATTCTCTCTTTTTAGAAATTAGAGCAAAATAATGTTTAAGACTGTGAAGATTCTATAAGCTACTGATGATGGCATAAATAAAACATGGGTTTCCTAAAGTAGACGCAAAATAAACTCTTCATTCCTACAGAGAAATATTTCATTGGAAGGGTAAACTTATTATTCCTGTGGATCACCAAAGTAATTATTGCTAATTTAAATTAATTCTAGAATAATAGCACGATTCATGATTTAAAGACATGCCATATTCTAATATAAGAGATACATGCCTTCTCTTGTTAGCTGGCTTTACTAAATTGATCCAGGGAAAGAAAGGAAAACAGAAACCAAAGAAATTTTCGCTTTTCTTCGATTTGGGCATTTCAACCATAAGATCAAATTTTCATCACATATATGGCAAGTTTCTAGACACAGAATATTACCTTCTAAACTGATAACTCCTCAGGAATAAGTAATAAAAAAAAGGTGTATTAACTGATTTTAATAATCAATTCTTATAAATGACTTCAAAATTAAACTTGCTATGGGATTTCATTGATAAGGGCCATGGGCCATTTGATACTGACTAATTCAAACTCTCTTTAGAAAAAAAAAATTGTTTTCCTTGGCTAGCCATACTTCAAAAACATTTCAACTACTGTTATTCATTCTCTCCTTGATTGATTTTATAATTATCAATAAAACTGATACTCCTTAAATGAGTTACTCATGCTATTTTGGAGGACTTTTGTTGGATAACAGAAAATTAGAAGAATAAGAGTGACTGAAAGAGAATACTAGGAATCAGACAAACAAGTTATAGATATTAACAAACATATTACTTAATTTCACAATATCTTTTTGATTGGGAAAGCTATAAAACAGAAATTTTAGAACTGAGGAAAAAGAAAAATGAAACTCACATAGAAAATGATTAAGTTATTTTGATTAAATAATTCTTTGTAAAATAAAAAAAAAACTCAACCCATAAATAGCTATCAGCACCATTTATGTTGATCTCAATTACAGCATTTAAAAGCAAAAACTTGCCTTGGAGTAACTGCAACTCTAGGTGTTGGTGCTATTACTCTGGGAGTTGCAACAGCTACTCTGGGTGCAGTTACTGCCACACGAGGACCACCTTTTGCTCTTGCTCCACCCCCCAAGGAAATGTCTGTTTTGGACGTTTTAGGTTGGGAAGCTGAGAATGCTCCAGCAGCCCCTGAGATAGTCACCATCTCAGGGAACTAAGAAAAAATTTAAATAATTACAATTAATAGAAGTGACTAATAATACTAAATATTAATATTATGCATTAATTCACATTTACGCTCTCTCTCACCTGTCTCAGCCCACTTCCAAATAAAGATCTAATAACATCTGCTGCCTTGGCTTGTGGAGGCTGTTGAGGGAAGGCTCTATTTACAAGAGGAGACAATTGCTGTTGTTGCTGCTGTATGATCGGAGAATTAGCAGATGTGACTGCAGCTACTGCAGCATTAAGAGGCTGAGCTACTGCACCTAACTGGGCAAGGAGGGGCAACACCAAACCACCAACAGCATCAATATTCACTGTGGTTCCAAGAGTTCTAGCAATGTTTGTTACACCCGGGACGGTGCTCTGAGTAGGTGGAGGAGCAGCTTCCTCTGGTTTGATTTCAACAGGCTCCTCTGCTCTTGGTTCTGCTACAGCAACTTCTTCTTCTGGAGGTCTTTCCTCAGTTGCTTGAGATGCCCCATCAACTGAATTTGCTGGGACATCTCTAGATTCCTCAGCTGCTGGATGTACTTGTTCAGTCTCTGGAGCTGGGGGAGATGGGGCAGGAGAATTGGTGGGTTCAAATGGATCGTACGTGTCCATTTCCTGATCTTTCCTCGTTGTCTCTTCAAAGGTAGTACTTTCCTTATTAGCATCAGTATTTTCCTCTTCTGTCCTTGAAATAACTTCTTCTTGAGTTGGAGGAGGAGTTTCATTACCTGCGACTCCTTCGTTGAAAGTGCCCTCTGCATCTGGAGTTAAAGGCCCGGGAGGTGTGTTGGGACCCACTTGAATCGTCTGACGTACTTCAGGCTCTTCAGGAGTGATATCGCCATTACTGGCAGGCAACCTTTCATCTTCATTTTGAACATTTTGCTGGACAATATCCAATGGCGCTGATGATATTGGCTCTGGTGTGATGATCTCATCATCCACATCTTCATCATCATCATCTTCCCTTAGGGGATTATTAACAGACCGAAGCTGAGTTCCTTTGGATGCAATGCAGAACTTAACTTGAGGTTCAGGGGGAGTCTTAGGACCAAGACGCCTTTCAATAGATGGCTCCTCTGGAACTGAGAGAGGCAAAGGAGGTTCCTCCATCGAAGCAGGTTCAGAAGGAGGTATTCCAGAAACCATGGTAGCAGCAGCTGCTTTCCTCTCTTTCTTTCCAACTGTTTTCTTTCCTTTGCCCCCAAGTTTGCCTTTTTTACTAACTTTCCCAGCCCTCTTTTCTTTTACTGCATTACTTCCCATTTTTCTTGATGAAACAGGACTCATAATCATCATTCTATGCCTTCTCTGAGAATCTGGATCCATCTGCTGCTGCTGCTTGGTGGCTTTGTCTTCATTCTCTCCACTGCTATCACTTAGGACAATTAGATCAGCTGGTGAGGGAATTCTTTCAACAAAGGGCGATGTCTCGAGGTCAATAATGACACTTGGCTTTTTCTTCACTACTGGCATAAATTTGCGTTTTTTCTTAGTTCCTGGATCCACAATTGGCTCCTCCACTACCTTCACTTTCTCTTCAACTGGCGATGAAGCTTTTCTTCTCTTTGGTGCATTTGAAGTTTCCTTCGGTGCTGACTTAAAGCTGACACTCACAAGTATGTTATCCCCTGAAGCAAATACCTCTTTTGAGGCAGCAGGACTTCTTTCCCTTCGCTTTTTCTTCTTTTTACCAATTACCTCTACATCTTTCCTTCTGCCCTCCTTCTTCTTTTTCTTCTTTTTGCTTACAGCTGCCATAGCTGGTGATCTCATCCTATCAGGTGTTCTAGAGGGAGAGCGTGACAAAGACATGCCAAGCCTCCCTCTTTGAGGAGGGGGAAGATTAGGGGTGGATGGAGACCTGCAGAGGGACCTGCCTCGAGATCTAGAGGGTGTTCTGGACATTGGTGGAGGAGTTCTATCATGATAGACCCTACTTCCTGACATTGACCTTGATCTCATATGCCCACGAGATTTCTCCATGCTTCTAGAATGCACTGGTGTAGCTGATCTACTCCATGATCTGGAATAAGATCTTTCCCATGGTTCTTGAAGCTGATCATTCTTTCTCCTTCGACTTCTGCTTCTGCTCCTCCTTCTTTGGCGACTTCTGCTACGGCTACGTTTTCGTTCTGATATGGGACTTCGACTTCTTCTCCTTTTTCTAGACCCAGTTTTACCACTTTCAACTCTTCTTCCTCCACGGTCTCTTGACTTATGTCGAGATCTAGAACGGCCTCCATGAGACCTTGAGCGGCCTCCTCTTGATCTTGATCTAGACCTCTGACGACCTCTTGATCTAGACCGAGATCTTCCAGAGCGAGCCTTTCCTCTAGATCTGGATCTACGACTCTTAGAGGGTGCTCTTCCCCTGGAATTACCCCTCGATCTTGATCTGCGGGATCTGGACCATCTGCCACGTGATCTTGATCTTATGCCTCTGGATCTGGATCGGATTCCTCTTGATCTAGACTGCCCACGGGATCTAGATCGAGCACCCCTTGACCTTGATCTGATCCCACGAGATCGAGATCTCGAGAAAAGTCTCGATCGTGACCTGGATCTTGAATTTGATCTAAGCTCTCTACCAAAGGCATCAGTCCTTCTCCGTTTTGTCTTAGAACGTTCACCAACAATTTTCCGCACATCATAACGTTCCAAGTCTTTTCTTTTACTTTTCTTCCTCTCTCTCTCTTTCTTAGCCTTGCGATTTTCTTTATCCTCTTTGTCATCCATATCCTTTTTGGTTTGCAAGGGATCATCTGTTTTATCTCTGTAGTTCCTTTCTTTGCCTGTCTTGGATAACTTTTTCCATGCTATAGCTGAGTCTCCACCTGATGCATCATCCATTTTGTTTGGATCAACCTTTTTCCTGGTCCTCCTCTTCCCTTCCTTCTTTGTTTCTTTCTTGGAAGTATCAGTGGTTTTAATAACTTCTGTAGTGGAAGGATCCTTCTCAGCCTCATCAATGACAATCTTATCAGCAAGCTGATCTGTTGTCTTTTCCCTCACTCTGTCATCAATGATTTCACCCTCTTCTTCTTCTCCACCACATGATCTCCTTTTAGATGCCTCTAAATCTTCAAATGCAGTGGCCTCTTCTGCTTCAGATATTGTTTCAGTTTCAAGGCCTTCCAATTCTGGGACAAGTATAGCACTTCTTTCACTATCTTCCAAATTTTCATCTTTCCCAAGTACATCTTTATCATCTTTACTTTCCTTAGTTGTGTCAAATTCTTTATCACTGATTGCCTCCAAATTGGCTTCATCTTCAATGATTGACCCTTCATGAGATTTACCCTCAGCAGGTTTCTCAGGTTCAGTGTCAGACTTGTCAATATCAGATTTTTCAACCTCCACATCAGATTTTTCAACTTCAACATCTGATTTTTCTTGTTCAGCATCAGATTTTTCAACTTCAACATCAGATTTTGCATCTGATTTCTCAGCTTCATCATCCGATTTTTCTGCATCTGATTTATCAACATCCTTTTCATAATTTATTTCATCCCCTATGGTAGAATCATCCCCTGGACCTTCCTTGGAAACGTCCTCAACTGATGTTACTGGATCTTCTGGAGTGGGCAATCTGTTAGAATCTGACTGATCTCCACTGGATTCCTCAGGATTAGGAATTTGATCAGAGGATGACACATCTTTTTCTGTTGTTTCAGGAGATCTCTCAACGTCATCTGCATTAGGAGTTGTTTCAGCAGATTCCTTTTTGGGTACCTCTTCAGTAGCTTCTGCTGTTCTAGCTATGTCCATGCTGGCTGCTGAGTAAATAGAAAAATTTGGACATCCTTCATCTTCCTCCTCTTCATCATCTGATCCATAGCTACCCACTCCTAAACCAAACTTGCCTTGGCTAAGAATGCCATACACTCTGCCAACTGGAGGGATTCCCACAGGGTCTGATTCTTTTCCAATAACTTTCCTCCTCTCATCCTCTTCCGTGGGTGTAACACTTCTTTCACGATCATAGCCTTGAGGAGATAAACCAATGCCTCCACCAGGTTTGGTGATAGAATCTAGGAGTGTGGGTGGAAGGGGTGGTGGGGGAGGAACTTCTCCTTCCAAGGAAGCAGATCTAGAGGTATGTGACTCTTCCTCATTTCCTCCTTCCTCGTCAATTACCATTTCATCGTCAGTGTCATAAGATGGTTCAGCTGGGTCATACTTCTCAGATCCACTGGTTTGAACTGATGGATGATAGATGGATCCCTGGTCAGGAGGGGTTTCAACGGTATGCAAGGGCAATCTCTCATCATGCCTATCTCCATGATCTGCAGGTGGATCTGATCCTCCAGGTTCAATATCACTATAAATGTCAACATCCTCATCTTCGTCCTCCTCCCTGTCATCTTTATCGTCATCTTCCTCTTCATCTACACGTCTCTTCAAGAGCTGGGGTCTGTTGTTTCGATCCCCTCCACTACCTCCTCCTCCATGCCCAGGATTCATGGCATCTCTTGATCCTGAAGTATTAGAAAAGCTTGAATTGGTTCTAGCATATTCAACTCTTTCACTGGTTCCCCTTGCTCCTCCACTGCTGGACGTCCTGCCATCAGGTACATCTCGGACAGATGAATTGACCGACTGGTTGGCATTATCGTTGCCAGAACTACCAGGCAACCCCACAGTTTTCACTGCCTCCATAGGAGTGATTAAAGCACTATTCACTGTTTCCGTTACTGTTGGAGGAAGTTCACTTATGTTTGAGTGTACTTCCTGTGAAAGGGACTCACTATATGTTCGGCAGGAGAGTTCCACAGCTGGGTTTTCTCTGATGACTGAGTGAGATCGGAAGTGTGGGGGAGTCTGGCCCATTGGGATAGGAAGAACTCTTAAGTCCTCAGCAACAGTGTCTCCAGATGTGACTCCGAAGCACTGTTCCATGGATGGGTCGCTTCTTCGAGACCCACCACTAGATAAATCTAAATACATATTTCTGTGTAGCAGTTCACCTCCATTATTATCAATTTTATGAGAACTGTTACTCAAGTCTAATGGTATGTTTGATGATTCATAACTTCCAAAATCTGCCCCACCCATTACTGCTCTTTCAGGCATGGGGCTAGCAAGTCTACTATAATTTGATGTTATTACACTACCCATGACATTTTTAACATTAGGCATGGACCGGGAGTCCCAAATGACTTGGGAATGATCTTCATTCACATAACTTGGATTAGAATTAACTATCACATTGCCAGCAAGATGTTCAATGCTCCTGAAGTTATTAGTTGCTCTTGAACGAGTTGGTGTGCTTCCAGGGCCTGCAGGTGTGAGAACTCGGGTGGGATACACCAACTCTGATGCATTTTGTGTTGGAACTCTCTCTTTACGGTTGGAACCACTTGATGCAGCTCTTGAGTCTGTCTCTGGAGTTCTGATTGGCCACATGGGCCTTCCATCTTCCATTGCTTTATGAACTTCTACACTGGCAACTCTATCGTGTAGACCAACACCAGAATTTCCTTCTCTAAAAGTTGAGCATGAATCCTGAGCAGTAGAAGAAGGTTCTGCAGGATTTGAAGGTACTCTTGTATTATTAGAACTTACATTCATCTCATTGTTCAGACTTGTGACTTCCACAGACTTAGGGCCAGATACACTGCTTGGGACTTCTCCATGTTCAGCAGTTTGGGAAGGAGCACCATTCTTGGGTTTATCAATAGCAAAGCTGCCATCAGGATTCAGTTTCACTCGAGCTTTACGCCCATGCCATACTGCCTGACTATCCATGATACTTTCAAGTAGATCTGGGACTCCACTAGATGAATTTGATGGAGAAGATACAGCTATAGCTCTTTCTTTTATCAAGGCTTTTCTTCTCTCAGCTGCAGTTCCAGCACTCAGCATAAGTCTTTCTTTAGCCAACTGACGAGCATGAGCTGAGTCAATAGGTCTTGGAGCTGATGCTACAGCAACAGAGCCACCACCTCCTTCCACATCAGATCTGTAGAAACAAAAATAAGTAAGTTCAAACTGATATCTAAATATCACTCCAGCTATATTAATGACATGCATAGATATGTTAATATTTAACAACACTGTATGACAGGGATATCACACAAATAATAGGAAAATGCATGTATGTCATATATAATTTGGAAAGAAAAACAAAGTATTCTGTACTAAATAAACAAATTAAGTATTGTAAAATAAAATGATTTACCTAAAATTGATAAATAATTATGACACTTTCATAATAGAATGTGAAAAGAATGATATTTTTTATGGAATCGAAGTTGTAAAATTTCATAGTAATATCATTCAACATGGGTAACTAAAATTTATTTTGAATTCATGGACTCAAGTTTTTGATATGAGAAAATGTTGTCTCAGATACATCCAAAGAACTAGATAAACAAGACATCTGAATCTTACCCTCCAGAGAAGTATTCCAAATCATTGCTAGAACCAAATATGCTCAGGGTGGGAACTCTGCTGCCCACGCCAGAAGTAGTTCCATTAAGTACAACACCACCATCTCCACCATAATAACCAGCTGCTCCTCCTACTCCTCCACGTCCACACGCCCCTTTCCTTCTCAAGAGATTATCCTTCCCAGGACCCATTCCTAAAGATTCAGCAAGTCGTGCACGATTTTTAAACCTTTTCACCATACCTCGCCTTGTGCGCCTTGACCTTCTCCCCCCCTTTAAAAATAATAAAATAAAAATAGATTAGCACTGAATTACTAATGTGACAATAAAGGGAAATGTTTAGTAAAAATATAATTACATCAAACTGAAACAATAAAATGAATTTTTTGTGCTCATAAATTATATAAATGCATTAATGTTTCTGAATTGGAAATTGAGATTATCTGCACTCGTATATCAAGTATTTTTGAAAGGATTTAGCGTATTTTTGTAAGTGTCAATATTTTATCCTTTTAGGACCCTTCTCAATACAATTCCTAATACTTTCCTTCAAATCTTGGAAGGTCATATTGGACCTTAAGGCTCATTAAAACCCCTAACTAGTATCAGTCAGCTAATTGCTGTTATAATCATTCCATAATATTGCCTTGGAAATAAAAAGTGCATTTTGATGAGCACTGGTGTAATTAGAAAGAAAACTGATGGTTAATATAAACGTATATATTACAATACCACAGGTAGAATATGAAATTCCACAATTTTCTCAAATATACTTATGTCCAAAACTTTATAACAACAATTAAATACAGATAACCATTTTCCTTAATAGATGCCAATGCTAATCAACAGAAATTCATTTCAAAGGATATACTTTCAGAGAATTAAGTAAATATCGATTTAAAAATACAACACCAATAACATTAGTAAATTACTCAACTCTACTGAGAGAGGGATTGACAGTAAGACCCTGTTTACCAAATTATCCTAGGGTATGGAGTCCTGCTGAGTGGGATCCTAAAGGGTAAATTAGGACACTCAAGATGTCAGGTTTTGTGGTTACCAATACATACATCATCTATACATGATATTCACTCTTGCTTAGAAAAATCTGTTGCCCTAATAATAAATATTGTTCTTTAGAGTAGCAAAATCTCTGTTGTTTATGTCGACAAGAAGAACAAAAGAGTTGATAGAGTCCATATACCTAATAGGCAAATTAGGTTGAATGAGATACATCAAAGTATCTTTCAAAAATCAACATTAATATTAATTAAAAAATTCTACTAAAAACTAAAGAATAAGAAAAATCTTTAATAGTTTTCAGCTGCTTACACCCCTAAAAGGACAGCACAAATCTCAGTCACATTTAATTTTTCATTGCAACATCTAACAAAACAAATTGAATAAACCAGATTCAATCAAGGAACTTGCCATTTTCCTGCGCCTTCTGGCTTTTCTCTTTGAGGTGGTTGTAACTTCCTCTTCTTCTACTTCTTCTTCCTCTTCTTCTCCATCCTTTCCTAAGATAGTGCGCTTTTTTGTAACAGTCTTCCTCTTCTTTCTTGTGGTTTTCTTTCTATAAACTTTTCTTTTTTTCTTAATGGGTTTTCTTCTGGATGAACCAGCTGAAGTTGAAGGCTGTGTGGTCAAGGATTTATTATGTTAGATACTTCAAGAAAATGAAATAAAAACTTATGAAATATCTGAACGACTTAAGCTTAAGTTTTCATACACTGAGTTGTGATATTACTCATTGAGAATGCTATAACGGAATTACATTATTTACTTTCATATAAAACCAAAGAAATTTTAATGGGCAATTCTAACTTCTTTTTTCCTGATCTAAACTCCCATAAAATATTTTTTCTGCTGAAAGTTGAATAAATAAGAGGAACTAAATGTTTTATAATGAAAAAAGTACAATATACAGAAGGAAAACCCTTTTCTATACACAAAAAAGGTATACTATTTGTACCTATGTAGATGATGAAATTAAAAAAAAACATCTTGTAAAATGTTAATAGCAAAAGAGTCCAGAATATGCTAAAATAATGACTTGTTTACTGAGCAATACTTATGTTTCTACACAATTGGTCATACATGCATTTTCTTATTCCAAATTACATAATTATTTAAAACTGAATACTCAAGTGACTTTTCAAGTTCTAGATGAATAAAAAAGAAACATAACCGTAAGGTAAGTATTTAGATTTCATATTAATACTTAGCAAACTTTATTACGTTTTTCAAGGTTGATGAAAAAATAGTTATTCACGACGAGTTTTCTAAATACATAGAAAAACTCTTAATTTTACATGGAAAAATCACTGAAAATATTACCCTTGCAGAGTTAGACATGCTTTCAGCCCATCTTCTCTCCACTTCCAATTCAGCCAATTCTTCCATTACTTCCAAATCCCGAGTGGCCAAATTCCATGTCCTCAAACCTCGTTGTCCTCGTTCAATGCGAACGTTTCTTCTTAAATTACGAAGAACCCTTTGACTGGCACTGGTTCTCGGAAGTAAACGCTTTAATGTAGGAAAATGTGCAAATCAATAAAAAATAATGTTCTACCACCATTATCCTTCTGTATTTATTAAAAGAGAAAAAGATTATTTTACTTTTTGACTTAGAGCCACATAAACATACAGTTATTTTGATTGAAGGAATTCATAATAGAAAAATCAACTGGTTTTTTGTATGGTTGGTGGAATGGTAAAAATGATACCCCACTCAGTTTCAACTGAAATGGGAGTTTCTTAAAGTGTAGCTGGGGAAGGTCATGAAGGAAGGAGGAAGCAGTTACCTGCAGTTTTATACATAAAATATACCAAACATAAAGTAAGTTCATATTTCACTATATAATTAGCCAGCATTGTATGCATAAGGGTACAGAATATTCAATGAACTTTATTTTGATTTTGTAAAAAGAGAAATTTGCAAATTCTATAGATATTAACACTTTGAATGTAAAAGCCAGAAACAAATTGAAAGCAGATATATTTGATGTAAGTGTGAAAGGAGGTGCATAGGAGTAAGGGAGTGAGAGAGGTACTAGTAAGGGTTATTAACAAGTTTTAGAGAAAAATGTAGGTGGAGTATTTTTTATTTTCATTTTGAAGATAATTTAGGTAATTTACTTGGTAGGTTCAAATGAAGGACAAAGAAAGAGATCCCAAGCAAAACACGAAGACAAAGAATTAATAATAAAAGATATGTTCTGCTCATTTATAGCTTTAGAGATGTTAAGACAATTTTATTTAGACAAAAATTTAAGTGGAGGTGTATTATCAATGAAATATTCGCTGCATTCTGTATCTTTATGTAGAACAACCTAGAAATTTCTGATTACTTTTAGCCAGGATTGAGGAAATGTCTCAATGAAATCTTAGCAAAATCTCTTACCCTGATCAAATAAAACATCTTATGCAACCAGTGAAACCAAATTGGAATATATTTTGGTGATAAAATTCACTGTTGAATCTCTGCAACACAACTTACCTTAATTAAAGACTAAAAAATAAAATATACATACCATGCCTCTAGTTGCTCTTGCAGATCGAAGCCTGCTTGTGGCAGCTTCTGTACATGATGGGCAAAACCATTCTTCAATGGGGACAGAAGTCAATGGCGGGATAAGACATTCAAGATGATAACCACGATCACAGCCATCGCATAACAAAAGGGAATCTTCCCTGTCTCCACTTCCACAAACCTATGATTAAATAAAGAACTTGAGTTTTTATCAAGAGTAACTGGAAAAGAATCAAAAAGTGGAGTCTAACACTGTAGAAGTAAGTGGATGGAGGAGCAGCATTTGCAATACAAGTTACTGATATTTTTAAAAAGAACATTTTTAGAAAAAGTCATGATCTACCAAGTTTACAATAAAGTAGTTCTGGAGAGGAAATTGAGAAACTTCCCCATACAAATATACATTAACAAAAAAGCAGAAAGAAAATGAGATCAGGGGTAATGTCATGCTTAGTGAGAATTAAGGAGAAAATAATCCAAATAATTCATTGATACCTAATTACATATGTAATTTCACTACAGAACAATTTCTATGCAATAAACAAAACTGATTATAGGCGTTCACCCGATTATTTACCAATCTATTTAAATTTCCTCATTATCCACGTAAGCAAATTCAAGTCTTTACCCAATTTCCATGAATTGTACATAGAACGCTCCATTTAATTCACAGGTTGAATAAAGAATGTCCACTTAAACTAAATAATTAGCATTATATCTTGTTCAACATCAAATGGAATAAATTACATAATATAAAGATAGGAAAACATTATCTGGAGGAAGAAAAATTAATTTTAATTATAACAAAGGACACAGTAAAATTACTTTAATCTGAATCACAAAAGTGTTAGTTTTCAATGAAGGATGTAAACTCACAATGATGAAAGGATTTTTAGAAAAAGTTATACTATATCCTCTACAAATATTTAAGGTAAAACACAGAAACTACTGAAGTACAATACAAACATATGGACAACTATTCAAACAGGTGCCTTCAATGATTAACCCCAGGTGACTAAAGAAAGCTGGTCATAAAACACGAAAATAGTTTCTTTTACCTCACAGTATGTTGGATCCTCTTCTATTTGTGAAATTAAGGTTACATCATCATCGTCCTGTGTTCCAGATGAACGTGTTTTTCTAGGAATTCGTAGACGTCTGATTTCTTTCCCACAAACTCCATCTAATACAACAATCTCAGAGAATTCATGACGATCAACGGGACAAGTGTTAACATTCTGGAATACAATGTAAAAAATTCATTGCTGTTGAACTCAAGGCTGGACTGGCACATCTATTTTTTGTGAAAGCTGGGAAAATTTGTGATTGTTTATTTACATATTTAAAAAAGATATTTTCCAAATTTTGGGTCTTTAGATTTCTTTAAGGAATTAACAAAAGGAATTGGAAGGTGGAAATCATGGATACAGCTGCTTATCACCCAACAATTTGAGTAATTAATGATTCTGAAAGAAGGTTCTTGTTCCATGTATGAATAATCGGTATGTCTTCTAACATGAAAAATTTGTAAGATAAATGGCATAAACAACTATTCTTTCATTTTTATTATCATATCAATTCATCTGAGGGTAACTTATTTACCTACAGCAAGAAATTCTTTTTTTCCCTACATTTTCAGAATCAAATAAGAATTGTTGGTGTGCCTTTTTCTTGAGAGGAATTTTTCTAAGAAACTAAGATTATTTATTTAACCCAATGATTAAGATAAGAAATAAGGACATTAATAAAACAGGGTGTATATAAATATAAGATAATTATTGCATAATAACAAAATATTCAATAGTTGTGATTTATTTTGATCAAATTAAGCAATGTTTTATAATTTAGTATACCTATCTTAAGCATTTTGGTTAAGAAGAATGCAATTTTATTTTATTGATGTTTTTACTGAGCTCTCTTTTCATTTCTCGGGCTGAATACCAGGCAGATGATATATACTTCTCCATTCTTGGGCAACAATTTCAATTTAAATACTATCTCTTAGAATATTAACAAGCTTTCACAAACTAAATATGATCAACTTGCTGGTAATTCATGGGTAGAAGTTGAATTACTTTTGTAGAAATTGAAATGAAGATATACAATAGTTTCAGGTTTAAAATTGTAAAATAGAGGCTTTTCGGGTATATAAATAATTTACAGAGATACTTATACAAGCTACTTATAACTGCTCTGTAATAATTGTTTAGTAGATCTGTGGATATTTTGTTTATAGAGAGTGAAGCAAATCTGAACTGTAAAGGGCTGAATGGCTAAGAAAATAAGTATAAACAGATCATGAAATAAGAGATACAAGAAATTCATACTGATGGTTATGTACAACCTCCTGACCAATATTCTCATTGCAAGATCCTCCATTAAAACAATAATAACCTCCCTGTTACAATGGCTGGAAAACTGGCAAATGATGTAAAATATTAGTTCTAGAAGTATTAGTAAAATATTAGAAAAAGTTTTTTCCTATGTTAATAGAGAACTATTTGCAAGTTACAATCTTACATCCTACGAAAGGTTCTCAGAAAATCGATGGTCATGTTAGCAATGTGATACTACAGATCATTCTGCTATTTACAGTAAACTCTTGATTATCCATGCAAATGGATGCATGATGGGACACAGATGATTGAAAAACAGTCACCGAAAAATCATGAAAATGTGGCGGAATTTCCACTGTACATACCCACATATTAGATGCATATTTTCATAAAAAATTTATGCTAAAAAGCAGGATATGTCTTGTATGAGTATGAGGATTTTTCATGGTATTTACTATGATAGATTAAGAATACAGTCCCAAAAACATGCTGCATCTTATTTGTGGGTATATATGTAACCCTTTCATAGCTGGACCACGTTATTATTCTGGTCGCTTTTGCAAATCCCCTGCATATTTATATTATTAGAATTTCTTGGGAACGCTATATTTTTATTTTATTGTGAGCTCACTGAATGCTGAACTATATACGGCTTTTTCTCACAAAGGCCTGAATACACGGCATTCCACATGTTATTGAATTAAACAGTTCCAATTGTACTGTGAAAAATATAAAACTAACGATATCTGCTTTTATTATTACAATATTGTTCTTATTTTTCTGTCTGCTATGACATTACGGTAACCAAATCCCCATTGTAATTCAGCCAAGATTTAATGCAGAGATGAACTATTTTAATAATATAGCTCTTCATCTCTACAATATTACTGCAAGAGCTATTTTAGGGACCAACCAGTCCAGATTACAGTGAACTGCATCAGCTCACTTTTTGTCTTAATTACAATGCAAATAGTTTATAATCCAATAATATATTAATATCCTTTTGCCAATTTAGACAGAGATTACTTTTTTATTCATTGCGTTGATATATTTTAGCAATAGAAAAGCAGTTTTCTTTTGTTTTTCTGTAATTTTTACATAGGTGGAATTAGACTTTTACAAGAATACAGCACTAGTGATGAGTGTATCACAGAATGTATGGTCAGACAAGTCAGGCTGCCTGATACTTGTCATGAATGAAAATCCCCCACTATACAGTACAGTAGCCTAATAATCACAATCAATGATATAGGTAGCAAGAGGGAAAACAACTACCTGGCAATACAGAATACAATAGTCTGGGCGACTGATATAGGATCACAATTAATGAATGGTAAGCCATTTGAACCCTAAAAATAATGCAATGTAAATATCCATTTATTTTTATAAATTTGTTAAAACCTAGTTACTCATATTTTCTGCATGATAAAACTGAAATGATTAATATTGCATACTTATACAATTACTCTTCTTAGAGAAGGTAGAATTGTCGGAACTAATGGACATGGAAAAAAGCCACTAAAGTATAAGTGAAACTAATTTCTTAAAATTACAACATTAACTACAGTTTGCTACTTTTATATCAATTCGCATTAATCAAAAACAAATGGTAGTGAAATTTACAAATATTTTTTTCATACATCAAAATTTCATAGCATTTATTTATCTTAACAATTGAAATAATGTCCTTAAAATATTGATTTGTAGGGAGGAGAGAGTAGCATGGATAATCTGCTAACTGGATAATCAAGAGTTTACTGCATATACTTCTATTATACTACAATTGATTAAAAATATTAAAAAGTCCCTTACTATCATAATCTGTTCACAATAAGGTATGGAAATGGTTATGTACCCTCAGAAAATAAATCCAAGATTTAAAAACTAATTTCTTTGCATTACAAAAAAACAGCAATTTCCTTCTGGACACAGATCTACCATTACAAACACACATATATGTATATAAATAAATATGTATAAACTATTACAGTAATCATTAAGTATTAACTACTAAATATAAAAGAATTTAAACTACTTAGACAATTAATCTATAAACATCAATGAGAATAAGAAGCACAGACCTAATATCCCAATGACATGGATTAGGCTGATTAGACTCAAGTAGAAGTTATCTTTAAGAGCATTACCTTTGCCCATTCCTGTATACAAGGAACGCAAAAACAATGTTGGCAGCCTTCAGGACTACCAACTTCTGCTCCACCTGGTCCACGCAATGACTTGAGGCAGATAGGGCACCTTGTTTTTGGTCCCTCCCCATCATCTGTCTCACTGCTGCTGCCATGGAAATCATCTTGAACCTTTTCAATAACTTTACCTTCAACATTATCAGCAGGTCCCTCTGTAGCCACTCTATCACTATGAGGAATGAAAAATCAATCATCAATAATTGATACTTGTCATTGATTAATTAACACAATAAAAAAAAGTAAATAGGATACAAAGTAAACTACCCACAAGAGAACAGATGTGGATTTTTGGAAGTATGTATGCCAGTTAGTGACAAAATTCCTTCACTATTTTCAAAACTCTTTCATATTCCAAGTAAACTGATTATGGACACAGATAAGCAATGATGATTTATGTCTAATAAAAATTCTTTGAGAGGAAAAGGAAAATTCAAACAAATCCATTGAATACTTTTGTGATTAAGTAATAATGTTTACTATAAGTGATATAAAAGATTAACATTCAATTTACAGCTGAATGTAAGTTTCATATGAATGTTATAATTACCAGCACTGTTATGCAATGGCATACTATTATAATAGCAGAGATCAAGATTAACATGTTGAATGCCACATAGATGGGCCCTGGTAGATGGCAATCTTACTACCTTTGCAGAACTACAAGGCTCTGTGGTGACATTTAAATACTCCATGGGCAGGAGTATGCAACCCCTCACAACAACAAAAACAGCATTGGGTGAATGACCAAAATTTTGACTGGCAGTGACAGTTTAAATGACAATGTTTACAATTCAGGGTAAAGGGTAAATATACTTCATAATGGATAGTGAAAATTAAATTAAAAATTTCAATTAACTGCTGAAAGTTTTATTAATTTTTAAAATTGTCTCTCATGGAAAGTTCAGCTGTTTATTTAATCATAGGATACTACTTAAAATATATTGTTGTTTTATGATGATTAATACATCCATAACAATTATATTCCTCACTGAGAAAATTATAAGGATTGTTTTGAAAGCCAATTCTGACCGATTATAGTGAAACACCAACCTTAAGAGATTTGATGGGCTTAATTCTTTATCAGGCAAAATACTTGAATGCGATGAGTTACGACTTCTTTGTGTGCAAGCTCTGCTCGTAGATGGTCGAGAAATATCTTCTTCCACTTCTTCATTCTCGCTTTCAGTGTCCCATTCAGAACTTAGATCAGCATTAGATTCATTGGAATCTTCTTCGATGCTTTCATCTGAATAGTAAAAATATTAATTGCCACTTGAACTAAGCTACAATCCCTGATAGAAAGATACAGCAAGAAGGGAAGTTATGGTATAAAAATATTATTTAATCTTAATACAATTTAATAAGTAACCAAATTATTATAGTATTTTTAAGCAATTATCAGAATTGAACTTTTTCAAAAAACATACCCTTACCAATTAGGTATATTTACAATGCAAGCATTTTTTATAAAATAAATTAAACAATGAACAACCAATAGTAATCAAGAGCCACTAGTAGAAATAATCTATCCTAGGAATTCCAACCATACTTCAACATGGAAACAATATTCCAAAAAATCCTGTTATTAAAGAAAGTGTAACTTACAGCACTAAAAATAAGATACAATATATTCACAAACAATGAAACCAAGATTTCTTTTGCAATTAAAATTATTCTGCAATAATGTAATTATCTGGGATAGATACCACCAAGTGTAAAAATAGGATCTCAATTATGAGAATAAAGCAGAAAAAATATTTGATTAAAAATTATCCTTGATCTAGATCATACAGAATCCTCTTTCACTTTTAAGGACTTATCCTGATTATCGAGGTTAGGTGGAAGAGAGGCCCATATGGGCCTAACCTCGCCAATAAAGAGTCTATCTATCTATCTGATGGTTTACTGTTGATAATTGTTATCTTCAGAAATTTTTAAGAAAACTAATTTTTATAACAGACCTCACATGTAAAGGATTTAGTGCTGAACAAAGGAAAGAATGCATTTCAAATTACTCTCTAAGATAATACTGTATTTTCTGGTAGATAACCCACGTGTTATATATACAAAAAATATAGAAAAATGATAAAAATAATAGTGCGTGATATACAACGAAAAATCTTGAATATTGAACTCAGAAACAATGACTAAACAACATAAGTCATATATTGCAGAAGTCACGGAGTATATACGTACTAGGGCAATTTTATTTCAACTAATATATTGTAAATGTTAACGTAATCAAATAATTCCATTCAAAATACAAGAGTAATTATCATAATAACAGTAGTGAAAAAAACATTCTCGTCAACATAATAAAAATTTTGAAATGCATGCTATCAATGCATTTATCACAGAAGAAATTTTTGAAATGCGTGTTATCTATACATTATCACAGTGAAGAGGTTTTTAAAATGTGTGTTATCTAGTAGGAGCGTGTTATTTACCAGAAAATATGGCATTATCCCTCTTTGATTCTCTATCTATTACTTTCTAAGTATGTAACAAAAGTAATGGCATAATCTAAGAGAATAGAATCAATCATTGGAAGTGAATCTTCAACAAATTGTCGGAAATTTCCACCGAGTAAAAAGGGAAAGAATGAACCAAAAAATGTATACTATTTCTTCACCTTTAATACAAAATGACGATTCAGACATTACTACAAGAACAAAGAGCAGTCTTTACATATTAACATTCTGATAAGTCTTTCGCCTGATTTATACTAGATTGGCTGAAGAAAAACAGTATTAGAAGCTTTGAAGAATAAGATGTTTTTGTGTTAATAAAATAAAGAAATCTTAGCTTTGATTAAATTAATAAAGTTTTGTTACTAAGATTTCTTATTGCTCAACTATGGAAGACATTTCCTTAGGAAGTATAATATAATAAGACAATCTAGAGTTTAGACAGTCACCATATAAGTTGATACCCATTAACTTTTCTTTTAAAATTAATCTTGATAAAACATACATAAAGCAATACAGTGGATGCTGAGATCAAATTATGATCAAAAGGATATGGTTAAACTAAGTACAGGTATCATGCATGTGAACCATAAATTCAATAACATTATGCAGTACATATCATATCCCAGCAACAGTGTAAAGTATAAAATTTTCATAAAAAGAAAGAATATAGTTTGATTAAGAAAGGTGATCCTGAAGTTGTCAAACAAAAGAGCAAATGGTAAAGATGTTAATTTTTTTTCAACAATTTTCAACACTTACAGTTACACTTTGAGAATAAATAGGTTGAGATGGAAAGAAAAAATTCCTTCACAACTCAATTCAGAATTTTGTATGTTTCTCTTGTTACTAGATCAGACATATCCAGGGAAAATGTTTTTTACTGACAGATGTATGAGGAGCATCTTCATATTTCATAATCACATTACAGATGCATACGTTACAACTTACACTTTTTCTTTACCCCTACTTACCTGTTTGTCTCATCTGAGTATTTTATTAATACAGTTAATTTCCTAAGAGAGATATCTACCAGACAAAAAATTGATTTCATCTCATATCTAGGAAGGATAGCCAATGTACAGTAGCAATGATAAGAATATTACATCTTCAACTCTGTATTTTCAGCAACATTGCACAAAAATTATCACTGTGATTCAAGTTTTTCCAATGCTTAAGGTAACAACTTCCCATTAAACAAAATGAACATCTAAGGGAGCACTGTAGCTAATATACCTGTATTCACTGAATCTATGTCATCACTTGAGTCACTGGTGTCATCGGAGCCTTCAGAGCTGCTCCTTTGAAATGTATGATCCATAGCCTAAAAATTCAAAATCAAAAACCGTGTTATAAACTTATCAGAAAATATACATCTTATAATTCAACAAGAAAGAAGGTGGAACCCTTTGAGAATCAGTACACATAAGAGATAAAAAGCAAAGCAGCAGCAAAAAAAGCAGTAAAATATAAAACACAACTTTAGCATGTATTAAAAGTTTTCAACTAAACATATCAAAATTCTTTCTTTGCCTTTTAACTAAAATAGTAAAAATAGATAGCAAGTACCAAAATTGCCTTTCGTAGCACTAAAATCAACACACTTCTCATTTTACATTAAAACATTGATGACAGGTCAATATCCATTCTCAAACTAAGTAATATTGAAGATGGAGAAATATTATACCACAACTGCATGACAGGTACTGCCTGCTGATACAGATCTTTCTCATACATACCTCTGCAAAAAGTAATTCAAAATTGAACTACATCACAAGATGTGGTAATTTTTTAAAATTTACCATAGCGTGTTTTTGCGTTAAAATACATTTATCATGTGAATAAACTATTGGAGCAATTTTTTCGCCTTGTTTAGCAATTTCCTCAAAACACAGATTTAGCATCATCTATGAATTTATCCGATATGAGTGTACCTTAACTATTTATGGATTAAAAATAAGTTTACATTGCAGATAATATAAAGTAAGAAACGTTCAAACATTTTTTACTCTGAATCGAGAAAGTTAAAATTGAGATTCTGATGTGCTACAAAACTAATTAAGTTACACATTCGGCAAAAAGCTGAATTAAAGGAGACATTTCTTTGACGGTACAAATGGTAAAGATAGAGATCGTGGAATCACTGCGAAGCTATCAGTAACTGGTAGAACGCGCCATGAAGTAATCGCGCAGTATGAAATACCTGCGAAATTCTTCAATGTGATATAGCAGAGGAAACAGCAATACGACGACAACATCACAGATAAATTTCATAATTTTAAAACATAGCCATAAAGGTTATATGAAAATCGTCCGTAAATTTTATCTGCTATGCTGCAGGATGACAACTGCTGCTTTGAAAATTACAAGAAATAATTGCAACATTATATAGATCTTAAAAATCGACTGAAGAATTAGCCTTTAAGGCTAGATAGAAAATATCAAACAAATTGCGCTTAAAGAGTGTCTTAGATGGTAGAACGAATGTATGGTATTAGTTCTGTATTTGCTCAGTCAATATACTGACAAAAGGAAATTTCGCTGAATAACTATTATGGCAGCGAATGAAATAAATTTTAAGAACATTTACCGGTCGATTAGACTTTCTACAAGAAGTCAACTGATTATTTTCTGTGTCGCCTTCACTTTCATCGGAGTCTTCTATTCGCCTAATTTTCTTTTTATGAGCTCTTCGCCCACCGTTTGGGCCGTCAGCATCGTTAGCATCCTCCATCTACAATAGCATCTTCAGGATAATTTATCTAGAAGACAAGGGCAACTCCCACTTCATCGGACTCCCAATTCTCCTAAAAGAGAACAAGAATGGAAATTACAAGATATAATCACATCACACGATCAGTAATCGGCAGTCTATTCCTCCGGGCGAATAAAAACAAATACAACAGCGTAGGATTAATACGCTAAAAGATAACCAAGGTAGAAATTCTTTACACAATCATTTGAGATGTGGTAAAAGGAGTTTTTATGCACATCAATACTAATTAACTAATATAACAGATTTCTGAGATAAAAACCTTGGTGCCTCTGAGAATGACAACCCTAATACTGATGCTTCATATTATTTGCCGTCCTAAACGCTAAAGTAGTAGCAGCAATAACTTTATCGCCATGAAGGTATTAAATAAGTTTACTTACAGTTATTGGAATGTATATTTATGCATGGATATATACAGCCTGGTGGAAACAAAATATAACACTTATTAAATTTGTTAGAACTACAAAATATGACAGCCAACAAGCAACAACTATTTCCAAAGTGTCGCCATCTTTACATACACTAAGTTGCCCGGATTTTGGACGTCACTTCCTCTAGGTTACAGACACCAGCCATCATGGGTCGTATGCACGCTCCAGGGTAAATATTTCGTTTTCTGTTTTACATTTTATCATTATCTCAACTTTTATCGCTGAAAATTAGTTACTCTTGTTACTTTTCAATATGAGATATACGTTTAAAGTATATGTAATGGTTAATTAATTTAAAACAGAGATTTGCCTCGTGGTACCATGTGGTTACCATGTTATAATGGATGTGGTACGGAGAATTGCCAACCTTCTTCAGCAATTTTTATGTTTTTGTTGCTTCATCAGTGTTCACTTAACCTCACTTTATTATTTTCAGTAAGGGTATATCCCAGTCTGCGTTACCATATCGTCGAAGCGTTCCTACATGGTTGAAATTGACTTCGGAAGATGTTACGGACACTATATTTAAACTCGCCAAGAAAGGGAAAACTCCATCCCAAATAGGTAAGTATTTTGATTTTTTAAATTTTAATAACGCCCTTATATTATCTCCTCAGAGATAGCTTAGTTTTGTTTGTTTTTTTTCTTTAAATGCGAATTTGGAGAACCGGTTTATGTTCACAGAGCTTGTATCATGCCAATGCTCAAACTTCTTTTCGCCATCAACTTTGTCTAACGAAAGTTGAGTATTTATTTCTCAGTAGATGAAATCTACAGAGATATTCAAATCTTGTTTATAATTGAGGCGAGCAGATTGACTTGTTTTGGAATCTTCGACTTTTAACAGCGGAGATTGTCCTGCAGAATCAAGACGTTATACCCGAGCAGTTTGACGAATAATTCTCATTTTCCTTTTATTGAATTAATTTTCTTATAGAGTATGTTTTCATGTATAAGTTAGCGTGGTTGAATGAATTTTGATTGCAGACTTCTTGGAAAAGATTAATTGTTGCATATCCCATTAAACGCCGTTGGTGATATATGTTATCAAATAAATAACTAATTCGCATTTCTCATAAATTTAAGTATGCATATTAATATATGTTTTTATCTTCAAAGGTGTCATTCTTCGAGATTCACACGGAGTCGCTCAAGTACGATTCGTTACTGGAAACAAAATTCTGAGAATTATGAAAGCAATTGGACTGGCTCCAGATCTTCCAGAAGATTTGTATTACCTTATTAAGAAAGCTGTGGCCATCCGCAAGCACTTGGAAAGGAACAGGTGATGCATATACTTTCACGCCTTTCTATACATTATATTGGTCGAGTCTAGGAGCTCTTTGAAATAAGTACGGTTTTGAAGTTTACACATCTAATATTTGAAATTTTACATTTGCAGGAAGGACAAAGATTCTAAATTCAGACTCATTCTTGTCGAGTCAAGAATTCACAGATTAGCCCGGTATTACAAGACAAAATCCATCCTTCCTCCCAACTGGAAGTACGAGTCTTCAACAGCATCTGCTCTAGTGGCATAATCTGATGGGGAACATTTTTTTATTTTTAAGCGCTGAGTTGGTTTGTTGCTGGGATGTAAAGTTTCTTACCAGTAATTGATGCCAATAAAGTTCTATTCCAATTTGAGATGTTTTCATTTAATTGTACTTGCTCTTGTATTTTTTGGAAAAAACTCCAAATGCAAATCTTATGCATTGAATTTTCTTTGTTAAAATTATTCTTGAAATTAATTTTACTCATTAAAGCTTGTTTTGTGATTTTAAAGGTACTTATGGGTGGAGTAGTGGGTTTATGAATTTTAGATTCAGACTAGTAAATTTTTCACTAGTAATGCCTTTACAATAATATTAGGTGCTTGTTAACATGATTTATTGCGTGAAACGAAATTTTGAATCGTTTATTAACTTGAGTTATTCACTTGCTTTTTTCCTTAAGATAGAATGTTGTTTAGATCTTCAAACATGCTTTTCTAACTGGTTGTACATAAAAGGTTGATTTAGGTTTGATAAAAGGCTCTTGACTAACAATGAACTAAGTGAATATACCTTCATGTTGGACCCGAAGTATTTCTTGTTAAAGCCAACTATTGCACAAAAAAGCAGTTATTTTTCCAGGTGCATTCTAAGTTTAAATTTATGCCTAGTAAGTAAACACTAAAGTGAGATATCCAAGGAGGGGGACCTATAGTTTTGATACAGTTATTTATTTTGATCTCATGCCTGGTTTTTTAATGAGATGGGCTCCCTGAGCAATTGTGTGCGTCTCATATTGAGGGTAGCTTGCAGCAGTATTCTTTGTAGGTTTAAATTCCTGAGGGGGGGAATTAACCCACTTGCTAATTACTCAGGGGTTGAGAAAAATGGTTTATTGCCATGCTTTTTAATACATTACATTGTAACATGTTTAGCATTATTTTATCAACTTATGATTCTCATTTTACTATTCATGAAAATTTCCATCAGGAACTCAACAGGAGTGAGTAGTATGCATCATGGTTGAATATTGGGAACGAATGCTATTGTGGTAGGAGGGAGTTTGAGGCCTGTCTATTCACTATTTTCTGTGGAATTTTTTTACATTTTATGCATACATTTCTCCTACTATGATTATGAAAATTCTGAATATGTTTTTGGTGGTCTATAAGCTCTCCTGTTAAAATTGCTAACTTGACCGATGGTCATTGCAATATATGAGAAAGAATCTCTTAAAAATTGTTTTGCTGGTCATTGAATCTATGTAAAACCCAAAATTCTTGCTTGTAGCATACCTTAAGTAGTTAATTCATCCTGAATCCTTGAACACAAGCTTACCCAAAGTAAGCCAGGTCAGTCACTAGCAGTAGTGGTAGGAATGCTAGAAATGTTTTGACAGCTAAGGTAATTTCATGTCATGAATGGAACCCCACAGGGAATTCAACTCAAGACTGCTTTCACTGAAGATGATCTCTACTCAATTGACTATACAGGAGCCACTATCTACAGTGGAGTTTCAAAGACTTAAAAGTCATTACTGATGGATTAAATACACTGTAATCATAATTTGCTCTAATTTCATGGTTTCAGTTTCTCATATCAAAGACTAAATGATTGTTCCCATGAACCTCCTCTGGATCTGCTGTTGTATCTATAACTGTTAGTATGTCATCTTCCATAAAACTGTTTGGCAAACTAATGACAGAAGTTCTTTTTCTTAACTGTTAGCAATAACACCTTTTAAAGTCGTTGAAAATCAGGCCAGAGAAATTCATTATTGACTCAGATGAAGTGTATTCTACTCCATAATTTTGATTTGCTCAGACTCCAGGAATTGGACAGGCGTTATTCTCCCACTTTTGCTACACTCATCTAACAGTTAAGTATATTACAGACTTTAAAACTTAATGTGAAAGATGGGTGTTGTGTTATTACTAAAATTTTAATGGTGGTTTGCAGTTTCTTTGATAGGATTCCATTCTTCTTGTTTGTGAAGCATTAAATAAACAATTGTAACAAATTACTTTGAAAAAAGTTTGAATTATGCAATGTTCTGAAAGTTATGGAATTAAATTTTTTGCTACAAAGATACCTTAGCATGAATGCTATAAAGCAACTGCATTAAAATTAAGAAGGAATACTGTAGATTAATATGACCAATATCATCAATAGTAAAACATATAAATATCTAGGTGGTTTTAATTTATTGTTTTGCAATTTGTACATGAACAGGAGATGTCACAATGTAAAGAAAACTATTTTAAATATTAATTAATACTTGTTTCATAGGTTTCCTATTTGATCATGTCCTGAGAGCAGTTATTAATTCACAAAAATAAACTCTTACAAAGCTATTTTATTTATGAGACAAAAAAAAACTTTCTGGCCAGAAAGTGGATATTAAATTCAAAAGTGCATATAAAATGTACATTTTTAATTTGCTGGAATGCTTATGGCCGTTCTGCAGAGCTTTCTTTCAATTCTTCCTTCCAAACATCCTCCTGGACTTGCTGCCACTTTGCTACAAGAGTTGATACTGACTTCTTCTTCAAAGACAGAGCAGGAGCTAATTTAGGCTGCTGCAAGATAATCACATTACTAATTAAAGAAAAATTTATTTGAGAGACAGCAAATGCTTATTACTAAATATATTTAATACAAAACAGTAGTATTGTATGAATTGCTTTGACAGCTGAGGCAATTTTGCATTTAGGCCCTTATTGGTAATTGAACCTGTGACCGCTTTCATTAAAGTTGAACACATTGCTCACTTGGCTATATGAGAGTCCAATACAAAATATGATTAAGCATCCAAGATAACGAACACAGAATTAGACAAAACTGACCACCAATAGAGAGATTTGAATCTCATAAGTCAAAATAACTGAAAGATATCTGAATAAGTGACAGAAAGTGCATGGTTTGCATGTTTGACTTTAGATGAAGAAATGAAGGATAAATAGTTAGCAGTTGCAGGGAAGTTAGATTATCTGAATTCTTCTTCATTTCTACATCTGANATAAACAGTCCCAATTCCTCTCTTTAAGGTAACTTACTTATAATAGCTCCTTGCAAGTTAAGGATATCTCAAGATAAGGCTTTTCAATTCAGGAAATGAAATACCACCAATATTTAGCAGTCTAAATATGTTGCAATGGTATTCAACCTTGCTTACATAGTACATTGTACTTACAATAATGATTGAGTTCAAAGCTGGTTGATGGTTCATAAGCTCAGAAATTAAAATTTGCATATAAATGTTGGCACATTAACCAATCCATGCTAGAATGGTTTCTTATTTTCTATTTATGGGCTCAAAACTGAAATGGTTATGCTTTTGGATGAAACATGTTATAGATCTTGTCTTTCCATACAATTGAATTCACCATTACAAATATATCAATTAAATATCCACATATTGTTTACAACATTATTTGTTGTAAATTTAATACTTTAAACCTATTTCACATTTTTTTATAATTGTACAACATACAAAATTATCTTTTTGTTTTGGTTGAAATTAAGCAATTTAATTTTATTACTATTATTAATATATACATTACCAATTTTAAAGACACAAATATTTAATCTTTACCTAGTGCCTGTGAATCTTATTAACTTGATTATGGATCCTATTACATTCATAAGTCAGAGTTTACATAAGTGTAAAATCTACAGAAGGTAAATGGGTGTCATCCCAGTGGACCTTACCTTCTTTTTCTTTGGTTTTGGTATCTCAGTTTGCGAGATGGTAGCAGAAGGCACATCTGGGACACTTGCTTGGGTTTCCTTGACCTTTTCTGGTGGAAGAGTAGTTGTAATGGGTTTGGGAGATGCAGGATTAGCATTGGCAGTTGGTGGATGAGGTCCAACCTCACAGTCATTTGAAACTTCACTGGCAGGTTCGAGCATGGCAATATCAGAATAGAATGAATCTAAGGCAGCTGTCAGAGAATCTGCCCTAGCTGGTGGTTTAGCAATAGTGTGAGGCATGGGTGTAAAAGGTACAGCTTCTGTGATAATGGTTGAGGCAGCTACTGGGACTGCACCCATTACCATGGATGGAACCACACTTGCTGGAATAACAGGAGCCACACCAGTCTAGGAATTGAACAAGAGCAAATGCATCAGTTTACAGGGAAAATCTACCCTAAGAATGTTTTGTTAATCACATAAATTTCTTAAAACAGTTTATGGATTAGTTTCTAATGAAAAATAAGAAATAGTACAGTAATAATTTACGACTATGTTTCAAAGAGAGATAAGGCAATATAAGTTAAGAGTTTTGGTAACATTCATGGAAGAAGAAAACTGCCCTCAAATATTTCGATCTGAAGGTAGGGATTGGCAAAAATTAAGTTATACTTGCCAGGCTACCATGAAATCTCTACAGGGGAGCTAGTTCACAAAATTTAAGCAATTTTGATCCTGGGGTTTATTATATGTACTTTCAACGTGAAAATGAATCTATGTAAAAGATTCTATGTGAATTCCGAAACATTTTCTTTACTACTTAAGAAATATAATTTCTTTTGGATGAAAAAGAAAAGAGAATGATGTTCAAAAATAACAAAAACAAATTCAATGTTAACATGCAATAGAAGCTGCATCTACATTTGTAGCATGTGAGAGTAAGTTTCCACCAAGGTTAAAACAATTCACAAATCATTCAATTACCTGAAGTTTCTTCATTTGAGATTTTCTACTCCACTCTCCCTCTGGAGAGTCAGGATCCCATTCTGGAGGAGAAGGTGAGCTACCAGGTGGTGGAGGATTGGTAGCTTCAACATTTGGTTCTGCATATGAGACTGGTGATGGCTCAACTCCTGGTGGAAGAGGCTGGGCAAGAGCCAATACTTCCTCTGGTGGAGGTGGAGGAGGAGGTGGTGGGGACTGAGGTGGTGGTGGAGGAGGGGGAGGGGGTGAAGGAGGAGGAGGTGGTGGAGGAGGAGGGGGGGTTGCAGGTGGTGGTGGTGGTGGGGGAGGTGAAGAAGGAGGGAAGGGAGGCAGAGGAGGGTTTTGACGCCCTGGGGGAACTGGAAGTAAATATTGTAGCTTAGAAGGACCAAGTAGATCACATAAGAATCTATTAAATATTTTAGGATAGAAATTTTGTTAAACTTTTTGTGGGAAATACAATTGTAGCTGTCAGAGTAAATGTCACAATAAAAAGCGAGGCACCATCTATGATCGATTTTAAAAGACATACACTGCATCGGGCTAATCAGGGGGAAGCATAATGTAACAGGGGTCACATGTTATCTCTAAGTACATCCAATAGCTTTACATCTCTTAAGTTTACAGCAAACAGATATTTTAAATCTGTTCTAATAAACATTGGAAATTGTTATTAGAAGAATGTTGCAACTCTTCTAATAACAATTTCCTAAGTTTCATGTATGGATAAATTCTTAGGCATTTTGCCCCTATAAATCTTCTTTTGTCTATATTAGAGGTTCCCAAAGACTTGTGAGCTGTTTTGCATTTCCATGTACCAAACTAAATTTTATTTGAATTCCCCCCCCCTTATTCTACATTTTAACTTGATGTTTGTTTCTACTGTGTGAGCTGAGTAATTTTTCTATTCTTTCCTTATACTGCTCATGGGAATTTATGGTAAATTCTACAATTTATTATAAACATTCATTTACAGAATTTTCTGACAAACAGAAATGAAATAGCTCAGATGTTGCCAATATAACTAGTTTTGGAGTACTACAATATAAATTTACCTACTTTTCTCTAAATAATAAACAGTCCCAATTCCTCTCTTTAAGGTAACTTACTTATAATAGCTCCTTGCAAGTTAAGGATATCTCAAGATAAGGCTTTTCAATTCAGGAAATGAAATACCACCAATATTTAGCAGTCTAAATATGTTGCAATGGTATTCAACCTTGCTTACATAGTACATTGTACTTACAATAATGATTGAGTTCAAAGCTGGTTGATGGTTCATAAGCTCAGAAATTAAAATTTGCATATAAATGTTGGCACATTAACCAATCCATGCTAGAATGGTTTCTTATTTTCTATTTATGGGCTCAAAACTGAAATGGTTATGCTTTTGGATGAAACATGTTATAGATCTTGTCTTTCCATACAATTGAATTCACCATTACAAATATATCAATTAAATATCCACATATTGTTTACAACATTATTTGTTGTAAATTTAATACTTTAAACCTATTTCACATTTTTTTATAATTGTACAACATACAAAATTATCTTTTTGTTTTGGTTGAATTAAAACAAAAATATTTGTTTAAATATCTTAACAATAGGACATAAATAGTTAAGAAAGAAGATTTAAAAAATAAATAATGCCAAAGATTCTAATTAAAATTAATACCTGAGATATCTGCAGAGAAAGTAGTGAAATATGCCACTATTTTCATAATTATGGCTTTGGACTGGTATATATTTTGGCTGTATTAACCCATTAACACCGGCCATCCTCATTTAAGGACGTTTTTCATTAATGTTATTTTGACAAAATAGGTTTTAAATTCATTCTATTGGGACAAACTCCTTTCATATCATCGGTTGGAGAAATTCTTAAGTCCGCATTCAGCAGAACCCAGTCGTGAACTTAAAGGTTTTACGAGTCAATGCTTGTGCTTACAAAGTCTGTAACACTCAATTGGTTCACAATAAAATTAAAAAATCAATGTTAATTTTAATAATAAAATTACAGAGGATAATAAAAATTGAAGTAATTAAGCAATTTCAATAATCGATTTTTACAAATGCAAACAGCAACATAAATAAATTTACAGGCAGTGCTTAAACAGAAGGGATTTTTAAGATGAAATAGACATGGCTATTTGTATTATTAAATATTTAATCCTAAACATTGTTTTAAGAATAAATTTAAGTACCTTCTTCAGCTACTTTACATGCTTCTTTTCCAGCAACATCATGCTTTTTCTTGTCCTGATGGTGATCCTGAAAAATATTCAATAAATTAATTATAAAATGATAACCACAGAATTAAAATTATCACACCCTTCTACAACATTAACAATACCAGAAGAAATCCTTAAATAAAATATTATTTCAATCCTGAATTAAAAATATAAAGCCTGACAGAGAAAGGTAGGCCAATAAAAGAAAAAGATCTACAAGAAAGAAGTAGGGCTTGATTTAACATCTGCATTACTGTAAAAAAAAATATTACGGGGAAATTTTTTGGGCATGTAAATCCAAAGCTACTTAAAGATATAAATGAAAGATTTGTATCTTCTATGGTGAAGTTTTCGATAAACAGTATTTTTCTAATCTTGATCATAGAGCCATATGAGAGAATGTAATGATGCTTATCTTTGATAACATTTGATTGACAGATTAGAGCCATGCCTTAACTTTATGTTAGAATGGCTAGTTTCTGTTACATCAACTCTACTAAGTACTGCTAAATTATTAACCACAAATAACACCAAATCAATACTAAAATAAAAATTAAGATGACTGACTTGATGTAAAAGAAAGATTTATTTATTTACTTATTAACTGACCATAAGTGTGCAATTTGCCATTTTATAATAAAATGAAAAGAATAAAAGAATGTTTTAAGGAAAGATTACACACATTTTCAGTAGGACTATATGTAGACAACTCAAGATATTATGTAGTTCTTAAAATAAGGCAACATACCAAATTGAATGATGATGCAAGTAACAAAAGTCCATGAAGAAACTACGTTTTAAGAATGCTAAATGCTTTGTTATTTAAATGAAACATAATATCAAAACAATGATTTTAAAGAGTCAAATATGAAAACCAAACCTGCTCAGAAGTCTTTGCTGTATCAGCTTTATCTGAAGGGGTATCAGATGCAGATATTTTCTCAGACTTGGTGCATTCCACATCATATAGAGGATAGTTCCATTCAACCCTTCCAGTGGTCTCCTCAATGTAGCAGTACCTCTTGCTCTCCCTAGATTTATGGGTTGATTGGGATAGGATAGCAACATTCACACGATTCAATCATTCATCACATGCATCAATTTAGCCATTCATGGGAAAGAGAAATGGGAAAGGAGGACAGAAAAGCAAAGTATTAGAACCATAAAAAGCTAATTTTTACAATGTGAAAAAAATACACACTAAAATGATAAATTTCCTAACCCTGTGTGCCTAACCTTATACTTACGGTATAAAATTGCACGCATGGTTTTATCCCAAATCACTACATCACAAAAATTGCCCTCTTAAAAGCAGTAGTCAGTTGTCAATTTGATAAAGAATAGTAATTTATGATGCAAAGAATGAGAAAACGGATCTTGTGGGATATGCAAAAACGTGATTTTAAAAGGGTAAAAATAGTACCTCAACAATAATAAGAAATACACGATCTGCAGCAAACTATTCAAACAAATCATTATGTTAATTATGGTAAAAAGCTGAAACAATCTGATATACCCAGGGCACCACAAAAAGTTGCTAAACATAGCAAAAAATAGATAACCAAGTTACTAAGTAAAGTGGAAAAGAATAGTCAACTGTCACATAACTAAGATTTAACCCATTTGAATTAAGACAGAATATTTCTCATTTGTTCATCACATGACAACTGACTTTAATACTGAGGTTTTTATCTAAAACATCAACCTCTAATATTTGCTAAAACTGAGTCCCTCATTTCAATAATTTGTCAAAAGAAAAAAATCAAACACATGCAGACAAGCAATTTCATACGGAAACCCTCATTTAAAAAGAATTCTTTCTCATTAGCTATGTAGTTTCCTTGGAATGAAATCACAAAGAAGCAGCCCCTCATAGTACCAACACTAGAGGGTGGACCAGTTATCTTCTTGACGTTCAGCCTCATCTGTCACCAACAGCATCAGTGCAGTGGGAAAAGGGAAAATTGAATACTAAGGAAGGTATGAGGAAAGATAGAGGAATTTTTGCAAACGTGGAAGGCAACAGAATATGACACCTGCTGAAAAAGAACCAGAGCTTATATCAATACCAACTATTAACAAGGTGGATTTCATAATACAATCTATCATAAAATATATATATACAACTTCATTTTCATAATTTTTGCTTCATTTAGGTCAAATAATATAAAGTTAACCTTTTGGTGTGCAGATTGCCTCCTCTGAATAGGAAGTATCAAAAATTCTCACCCATCTTAACAGCAAAAATCCAAGATATTGATGAAATCTGTAGAATCTGGAAGTTAAATTACAGTTAGAATACAGGCATATCCATTGGCATTGATGTTTTTTCTTCCATCATAGTTTAATGATCTTATTTACAAAGTTTTTGGATGATAGCTTCAAGATTTGAAAGGGAAAGTTTACTATTATAAGAAAACCATACCATGAGAAAAGATTTTTAAGGATAAAAGCAAATATTGCACGACTTTTTAACGAATTTATAAATATAATAGAACCATAAGAAAGATATTCTTGGAAACTGTTCAGATTAACAGATGATTAAAATGTATACAATGATAATTATTTCGCTTTAAACATACAAATTAGCTGTTTTGAACAGATATGAAAGAAAAGATAGAGATCCTGGTAACCATTTGTTTGAATTGTTTTCAATGAATTACTAAATTTACAAAATCTGATAAGTTGGAAATTTTATACAGTTCTTTAGGTGACTGCAAATCAAAATTAATGAGGACAGAAAAGGCAGGAGAAGTGACTTTAGAAATAAGATCAGAAGAGGAATGCTTGTATTTTCCCATGCTCTGCATTTTCTTTACAGCAATATATTAATTTGAAGGTCATCACCATTCCAAGACTTGAATTGAAAGATGTACATGGGAAAGGTCTACTGCTGAAAAAAATTTGGCTAGGCAATTTAGAACAAAATATTTTTTTAATTTCCTGAATCATTAAATAAATTGAAATTATCCATTTCTTAGTGATCTCGAAATACATCCTAGTTCATTGGACTAGGAGTGTTACTCATAAGCATATGAAATTAAATGCCTGAATTTAATAAAAAAAATTATAAACATGAATAAATGAAAGTGGGCCTTTAAAGTATATCTTCACAGAGCAAGACTGAGAGCTCTTGTTCACAAAATAATCGACTAATAAACATAATTACTTCAATTCAAGTAACAATTATGCTTGTGAAAGATAAACAATGATTTTAAATTCATCTCATAAACTTATGCACAAGGAAAGGCTGCTACAACATGAAATTTTCAATGTTACAATCAGCTTCTAAATCCAGAGATAAAAAACAACTGAAATAAATAAGACAGCGATATTTATCTTTTGAAGAAATGTGTACAAAGCCATATTTATGAAAACTACTCAAAAATAGTATTCCGGTAGCTAAATAATCAAGCAACTTATAAATTATTTTAACTAAGATTATTCCTGATACAATACTCTGAAATTAATTGTTTAACTTATATAAGCATTAAGTAGTGTAAGATAAAATAATATTTTATCACTTACCATACAGGTTGATGTGAATTGCATCTTCAATCCAATCTCTGGTGATGATCTTCATAAGGTCTTTGGTTGGCACAGGCTTCACATGTTCATTGTTCTTATGAGTTTTTAAGAATTAGGAAAGAACATGGCACAACAAATAATCGCACCAAAACTTGCTTTATAAGCAAGAATAAAAGTCAAAGATAAATAGGCTGGGGAGAGTGACATTAGGTTGTGCATTTAAATTTGGGTACAATGGTAAGGAATAGGATGACAGGACAGAATGTATTCACAACTTTTACAGTCGATCTTCAAACAGGAGTCCTAATGATGTAATGAAACTGGAGTCCACTGGATAACTAACAGATACACACGCAAAAACTGAACAGGTCTGAATGAAAATAATAAAAAAACCAAGAGACATAACAATCAAAGAAAATGGATGGGTAAATGGGTGAGGAATGGGATGCAGACAAGGGTAGGAGGATAGCTCTGCTCAAGAGTCTTAAAGTCAGATAATTCACATCCATAATTATACTTAGTCAGGACTAACAAAGCAACCCTTTTCGAAAGATGAACTCTACTATAGACCAAGTATTAGGCGAAGTAACAAGTAACGATGGGAGTCGGAGTAACAATTTATATCAAGATGATAAAATATGAGAAATCATCCTGAAAAAGTTTGAGTAACAGAAGATAAAAGAAATAAAAAAATGATCTACCATTGCACGAGATTACACTGAAAGCCATTTAAATTTTAACCCAGAATAAAATTGCTAGCGGTAGCAACTACAAATATAGAGATGTTTTTATGATGCTCAGGTTGGCCTACCTATTTCCTAAGCCCCAGATAATAAGTCCTACTAGATTTCTATAGTTAAATGCATTTTAAGAGCTTCCAACCTGTCATGTTGTTAAAATGAGAAAGTGAAAACAGCCATATGGAATCAAACTGTCCTAGGTCATTCCATTGAGGAAGGCAGAGAGGGAGAATGGTGAAAGGTTAGGATAAAAAAGGACGTCCAGGGGTGGGTGGTGGCAGGGGATCCATACCTGCACCACTGCACCACCCAGCCAGGTGGCGCTGCCCCCTCCTCGGTTCGCTCGAGTGTAGCCCATCGTTCTTGGAGCCATTTGCCAAAGTAGTTAGAGGTCAATGCCCCTACTGAGTATGCACTACGCAAGGCCTGTGTGAAAAAGAAGCAATGGTGAATTTAATTAAAAAACAGTATCAGTAGTTTTTCAATATGAAGAGCAATAAGCAAATATCAAGCCAATGATTATAAATTAAATAACACATTTAACCCTTTTAGTGCGGCGGGCCGATATATCGGCTTTTGCCGGTTGGGCAAAAAGTGCGGCGGGCCGATATATCGGCTCTAGAAAAAAAATTTTGTTCAACTTAATGACATTAAATAAAAACGTTTGTATTTCAGTAAACGTAAAAAAAATTATCATTATTAAACAATTTAACCTCATCAATTAAAAAAAACGCATATAGATATGTAAACAAATAGCTTTATATTGTTTTTTTTCCTAGTTGCTATGTTTTATTAAAATACCCTATGTATTTCTTGCCAGTACCCCAGGAAGAAGGATAGCACTAAGAGGGTTAAGTTACAGATGTTACATAAAGCAAGGAATATCATTTCATCCTTTATTAGACTTCAATGTAGGGTTGAAGAAAATGATCTCTCAGTTCAAAGGTTGGACAATTCTTACACATCAATGAGAAAATGGAAATTTGACTTGATGACATCATCAGGAATTGTTGAAATAAAACCAAGGTTTTGAACAATAAAGAAGATAACTAGGAAGAAGGATTAGTAAAAGTTATCTTATTTGTTGTTAAAAACCTTGGTTTTATTTCAACAATTCCTCAAAATGGAAATAAATTACTCGTGGAAATAATAAGTCAGTGGACAGGGGTAAGAGCAAGTAATAATAACTGAATGAATGCTTTCTTTCTTTCTTTGATGTTGATCGTCTGTTGAAAACCATGTTTTCCTTTTGAATAAACTGTTAAGAAGCAAATATGATCATACTTCCACATGAAGGTAAAAATAATTTCAAGTAAGTTTAACGGCCAAGAAAATGAAAGATATTCATGTTTTAATTAAAATCCATCTAATCTGTACTTTTCATTTCATACTGTCATTAAAATAAATATCAATAAATCATGATGGAAGTTGATAGCATCTCTACCACAAAAATGTATATTTATTTAACATAGACTGTATCATGATTAAAAAACAAAATTATTATGATAGGCAAGTAAACTCACCTGAATCTGAATAGCAATTTCTTGAACAGCGGACACATTGTCCTTGACCCCTTCCTGAAGGAAGTCAACTTTGTCCCAGAGATCTTGGCAAAGCTTCTCAACATCCACATCTGTTTTCTTTTTGCAATCCTCTTCTGATATGGGAGGAGGTAAGTTTATTGTTTCTGCTTTGATAAATGCAATCAAACCACTACGACGCTTCTGAGTTTTTGAGCTCTGGACTTCTTCTGGTACTGAATTCTTTGCACCACCAAATCCCAATCCTCGCCTTTCACCTCCCTCTTCACTTACATTAGAGTCTGTACCTGACCAGAGGTTGGCCAACTTGGCCATGTTATCAGCCATTGTTCCACTTCTGGTTACACTATCACTAACAAAACCTGAACCACTATTTTTGTCCATTCCCACTTTTGAGGTACTTTCCACCTGCAACCTCCTTTTCCTCCGGAAGGCACGTGTGTCAACTACTTCTTCCTCTGCATCCAGTTTGATGGGGAAAAGGGGTTTGACGGTCTTTTCGGCACCTGAGACTTTATTGACACTCTTCTCTTCTTTCTGCTTTTCTCCATCATCATCATCTGAGTCTTCGGCTCCATATCCTGCAATGAGGGACAATGGAGGTGGCTTTCCTTCTTCTTTTCTACTCCCTACTGATCTTGAAATTAATTTATCCTCTTCTTTCACCTCGACCTTCTGGGGTAGATTCTGTGAAGCACTGACTTCAGAATTTTCTCTTGCTCTTACCTCTGGAGCCGTTGTTGTCTTTGATTCTTTCAAAGTCTCGACAGTTTGTTCTTGATTAGCCTTCTCTTTGCTATCACTGGAACTGAGTTTAGATGAACTGTTGATGGCAAGGGAAGCAAGAGAAGCCTGAGAGGTTTTCTGATGAATGCTATCCTTGTTTCCTGATGATTTTAATGATGCAGATAATGAAGATGAAAGAGATGAATGACTACCAGCTGGAAGCTGAGGACCAACTTGCACTTGAGGAGGGTGGAAAGAATCTGGACTGCCTTTTCTTCTTTTTGGTGGGGGCCTGGATTTTTCTATGGATGAATTACTATGTTCTTCGTCATCATCAGAATCTTGAGAAAATGAGGTAATCATCTCGATTTTTCTGTAATTTAATTAAAAAATATAACAGAAACAATGCCAGAAAAACTTTCACAATTCTGTAGATTTTGCAATGGTTTAAAACATGTTTATTGATTTATTTGTAACTATATTTTCATTTGGCCCTTAGGCAGGCTGAAAGGGAGTATAAAATAAAAAGTTAACCTTGATAATAATTGCCTGGCATTCCATCAAAAATGGGAGGGAAACTCCACCAAAACATCCCACAAGCAATGCATTACATATATAATTAAAAGTAAAATAGTATTATATTTATCCATTAAAGTAACACATCTGAAGGTTAAGCATTAAAGCAATTTGCATTATTACTAACATATTAAAATTATACAATAAAAGTTATGAATTAAAATTATCCATTACAACAGTATATAAGTTATAATACTGAAATAACATATGCCGGCCTCAACTTTAACTCTCATATTTTATTTCATTGCAATTACTGCTAAACACTTTTTGCAACAAATTTGATGTACTGGTTGAAAAACTAACTTAAATCTTTACCCCTACTTTCAATGAACAAACAGTGAAGTCCCAATTATATATGTACAATGATCTGTTTTTTGATTTATCTGTGCATATTTGTTTTTACTCATTTTCAATGTTTTTCGTACCCTTAAAAATTTTCAAACAACAAAACAAGGATTTTCATATTCAAATACAAGTAGGGTTTTCCTTTTCTATGGAGCAGAGGGAATATGGCTACAATAACATAGCTGCTAAAAATGTCACCAGGTGAAAAAACTCTTAATGAGTCCATGAAATAATCGAAAGTAAAAAAGCAACAAAAAATAAATGCATTCACATAATTCATTAGCGTAATAAGAAATGAAATTGAAAGCTTGAATTATCTGTGTATTCTCATAATATGCGCATACTCTACACATTATCATTGCAGTATTCAGTGAGGGTGCTAAAGGGGTGATTACCCTTCCCCCCAATGGCTTAATAATAATAATAGCAATCTGTACAGAATTTGATGAGGAACTTGAACTAATATCAGATAGTGAAGTTTTTCCATGATCACTGTACATTTACTACATTCATCACAAAATAATGGCATTTAAAACTTTAATTGGAAATGAGTTCATATGGATATAGTCTTAAATTGCACCTCCTTTGGCAAGGACTGACAAAACTTGTAGAGTTTCTACATCTACCCCTGCCAAGAATTAGCTTTAATTATGAGTTCACTGTATAATATCTACCAGCCAGAAAGCTTATTCTTGGTTAACAAGTTGGATCTTTTAACTTTTACTAATCAGATGGGTAGTAGTGAAAACATTAAGAGAAACACAAAGCTAAATGTTCCTACCCATCGTAAGCATCATCGCTTTCAGTGGATTTCCTTGGAGCTGGTCCCACAGTAGCAGCCGAGTCCTGCCACTGACTTGTTTTTCGATCAGATAAAGGATATGGATGGCCTGACTTAGTGGATGGCTTGTAAGCATCCTCCTCATCTTCTTCATCCTCAAGCCCTGGAACTTTGAGCTTTACTGTATTTCTTTGGGTGGGCTGACTGTAGAACTGTCGGGCATTCATATGAACTGGTGCTGCAGGATAACCGTGCATCATCTGTAACAGCAATAAGTTTGAAAGGATTAATCTTTGATATTATAACCTATGCAATTATTACAGTAAATTTCTCAGAGAGTTCACAAAACCAATCTTTCCTTTTCAGGGCAAATAAAATAATCAACAGATAACAAATAAGATATATGAGATAAGTACAACAATTAAGTTAAGAAAGGAATTGTTGTGTAATGGAATGGAGTTATCAATTAAAATTGAGATGAGGAAAGGAAACAGGAATTTAACTTTCACTTCCGAAACAAATAAATATCACTCAACTTACTCCAACAAGGTTATGAGGATGAGCCATTCCTTGAGGCATTACATAAGGAGATTTTACAGTGTAGCCCCCCACAGCTGGTACTCCATGGATAGCATGTGGCATTGGAACTCCTGGCATCATTTGCTGTCCCATCACCATTGATTCTACTAAAATGAATAACATATTCTCTTGGTTATTAACAAGACCAAAGTATCAAAAGGCATGGTAGAAATGTAAAAACAAGCTCTAAAGAAGAGAATCTATTTACCAGAAGTCACACCAGCAACATGTGAATAATCAGGAGCAATTGGTACAGCTCCAAGATTTTGTGAAGCATCCATACTGGTACATGGTTGTAGCATTTCTGTATCATACCCTGGAGGAGGTTCCCAGGATACTTCATTGGTAAGCACATTCCAAAAATAAACATATCCTGAACTGTGATCATAGCACTGTTGCCATGCATCTGATTCTGAAACCTCAATCTCTTGAGGCACATTTTCAGTTTTTTCCTCCTTAGGAGCTTCAGGTACTAATGCTTGAATTTCCTGAAATGATTTTTTGATATCCAGCTTCAACACAATGCATTACAATGAAAGTTGCACACAATAACACAAGATTAGAGATACAATAGCTTTAATTTTGCCTGCCAAAATCTTCTAATTTTGAACCCTAGGAAATAGAATCATTTGGTTTCTCATCTTCCAACAACAATTTCTCAATTACACTTCATCACTGGTGAACAAAATACTGCCTGCAGGGCAAATACTGAAAGCATGCTTTTATTTTGATCATGAAGATATTTGTAGCAGAAATCATTAAACGTTTTGGAATTTCATAAACTGCACTATTGACCATGATACTTTACTAATATGCCTTACTAATAGGTATCTAGCCTGACCAGCAAAACTTTTATTTTTCTTTATTCTCCATTATTCTTCATTCATGCAAGATAATACTTTTGAGTAAGATTTGTACAATGCAGGAATAGAAGAATACAAAAGAAATTGATTTGGGAACTTCAACGTATAATTATATAATGAAAAATATATTTAATGATAAAACCACCTAAAATTCAAAATTGAACAAAAACAGCACTGAAAATGTCTACTAAGTCAAAGTTACATATATTGTTCATAACTCCATTGCAGATGAAAGCACTCAATAAAACTGATGGTGAAGTGATTTAAACAGTAATGCTAATCAAAAACAAAAACTTTGATTGATTAAAAATCTTTTACAGATTTATACTGAATCCTTTTCAATGATATAAAACTTCCAATAAAATTATAATTTAACTCTTCAGCAAAGACTTCACACCCATTTAATTTTTGTATTGGTGTAATCTTATGATGCAACAGAAAGTGAGCACTTCATCACTAGTACTGAAGCAACGGTTACTGATAATGGTTCGTGTCATCAAGAGTAACGACTGGAACAAGGGTGGTGATTTATGAATTGATGCTGAACTGAATTTGCGTTATATTGCAACTATATAAAATAAAATGAATACTAATTTTGGAATTTTTTTTATGATGACGAACAAAAGAGATAAGAACATTCGAATCAAATAAAGTTCTACGGAGGCATGAGAATGGAAACCAAACAACAAGAAACAGGATTTTCTTTCCCGATAATAAGTAAACAAAATAATACCAGCACGGAGATATTAACATACAAACTAGTGAAAGCAAGCAACCACAAAAGCAAAAGGTAACAACCAATGACCACCCAAGATGAAATATGGAGAAAAAGTATAACATAACTGAAGAATGTAACTTGACAGATGGTTCTTGCTCTTTGGTCGCAAACGAAAATAATTTGTGTATCTGCTACGGTGGGTAAAATTTCATAAAGATAGCTATCTTACCCTCATAAAATCCTCCACTTTAGCATCCAAACCTCCAGTCTTCTTTTCTATCGAGATGTTTGCTTTCTTTGAGTCCGATTCTTCAGACTCCCCGTCACTATCGCTATTGTACTGTCCTATAAGAGACACCAAAGGGTTCTTTTCCGCAGTTACTGATGAGTTAGCCGAGGAAACAGAGGCTGATTTCTCTTGACTTTCTTCTTTCTTTTTCAAGGCAGAGAACGGAGAACCCGGTCGAACACCATTTTTGATCATGTGGTCCGCACATATCTGTTGATATTTTGCTGTAAGACGATACAAATGAGTACAAAATTTTCAAAAATAACACGATGATTCAACGAAAAAAACAATACATGCAAGCACTGCTGTTTCCGCAGATACAAGAACTCTTTTTCAACACATACTCTGCCATGTGCGTCTAGATGTATCTTGCTTGTCGCTAAGATTCAAAACCGGTCTCCTCCCAGTTCCTCGTCTCTTTAGACCCATCTTTGTGAAAAATCGTCAGCATCAATATCAATAATAGGACATAAGATAACAAACAATTGAAAGACGGTATTGTTATCACTAAAGAGAGTGAGATTCGCATCCAATTATTTTATTAGCTTTATAAGCCAATTCATGGTTGATGAATGCGATTAATTGACTAAAATGAGGTTTACCATCCTTAGAAATGGTAAGGAAAAGACATTAGAGAAAATCTCACAACTAACAATATTGCTGTGTAGCTTCAAGGGCTGCAAGCTTTCGATTCTATCGAAAGAAAGGGCAGGATAACGCAATTGCGCAGGAAAGCGAGAGAAGGTAGAGAAGCGACCTCCAGCAATCGAATCATCCGATTTCGATAGCCTTGTTGATGGAGCGGGTGGTGGATCATGGCGGGGTCAATAGAAATACCGCTTCGTGACACAGATGAGGTTAGTAGTTGAGCTGAAGATGTTGCTCTTGCCCTAAGTAAGGCATTTCAAAGTAGAGATAACAGATAAACAACTAATTACTGCGCAATATGAAACGATGTCAAGTAGTCCTAAGTCGTATGCTGAGGTTGACAATAGCGTAGTTGACGGATTTATTAGTTCTATTAATAATTCTGAGAGCATTGAAATATAACGGGTTCAAATTTATCAAGTAAAATATTAATGGAATATCAGAATTTCCCTCTGATTACAGAGATTACTAATGAATGCCTTTAAACTTAAAATATTCACAGATGGAAATTACATACTTAAATTGTTGTGAAAATTAGTTTCTCGTATGTAATTTACATTATTCAATCCCTCCAAATCGCTTGCATTAATTTGATTCGAGTTAGCCGCGGCGTAGAAATTTTTGGCTCCTCAAAAGTTGAGGAATGTTTGTTCTTGTAAATGAAATTTCTCCTTACGCTGTAAACCGGCGTACCTCGGGTTTTTCTTGGACAGTCACCCTTCAAAAGTGGTCTCACGGAAGTATGGAGGACCATAATTAGAAAAGTTTCCTCTAGTAATAATTTACCTCAATTTGTCTCAAGAAATTCTTATGTTATAAAACCTGCGGATAATGTGTTGGTTTTTCTGATGCGAGTCAATAAAATGGGAGGGTTTTGACTATATTGGTTTAATTTTAGTGGATTTCTTTGAAGAAGGCTTTAAGAGCGGCAACTTAATCCCCTGTTCACAGAATAATGTTTATATTAGTATTATACACTGAAGTAATATGATTTGATTTATCAACCTATCATGTTTAAGGTTTTAAAGGAACTTATCTTATTCTTTAAGGTCATCGAGCTATATTTTGACCAGCTCCCTGAGGGAGAGGAGGTGCTGGGAATCCTCAGGCAGGAACATGCACAATTACACATATGGGTCAATCTGGCCGTAAGTGCTTTACTCATAATTTAATTGTGGAATTAGCTTATACCTACCCCTATATTAAGTTTAACTAATATGTATACATTTTCCTCGTAACCCATGTTTAGAAAACAAATTTTAAAATAATCTTTCATTATTAACCTTGAAAATCTTTAACTTATTCCAATGGTATTTACAGTATAAATCTGTCAAATTAAATTGTTGTAATCACTTTTCAGCTGGAGTATTATCGCCAAGGGAAGGTTGAGGAATTTATCCTCATATTGGAAGCTTCTCGAACAGAAGCAGATACATCATATCGAGACAGTGAAAAAGACCAGATGCGAGCCCTTGATGCTCTTGCTGCATACTTTGTGCAAAAAGCCAACAAGGAGAAAAATAAAGATAGAAAACGAGAACTGTTTACAAAAGCAACTGTGCTTTATACTACTGCTGACAAGATTATTATGTATGATCAGGTTAGTCCAAATTTTCATATATTCAAAATGGTTTGTCTGCAGCATTCTTTTTTCACTAAATGTATGAAATGAGTGAAATAAGCTATGAGAACCATCTTAGCATATGAATAATAGAAATACTNTATCTCATCCGATCTCAGAAAGCTTCATGAATAGCCAGTTTCTTATATGTACCTGAATAAATTCAGCCATATTTATCACTTAATAAAAATTTCAAATTTAAATTTTGTTCCCAAATTTTGGTAGATTTGGTGTGTGGTGGATTTTAGTTAACTGCCATATATTTAAATAAGGAAGTGGTTAGTATGATCTTCCTTAACATTTCACATAATGCTTTATTGCTAGGTTATCTGCGTCTTGGCTGCATGGCAAGAGACAAAGGACAGATCTATGAAGGATCAGATTGGTTTAAAGAAGCTCTAACCTTTAACAAAGAGCACCCCAATGCATGGTCTTTACTTGGTAACCTTCACTTAGCAAAAATGGAGTGGGGACCTGGCCAGAAGAAATTTGAACTTATCTTGAAGGTAAAGTGATTATTAGCATTCTCAATGTTTATGTTGATTTGTACTGCCACATTTTGGTTTAGGTCAAATGTACATATTCCGAGGTGATACTGAAAATGTGAGTTTACTTCTGTTAAATTAAAACAATACAAAAATTGTTCAGCAGCAATAGACATCAATATAAAATACAGGAGGAAAAATAAGCATGACTATGAAATACTAAACTAAACATTTTAAAAATATCTGCAGTTAAAAGATGATTAAATAATTTTTCTTTAAATGTACCAAGCTAGAATGTTTGATACAGTCAGGTATGGAATTCCAAAATTGAGAACCAGCGATCTGGAACGACAACATGTCTTTGAATGTTTACCTTAGTTTAGAATCTCTTGAAACATTTATGTCCTCTGTAAAAGTGCCATAAACGTTTTTGGATGGAACAAATCTCAGTAGCAAGAAGTATTTCTTTAATAGAAGTTTTAAAACTTTTGCCATAACAATTTGTTTAACAGCAGAGAGTGCTGCATAAACTTACCCCTATGAGAGTAATTTTGTATATGCAAAGTATGTTTATATCAATCGTTAGTTAAGTTATTCATCTACTGTTTTTGGATTGTAATCAGTATAATGTTGTTCATAGAAGTTAAAAATCTATTTTTTGTGTTTTAGAACCATCTACTATGTCGCGCATATTTCTGCCTCTTGGAAGGAGACAAGATGGAGCAAGCAGATGCTCAGTTTAACTTTGTGTTGAATCAGTCTCCGGGTTCAGTTCCTGCTCTCTTAGGTAAAGCATGCATTGCTTTTGGCAGAAAAGATTTTCGTGGTGCATTAGCTTTCTACAAAAAAGCATTGCGGACATCCCCTGCTGCTTGTCCTGCGACAGTTCGTCTTGGAATGGGACACTGCTTCATGAAACTTGGAAACCAAGAGAAAGCTCGGTAATGATAATTTGAAATAACCCATATCTGATGAAGTTTTAACCTTCTCTTGTTTTTGGAAAACTTCCTTTGCACAAATTTTTTATTTTTGTGATTTGTAAAATTCACAGTCTGGCATTCGAGAGAGCTTTGGAATTAGACAACAGCTGTGTTGGAGCATTAGTTGGGCTGGCAATTTTACAGCTCAATCTGCAAGAGCCTGATTCCATAAGAAGTGGAGTACAGATGTTAAGCAAAGCATACACCATCGATTCCACAAATCCAATGGTTCTGAATCATCTTGCAAACCATTTCTTTTTCAAAAAAGTGAGTAATGATAATTTCAACCCCTTAGAAACTGGTCTTGGTCATAACCATGGTCATGGTTGCTGTAGTTTATAATCTTAAGTAGAGATAATAACTCATAATGATGTAAAATAATTGCAAATGTCTTAGGATTCCTGTTAGATATGGGTTAGGCTATGCCATTAACCTTTCATTTTTGTGGCCAGTTTTTGCCAAACAAATATACTTACAATGGGTATAATTTATGTGAGTGGCATATTTATGTTAGCACTTAATCATAATTACCTCTAATTATTTTCTTTTCTGTGCCTAGAATAAGTCATTATGTGTACTTTGATTGGAGAGCTTCACCATCCTTGCCAAGGATAGAAATATGTGTATGGGTAATATTATCCATCAATAGTCATATTAAGCCAAACTATGCCTTTCAAAATGAGCTATACTTTAAAGATAATCATGAAAACTGTATGATGGCTTTCAAATTTTAAAGAAGTAGTGGGCGTTCGGCAAATCGGTAGCATGGTGATTAAAAAGTTCTGGGGCTTGCTAGCTTAGAAGAATCCTGTTCTCAGAATGTTTAAAAAAAGATTTCTGCTTGCACAAGAGAATGTGGAGGACAACCAGTCTATTCACTTTTATTCACAAAAAATATAGCCAAACCTACAATGGTTGTATTTAGAGCAAAGTCTTGCTAGTGAAATGAGATAATTTTCAATTTAGGGAGCTATAGAATAATTATCTAACAAAACCCATAAATATACATCTTTCTTCATCCACACATAAAATTATAAATTAGTTTATTATAGCTAGTGATGCAATTTAAGCATTTCTCAGCAAAATCCACCACTGGCCATGGTGGTGAGCATGCAAACTCCAACTGCAAGGTCCCAGGTTCAAGTACTGACTAATTGGATTTTTCTGGTTAGGGAATTGTTGTGTAAGTTTGTCTATTTATTATTTTTCACACCTCTCCTATAATTTTCCTATTAATGGGTGTTTGTGAGAGTACTGGGACATAAATAGAAATAAAAAACTCCCTTTATTTTTTTTTGAAAGCGTTATTGAAATCTATACTACATATTTTCTTTTACTCAGTATATCTGACATCTCACAAAGCAGTTCAGTATCTGTTGTTGTTTTGCCTTTCTCAAGCACACTTATAAAGGATTTAGTTGAATGGTGGATGATTTTTTAAAAAATTTGTTAGCTACAGCAAATCAATTTAGGTCTTGCTTTCATTACTTACAAATCTAATGTGCATTTTTGTATGAAGGAGGTTGGTTCATTTTCATCTCATTGTTGAGCTAGTAACATTTTACAGAATACTTTTTGCATAAATGGGGCTTATAAAAGTTGTAGCGAATATTAGCCTTAAGCCCGTATGACACGGTCCAATATATTGCAGATTGGATTGTGTCCCGTTTGCCACATGCCAATTTCCAACCCAATTTCAATCCCCCAATTTCCCGACCAATTTCTCACCCAATCTGGCAATTAGAGCATGTTCTATTTTCTCTGGCCAATCTCCAATCAGAAGTGAGTTATGTCGTGCCCTAGTGTCCAAAACAAGAAGCTTCATGAAAACATCCGGTTCTTCCTTGTTGTAAAAGACATGAAACATCTAGTAACGGCTTGAAGATAATTTGAAATATTAATCAAAAATCTGGACGAAAGAGTTTTGCGTTGCTTATTCATACTATTTAATAATCTGGAATGTGGCGTACTTGTGCGGGACATTTGAGCACTAATGTTACCAATATTGGTGACAATATTGTTCTCATCTTGCTGAACAGGTCGCCCAATATTGGGCTACTTTCTTGTGCCAATTATTGGGCAATTTATTGGCCAATATATTGGACCATGTCATACAGGCTTTAGAACATTTTTAGATGTAGCTTCAACTACGGTAGGTGAGGTTATGTACATTATTCTGTAAATTTATTTGGAGAGTTAATGGATCAGTTTTTTATTTATCTTTTGACAGGATTACCATAAGGTGCAGCATCTTGCTCTGCATGCAATCCATAACACAGAAAATGAGGCCATGCGAGCTGAAAGTTTTTATCAGCTTGCAAGAGCTTTTCATGTTCAGGTTTGTGTCACAATTTGAAGTAACATGCAGCTAATTTATGACTTTCTATCATTATGAAGGATATTAATTTGCTAATATGTATCTGATTGAAAATTAATTTTCATGATTCTACATTGATTTTGTTTTATTTTTTTAGGAGGATTATGATCAGGCTTTCCAGTACTATTATCAGTCAACTCAGTTTGCTTCTCCTGCTTTTGTACTGCCACATTTTGGTTTAGGTCAAATGTACATATTCCGAGGTGATACTGAAAATGTGAGTTTACTTCTGTTATATTCTTGATATACCTCTTAACATCAGAATATTATATCCTTTTAAAGGTTATCAACTCTATTTAACTGATGGATTTGATTTTCTTTTCATTTAACATTTGAATGCCAATTTAGATAGTATATTTCTGGACAGATAGAATGATATACTTGAACAAATGTTGAAATATATTTATTTTAAATTCCCATATATTTTGTAAAATTTAGTTCTGTGCATGAAAGACTGAGAAATGGAATGCATTGATTTTCACTTGGGCTTGAACATGTTTGTGATGCTCAATCAAAAATTCTGGTAGGTATTTTAGAACAAAACCTTCATTTTATTAATACTTCATTGCTACACAGTCAATAAATATGAAAGAATAAAATGTGTCTGGGGGATATTTATACTTGTTTGATTAAAATAAAAATTTTACCCTTTAATTTAGCTCATTGTAATTATATAATTTTTCTTTATTGATGCACTCCAGGCTTCCCAGTGCTTTGAGAAGGTTCTAAAAGCACAGCCTGGTAATTATGAAACAATGAAGATTTTAGGTTCCTTGTATGCAAACTCCACTTCACAGTCAAAGAGAGATGTCGCCAAGAGTCATTTAAGAAAGGTAAAGCATGGGTCACAAAGTTAGCTTTCCTTTGTTTTGTTGGGTATTCTTAATCTGTTAACAAAATCGAAACTTTATAGGTGACAGAGCAATTTCCTGAAGATGTCGAGGCTTGGATTGAGCTTGCTCAAATCCTGGAACAGGCAGATGTGAATGGTGCTCTTCAAGCCTATGCTACTGCCACTCGTATTCTTAAGGAGAAAGTTCATGCTGACATACCTCCTGAGATATTAAACAATGTTGGAGCTCTACATTTCAGGTAAATTAGGTTCCCATCCCTATATGGTAACAGGCACATAACTCCAGAAATATTAAATTAATCTTGGTAAGCAATATTTGGTGGAACTCAATCTTCAAAATAACACACAATGATTATATTTGTACTTTACCACAACAGTTTATTGCAACAGAAGCAACGAATATCTGTTTTCCAAGAATCCCTCAACTGTCCTCACATGCATATTCCCTTCCTTACCCCTGCCCCCACCTCTCGTATGACTTCTTTGCCTGTTTGGACCTCTGGTACTCAACGTCCCTTGCCCTTCCCTACATCCTAGCAGCCTTTCTCCCTTTACACCCCCCCTCCTTTCTTCTATGGGTATTTAGGCTGTTTTAGTTATAGTTTCTGAGCCACCTGACGTTGATGAGAATACATCGAAACCTGGTTGTGCTGTTAAACCTTGTTGGTTAAAACCATTGAGTCAAGTACAAATAAAATCGTATGTTATTTCCAGAAATATTCTTTTGAAAATGTATGCACCAAAAGTAAAGATTCTATTCATACAGCTTGTGGAAGAGTTCACCAGCAACTAACCCCCTTTAGTTGAATAATCATTCAATGTCTACCTGAGTAATGACTATAATTTTTTTTAATCCTTAAACTATAAGTGATTGTCTCAAAGACTTAGGCATATCACTGATTATCAAGACCTAAGTTGAGCTCAAGCTCTTTGTTGTATTAAATGTCCTTCCTACCTTTTCTTTAAGGCTGGGTAACTTGGAAGAGTCAAAGAAGTATTTTGACGAATCACTAGCACGTTGCCATAAGGAAGCAGAACATGATCCTCAATACTACAATGCCATTGCTGTCACTGGAACATACAACCTTGCACGTGTTTCAGAAGCCTTATGTCATTTTGACCTCTCTCAGAGACTGTATAAAGATGTCCTGAAGGAGCATCCAAATTATGTTGACTGTAAGTGTTTTTTTATTTTTGCATCCAGAAAAATTAATCTAGTTGAGTGATACTGTTTGGTAAAGTGCAACTTTAGATAAATCAGTATGCATTACTTTAAAAAAGTGATTAGCTTCATAAATCTATTTATCATGAAAGCTTTATAGAAGCTTTGCTAGCTCTCAAAAGTCTGCGGTGAAACATTGGTGATGTTGAAAACATGAAAGATTGGCTTTCATGTCATTCTTTCAATCAGAAATTCTGAATTGTCATTTAATTTTCTATAGATCAAATACTGATCAGACTAAAAATATGATGACTCAAATGATATACCTTTATGCATCTTGAATTTTGAATCTGTAAATTCCATATTTCATAGAAAAATGATGATTGGGATTTTTGGTACTTAAAATTTATTTTATCTCATCCGATCTCAGAAAGCTTCATGAATAGCCAGTTTCTTATATGTACCTGAATAAATTCAGCCATATTTATCACTTAATAAAAATTTCAAATTTAAATTTTGTTCCCAAATTTTGGTAGATTTGGTGTGTGGTGGATTTTAGTTAACTGCCATATATTTAAATAAGGAAGTGGTTAGTATGATCTTCCTTAACATTTCACATAATGCTTTATTGCTAGGTTATCTGCGTCTTGGCTGCATGGCAAGAGACAAAGGACAGATCTATGAAGGATCAGATTGGTTTAAAGAAGCTCTAACCTTTAACAAAGAGCACCCCAATGCATGGTCTTTACTTGGTAACCTTCACTTAGCAAAAATGGAGTGGGGACCTGGCCAGAAGAAATTTGAACTTATCTTGAAGGTAAAGTGATTATTAGCATTCTCAATGTTTATGTTGATAATACTTGAAATGCCTTTTCCTTCCTGTGTGATTCTAATTCAGAAGCTGCATGAAAAATTTTAATCAAAGATATAAGTACCATTAGATTCAAGAATCTTTGTATTTCAGAGACTTTTTTTTGTAAAAAATTTCATGTATTGTTATTCTGGACTTTCTTGAAGTGTCTCATTAAAACTTTGATTCTATTTATCAGAATCCTGCTACCTCTACAGATGCTTACTCTCTAATCGCCTTGGGAAATATTTGGCTTGAGACATTACATCAACCTATTCGTGACAGAGAAAGAGAGAAGCGTCATCAAGATAGGGCCCTAGCGACATATAAGCAGGTTCTACGTAATGATGCTCGCAACATTTGGGCAGCAAATGGCATTGGTAAATAATTTGCTTTTTGATGTTGGAGTTCCTTATACAAGCCCTCAGATTATGGTAAATGGGTATCATCAAATTATTTTTTCTTTTCTTTTTTACTAGGATGCGTTCTTGCACATAAGGGTTGCATTAATGAAGCAAGAGATATTTTTGCTCAGGTACGAGAAGCGACTGCTGATTTCTGTGATGTGTGGCTCAACATTGCCCATATTTACGTAGAGCAAAAACAGTATGTTAGTGCTATTCAGATGGTGAGTTTGTTTAGTATGGCTATAGACTTTGTAAATAAGCTGTGCTTTCTTGAATTTAGAAATGTTTCTATCCCTTGTTTTTTACTTTGTTTGCAATTTTTTCTCCTTTAGATCAGTTTATGAAATCTTTTATAAACAACTATTAGATTGAATTGTAATTGCTTAACCCTTAGATTGCCGGGGAGCGCGGTTGCATTCTTCCCGTCTTTCGCCAAAAGTGCAGGGAGCGCTATTGCGCTCCTCGAGCAGTGTCACTATTAGATGCTAGTAGTTGACTATTTTTTGACAGATGACACATATGTGCAGATTACTTATGATGCCAAACGTTTATAGTTCCCAAATTGACCACTGGCAATTATCTTTGTATATTTTTACATATGTTACGATTTTATAAATTTTACTAAAATGCCTTGGCAATTTTAGCATAGTTTCTACGAAATTGGTTGGCACTAAAGGGTAATAGAACTGTTGATTAATTGAATTTATGTATTTGTTGTTTTAAATCCTATTCCTTGTTGTAAAAAACTCATTTTTCTCAGTGAATAGTTGTTTGTGTTTGTATGTATTTGATTTTCTAAGAAGAAGTTGTGTAAGTTCTAGTGTAATTGACAAATTTTTGAAATTATGATTATCTTATTTGTTTGCTTAAATGATCAAATATTTTGCGTCGATTTAGAAAGGGAAGTATTTCCTTTGGCTAGATTGTGTATGGTTAATTTATAATGCATGATTCTCAAATTTTCTTTCAGTATGAAAACTGCTTAAGAAAGTTCTACAAATATCACCATGTAGAAGTGCTTCAATACATGGCTCGTGCATATTTCAAAGCTGGGAAACTTAAAGAAGCGAAGATGACATTATTAAAGGTATAAAAATTATCACCATGGCTGTCAGTCATAGTTATAATTCTCTGGAGAGACCTGAATGATTATATTTTGCTTAGCTTAATCAGAATTTGATCTTTTAGTTAATCAAAATACTTTACCTTCAGGCAAGAAGAGTTGCACCACAAGATACGGTTCTGTTATATAACATAGCATTGGTACTCCAGAGACTAGCAACACAAATACTAAAGGATGAAAAGTCTACTTTGGATACTGTTCTTCGAGCCGTTCATGAGTTGGGACTTTCACACAAGTGAGTTATATTAAAATTTATTTTGTTTAGGTGTGTCTACACACTTATGTGTACAGATTGAGTGTAATCAGTATTGCCATATGGATGGACATCTAGACTGATTTTGCTTGACCCTATGGGAGAGACATCAGTCTAGCTGCAAATTAGGTATGCATGGCATTAGATTTCACTTATTACTCTAGTAAAGTTTCTGCTGGCTGAGAATTTTTGTCAGTCATGATACTTTCTTTAAAGTGTCTTTTCAAGTGTCCTTCAGTATACTGAGTATGCTGAAATGTTTAATTTTTAAATTAATTTAAATTTGTACCTTGCTCCAAAGATGTGGATTTCTGTCACATTCAAACTCCAGTGTTTAACAGAGTGAGTGTCAGATTCTTGAAATATATTTGGAATGGGTTAAAAAAGCCGGAGGAAGTTTGTTTAAATGTTTTTACTCACAGGTATTGAAGAAGGTGCCTGTTTTTGTGCTCTTTAATGGATACTTACTTTGAAAATTTATTTCTTAGATGGTTTGAATCTAATCGAAACAAAATTTTGACGTAGCATTTGAATATTGATTCTCAACTGAAAACAAAAGGTTCAGATTACTTCCTTTAGACAATAAAATGTTCTCAAGAATTAGGGAAAGGTGTATAATATAGCATGGAAAAGCCGTGTGGCTGAAACCCAAGGAATAATATGTGTGAAAAATAGTGACATGACTGGGACTTAAACCCTTGTCTCCCACTTTCCGGACAGGTATATTTTGTGTATATTTATTTACATATCCTGATTCTGAAAATTTTAGTTTCATATACATTTATTTTCCCAAGCTTCCCTCACTTATGATGAATTACCTAATAAAGAGCAGTAAAATGTTTTCATTGTTTTTGTCTTTCATAAACTCAAAGGTACTTCCAGCACCTTTCTGTTCATGGGGACCGTCTGAAATATGATATAGCAGTAGCAGCAGCTGAAGCAAGACAGTGCAAAGATCTCCTATCTCAGGCAGAATACCATGTGGCAAGAGCTAGAAGATTAGATGAAGAAGAGAAACAGCTGCGCAAGAAACAGGAAGAGGAAAGAGAAGCCTTTAGGCTGAAGCAGCTTGAAGAGCAGGTCCTTGTCTATTTCATATTTCTATCTTATGGTTTTCAGATATTTTTGTGGAACAGGAGTTAGTCTTGGCTCAAGTAAATGCTTCTTTGTATAAATGGCAACATTATCCAAATAGATATAGTTCATTAATAATTTATAATGTATAATGTATAATAAAGATAAGATAATTTTCAAATGCAGGCTCAGAAATAGGTTTAGTTTCAGTAGAATGATGCATTTGGTCTTATGTCTAAAGATGGAAAAAGATCTTATAGCTTGTCTTTTTAAAATGACCCTTTAAAGTAAAGTCTTTTAGGGTATCCGAAACTTTTAAAAAGAAAATGATTTTTCATTCTTTAAACGATTTTGAAAACAGAAACGGCTGGAGGAGCAAAGGAAAGCAGAGGTGGAACAACTTTTGCTCAAAAGACGAGAATATAAAGAGAAGACTAAAGGTGCATTACTCTTTGGAGATATGCCTAACGAAAAGAAAAAAGGTGCCAAAGGAAAGCGCAAGGATGAAAGGTATACAGGGTTACTTTGGTGTGTCTTTGTGGGTAATCGTCTACATGTAAAATTAATATTTTTTTGCAAATTTTACAGGTATTTGTCAGATGACTCTGATAGCGGTGATGGCAGACCTAGAGCTGAAGGGGAGAAGGAGCCTGCTCTAAAGGGACAGAAGAAACGTAAAAGGAAGGAAGCATCTGGGTTAGTGAAGTACTTTATAGGCATTTGTTAAGTTATAGGCATTGTGCTTTATTTTCCTTTACAACGGCTCTGGTAATTGTGCATATAACTTGATAATCCAGAAGTTAGAGAATAAAAACAGAATTAAAGTCCCTGTGGAAAAGTACAAAATTTCTTTTATTCTGCAATGTATTTCCACGAAGTCATGCCTTTGGATATTGATATGATCCAGAAGTTATTTTCTAGTTTGCCAATGAAAGATTAGGGGTGATTTTCCTTGTTTTACTCAGTAATGCAATATATGTCATTCTAAAAACTCGGATATGTTGCATGAATACAGCATAATTATTAACAAAGCATAAGAGAATTTATCTTAGTGTAACAATATTTTTATTTAACTCTGAAAAGATTTTGTGAGCACTTAACTGATTTCCAAAAATGCAATCTGTCTCTTTATTTAGTAAATTAATGAGGAGTAGCACAGAGATCTAAATGCAGTTATCTTTGGGTTTTGTTCAGTCACTATTGCTCTTAATATAGAAATTAGCACCCATGGCAAGCATTGAAATTGTGCTCTTATTGAAACAGGTGACTCCAGCTTTTGGAAAAACCATTACTACTCAGGTAAAACTCAAAAATAAATGTAATGCCAATCTTCTTACAAAAAATTAACGTAGAGTGAATATTTTAAAAACAGTTTTTAGGAAGTATTTGTCCAGGGAAATTCAGCTCTAAATATTAATGACTGCACTCTTGGTATGCCACTGATAGCAGGAATTGTTGATAATGGAAAATTATTTGTGGTATATTTTTGCTTTTGCAGCTCTGAAGGAGAGGGTCGAAGAAGGAAGAAAAGCAAAGGTGATGGGCCTAGGAAGAGGGCTGGAAGGGGCAAGAAAGGAGAAGATGGAGGTGAAGGGGGAAGGAAGAAAGGAGGAGGGGGAAGAAAAGGCAGAGGTGGTGGAGCATCTGGTGGAGGGGGAGGAAGGAAGGTAAATAAGGCTTGTATTACACATCCAGGACTGCATAATAATTAAGGTGGCCAAGGATAACATTTTCCATTGAGATTAGGAAGTTGTAACAGTCATTCATGTCATTGAAGATATGATTAAAATTAAACGTCTGAAAGATTTATGGACATTTTGAGTTGGAAGTCATTATCTGTAATTTTTGCTTAGTAATGTTTTGTGTAGTAAAATTTAGGAGTTAAAAATACATAAACTTAGCAAAGTTTTAATTATAATGGATAGTGTGCAACTTCTGGAATATGTGCAGCTACTTATTAATTTGCCTTTAAAAAGTTTGCTACAGTAATTTTTGTGTAGATAATGAACAGTTTAAAATTGCTGTGATAATTTCACATTATTATTATTATTATAAAATATACACATTACAAATGAACTGGTGGCAATGTTGCATATACATAAAAAAGAAGAAGTATCATGCACTTAAAAGAATGGTTTTGTTTCTATGTAATGTGCTAAAAAATTTGTCTTAATAATCCAGAAATACTTAGAAAAAGAAATATTTTATCTGAGGTATCTCATACATTTTATTGTTTTGCCATTGCCCAATGTACATCCAATTTTCATTGCTGTTGTAGTTTTTGTAATTTTTCTATTGTTTTGTATATATTATATGATAAGGTTTGAGTGTTATGTTGTTATTTTAGAGTTATCCGCTGTTCTGAAATGTTCATCCTTCAGCCTCAATTTAGCTGTGTATTCATTATTAATTGTTCTGATCAACTTATTTCTTTTAACACAGAGTCCCAACCTCTCTGCAAATAAGAAGCTCAAGATTGTATCAAAGGAGACTATTTCCACTAGCGAGTCAGATTCTGATGGAGGACAACTTAAAATTGCTAGTCCGTACGTACAATTTAAATTAAGTTTACCTGCATGTACTTTGAATCAGCTTAGAAAATTGTTCCAGTATCTTTTGAATCCCAGAAAATCTTCTTTGGTAAGATTACAGATTCTTTTAAATGTCTGCTTATGAATGTATAATTGTATTGGAAAGTAAGTCATTTAGAATATTAAGACAAATATTTTAAAGTCTTTACACAAATATTATATAATTTATGCAGTGGTTGTATGTCAGCTTTATTCATTCTAGAAGTACTGTGTGATGGGCATTGATTTTTTAAGTTTTATGTTTCTTTACATACAGGAGAAGCATTCTGATTTTTACTAGTTATAGGAGTGGATTTAATAGTTTAAAGATATATCCAAACATATTAAATTGAGTTTTTCAAGTAATACTTGGTGAAAATTCACACTTTTTAAGTATCTCTAGCAATATGCTCTTATCACAAATTATTTCTTTGCTTGCCTGTGGATATGGTATTAATCCACGCAAAAACCATAGTCAGTTTTCATAAATAATTCTTGGATTGTACAAATTCTGAGAGTGGATTAATTTTAAGATTACTTCAATTATTTTATGTGTGTGTGTGAATGATACTTGTCGATCTGTGGTTTTTCAAGTCTTCAGCTGTCATGTTTTATTTGTTCTCCCATAGGAGTAGTGGAAGTGACCGAGGAACTAAAAAGAAGAAGAGGCGCATTGCATCTGAATCCGACAGTGGATCAGCTAGGTCCAGATCAAGCTCTCGTTCACCATCAAGGTCTCGCTCAGGAAGCCCAGCTCCTCGACCGAGGGGCAGAACTAAGAGAAGGGTCATTTCTCGTAGCCCTTCAAGGTCAGAATCAAGATCAAAGAGCAGGTCAAGGTCCAAATCACCATCCAGATCTCGATCTAGATCTAAGAGCAAATCAAGATCGCCTTCCAGAAGCAGGTCTAGATCCAGATCCAAGAGTCCCTCAAGGTCCAGAAGTGGCTCAAGATCGAGGTCTAGATCTAAATCAAGGAGTCGATCAAGGTCCAAAAGTAGGTCTAAATCCAGGAGTAGGTCCAGGTATGTAAATCTTCAGTTAAATTCAATGTAAATGGCATTATATATTGATGTATCCTCTAACCCAATTCAAATGTACTTTTGGTTCTACAACTAGGTCAAGGTCTAAGAGTGGCTCTAGGTCTAGGAGCAGGTCTAGAAGCAGGTCAAAGAGCAGATCTAGGAGTAGGTCCAAATCAAGATCTCGATCAAAGAGTGGTTCAAGATCTCCAGCTGGATCCCAACGCAGTGGGTCAGAAGCTGGTTCTGTTGAACGTAGATCAAGGTTGGTTTTCATGCAAAAATTAATTTGCATTTTAGGAGTTATGATGTCCAATCCATGTAAGTGGAGGAAATTTTCAATTGCTGCAAGTAGTTATGTTTACAGCAAAGGAATCCTTCATTTCCTGTAGTAACCTTTTAAAGAAATAATTCTCTAAGACAAGCTACTTTTATTTTGTATATATTGTATATATAGTTCATTATACCTTCTGAAAAGAAGTGCAAATGTATTAGACCTTAGAAACCTTATATCTATGAGGTATAAGGTTGGCAAGTTAGGGTTACTTTTGCTAATGAAAACAGCTACTGCGACTTCGGGGAAAATTTGATCTTCTAAATATGCTTTCTATGCAGCAGCATCTGAAAACCATCACATCGTATGTATCCATAATTAAGATAGGATGGAAGGGGATTAACTTACTTTGACCTCTATTGATAATTGAATTTATATCAGTGTTTTATTTTATATGCTATGCATGTCCTGGATGAGATCTCATTGCTCTATGAATTTTTGAAAGGGTCATGATTGATTTTGCTTTTCATAATTGCTTTTCATAATAGCTTTTCCATGCATTTAGTGTATTTTTATCATTTTTTGAAGTAATATAAAGTGAATATTTAATAGTACTTCCTTGTTAAGTATCTTATTAATTCCATTACTAGTGTATCTTAGTAGTATCTTGGTAGTTTATTTTATCATGAAACCTTTTATGTTTTAGAAGCCGTTCAAAAAGTAAAAGTCGTTCCAGATCAAGATCATCAAGCAGGTAAGGATCTATTGTAAATTGATACTCTCAGGAAGATTTAAATAAGGTACATTCAATGTAGTATGTTTTAATTAAGATGAATGAGAGGTATTTTTATTGCTTACATCTCGTACTATTGCAGTAAAAGACTGCCTGAAGTTCATAATTTCAACTAAAATTTGACTAAAGTGTATATTTTAATGAGCATGGTATAATGTTCTGTTTTTCATCTATAATTTTCTTCAGCAGTTCTATATTTACCTTCATGAAGCTTTTAATAATTACTTGATGTAAGTTCAAAGTTGGTATTAATGTAGAAAATAATGGAGAATATTGTCATTAGATATAGATGTAACTTTTTTCAACTCTCATTTGAAATAAATGAAGGATTACTTTGATTATTTAATATTTATGATTTAGAAAGGATGTTTGATCAAAAGAAATGTATTTTTATAGGTCAAGGTCTGGCTCTCCAGTATCTAGGAAATCAGTCTCTGGAAGTGATGATGGATCTAGAAATTCCAGCCCTGATCGTAAGGGTGGCTCAGGTAATTTTACATGTTAAATCACAATTTATGGGTTTCTTAGAGAAATATCAGAATCTTTCTAATTTGCTCCTGAGGTATATAGTATTTATTATAACTTGAGTAAACTTTGGTTAAATTTTAGAGTGCATTCTGATTTTATTTACATACATTTTTATTTCCTTTAAAAGAAAAAATGAAGCATTACTAGGTATGTTATCACAATGTTTCACATCTTCTGTCACTATTCCTTATCTACATAAATGATCTGCCTAAAAATATCTCTTCCAAGGTTCGGCTATTTGCTGACGACTGCTTTGTGTATAGAATCTTGGAGAGCGAAAATTACAGGGAAAAAGTGCAAACGGACATTGATACGCTATTATCTTGGGTAAACGAAAATAGAATGAGCATAAATGCAAACAAATGTAAACATATAATTTTTTCAAAGATAAAGATCAAAAGCTGCCACTCATACTTCATGGAGGGTGTGGAAATCCCTAAAGTAGAAACCATAAAATATCTCGGGATCCACTTAAGTCAGGATCTAACATGGAGGCACCAAGTCAATAGTATTGTTTCGAAAGGATTTAAAGCATTAAACTTCGTAAAACGAAACTTAAAAAATAGTAGCGGAAAAGCAAAAGAACTTGCCTACAAATCGCTGGTCAGACCAATTTTGGAGTATTCTTCTTCAGTTTGGGATCCTTATGATCGCTGTCTCGTTAAAAGTATCGAAAAAGTCCAACGCAAAGCAGCTAGATTTGTAACAGGTAGATTTCATAGGACTGAAAGCGTTAAAGAAATGTTGCGAGAGCTCAAGTGGGACACTTTGGAGAAAAGAAGGAAAATAAACAGATTAGTGTGTTTCTATCGCGCATATACGGGTAAACCTTCCTGGAAAGAATTATCTTCTAAATTGATGGAACCTTTTTACTTAGGGAAAAACGATCATCGTTATAAAGTACGTGCTTTTACCAAGAGAAAAGATGTTGGTAAATTTTCATTCATAAATAGATCCATATTGGACTGGAACCAATTACCTGAAGAAATGTTCAATCCCTTACCTGCAAATGAAAAGGCGTTCAGGAAAAAATTAAAAAACGTTGAAAAAAAAAAAAGCATGTGACCTTCTGTAAAAATTTTCGGAGTGCATATATTGCTAAATATACTTAGTTTTATTGTTAAAATATAGACATTTATGCTTAGTGTTGGAGCCTTCAAGACTATTTTGATATTTGATTGTATTGTGTTCTTGTATGCATTATGGAAGATGTAGATTATTTTGTAAGAAGTGTAGAAAATTTATATTAATTTTGTTGATTGTCTTAATTTAGGTGTAAGCTCGTTTTTAAAATTGTATATTTTGTATATAAGTTGCCACCGGACTTCCGTCCACTTGTAACTTTTTTATTGTATAATAATAATAAAATAATAATCTTTCATTATTTCAACAGATGCGGAGCAAGGCGGTTCTGGTGGAGGAAGTGACAGTGAATAAATTCAACATCTTGTATGTTTTATGACATGAAGTATTACTTTTGAATGAATTTTGTCTGGAATTGTATTAATAATTGGTTGAAAGTATCTTATTCGGTGTAAATTACACGTCTAACTTTAACCATTACTTTTAGTCACAAAGAAAGTAATTTTGCTACTTGGGGAGTTTTCTTCCTCTTCAGGATTTAAAAAGTTGACAGTGGTACCATTATTTGTATGGATTTCAGATCATTAAAGCAACTCTTCAGAACTTTCTTTTCTAACGAGTAATCTTGAAAATTATGGCAATTCTTGTTCGATACTGATAGGACTAAAGATTTCTTAATTTTTCAATGGAAGAATTTTCGCCTAAAACTTCAGAAATTCTTAAAGTGATGGTATAAATTTCCATGGTCATATGTATTGATTTATTTTTTCAAGTTACAGAAAGGATATTTGGATTATATATCCACTGTTGATTAATATCATTATTATTTGCAAAGCATTTTAACTCTTAACATTGTGTTGGTGGAAAAGTACAAATTTTTGTAAGTTTTTCCGTAAGATTTGCCTCTGGTAAGTCAACCCTATGCTTTGTCAAGGAGACTAACTTGTAAATATAAACAATAATTTTCCTTAATATTTTTGTGTTGAGCAAGCAAGATTTATAGATTGAGTTTTTAGACTGGTTTTTGTATTCTGATTCATTTTGAACAACAATTAGTCAAGCCCTGTTGACATTGAGTGAGATTGCCCATTTCAAAACTGGTTTGGGGAATCCTAAATGAAATGTGTGAGAGAATAAGTCAATTAGGGCAGCTTCTGTGTGCCAGCAAATATTGAATCTTTACTTGTTAATGATTCTAACAGGTGGAAATTTCACCATAAAGTCTGAATAGGATGACAACTTGTTCTGTATGTATTTCGCCAAGGAATCCTCAAATTAATTTTTTTTAATAAATAGGTTCCATTGCACACACCTGGAAGTTTGAATTTTTATCCTTCCCTTATATCTAATATTTATCTTGTAGTGTAACATGACTGTATTTTTATAAAACAGATGTAGACTGGCAGTGGATAATTTGGATAGATTTAAAAATCGATTTCTTTTATAACCACGTCAAAATATTTGCAATAATTTTTGTCAGTAATCTGTTAGAATGGGGACATCATTTTCCTGGGAGTAATGGGAAAGAAAGAAAGTTATTTTTAAAAGTTTTGCTCTGAGAGCATGATTTCCTGTTTCTCTGCTCTTTTCAAACTATTTTGTCAACTTTGAAGTAGATGAATCAGTAAGTAAGTCAACTTGTATGGTCAAAGAATCAGAACACATGCTGCTTATAGACAGAGCCAGAGGGGGTGGGTGAGCAGGGTGGTTTCTTGGGGTGGCAAGGTTTGAGGGGCTCATGATGTTGGGCATTGAATGATCAATAATGTGCAGAAGCCTTCAAAGGTAATCAGTTTTTTGAAAGAACCAATTCTAGAGCACACTCAACAATATATTGGATTATACACTGTAAAGGTTAACTTTATGTTAATATTCTTAAAAATTGCTGCCCGATCAATAATGGAAGTATCCAAGCAATCATAGAAATGATGCAAGGTAAGATGTTTCCTGGTGAAATTTCTTTGATAAAATTCTTGAATGAATTCCGAGTAGAAGTCTAATGAATCATTTGCTTGTAACAGATATATTGCTGATTGTTGCAGAGCATTCATTTCCTGTAGAACAATCTTTTTTCACGAATTTCAATATCATAGCGAAAATAATTTCAATTATCTTATAAATGAAGTAGAATGTTTTGTATGTATAGTTTGCCTAGAAATGAGGACAAGATGTCGTATAACTCGAAGAAAATTTGAAGATTGTTAAATGTCTTCCTTAGATAATAGGATATTTTTTGTCTAGGATTAAGGTAAAGGTGTTAATTTTTACACGATGAAGTCGCATGGCTAAATCCCAAGGAATGACAAGTGTGAAAAATAGTGACATGACTGGGACTCGAACCCAGGTCTCCCACTTTCTGGGCAGGTGAGTTGGATTCCTCAGTGAGGACCTCAGGTGGCAGTTCAGGCCACTATGTGGCAGTTCAGGCCATGGGGAGGCTGTTTGCTGTGCTCACAAAAGCATTCCCTTAACAGTGTGGAAGAGATGTGACATGGTAGTTCAGTTGTTAGAATACCTGCCCGGAAAGTGGGAGACCTGGGTCAGAGTCCCAGTCATGTGCTATTTTTCCCACTTGTTATTTCTTGGGTTTTTATTTTCATTCACCTTATCGTTCCTGGTTTGACCCCAGAGGGGTCAACACATCCATAAGAAACACATGTAAAGTTCACTTTTATTGCATGCAGGATTTCTTTCTTTTGCAAAGTTAAATTAGAAAGAATAGTTGCATGGAATCGAGACAAGCACCAAAAGGAAAGAAAGAAATTGAAAGAAGATTTTTATTCTGGTCATGGAATACTGCTTTTTATTCAAAATTGCAAGTATTTTGGTAAAACTCATGAACATTTTGTGAAAATATGAGGTTTTAAACAACCAGCCCCCTGACAACTGCTGGAACTGAGCTCTCTGTTAGAATGTACTGGAAATCAAGGCCCATTTAAAAGTAATGTGAGAATGAATGATAGTCTGTGTGGAGGAGGAAGCAATTTCAACATTTTGATTTTTTTGTGCAGATATTGTTTCATGATTTCTAATGATCATTTTTCTGTTGTTTAAATGTTATCTGTCTATGGTATGGATAGCATTACATAAGGTTGCAGACTTTATCGTGTAATTTTTATTTTCATTTGAAAATCATGTAAAAATAACAATACTTCTTGTAATATCAAATCTTCAAATGCTGCATAGGTGTGCATTTGTGTGTCAGCCATGTGGGGTTTAAAAATTAGAATTGGTTGTAGCAGTAGTATTATTAAAAGTGCTTTGACTGCTTGGGTCGCATGTAGGTCCCCATAGAGGGGGGGGGGGGGAAGCCTGGCGTGCCAATTCTTTATTTGGAGCAGCAAAATTGCTTGCTAAGAAATTGAAGAATTGCATTAGTTCTGATTCCAGACCCTTAAAAATATTTTAGAATTTATGATGGAATCAGTTTTTCTATTTAACTGTTTTACTTTTATCATACCTCTTCTGATTTCCTAATTACCAATCAACTGAGTCAATGTTTTACTGTTACATTATCTAGCTCTTTAATAAGGATTATATTCCACTTTTACAGCAAAAATCACTTAAAAAAACTATTTTGTGATATATTATTTTGATATTCTTCATCAAAAGTTCCATCAACTTCCATAAAAAGGAATTTCTTTCTTTGTCATATTTTAATTGCTTCTAAGCGTGCATCATTGTACCACAGGTATGTGGCTTTTTGCTGCTACTATTATATACATTTCTGCTCTTTTTAGTTGCCATTTTCCCTACATGACTATTTATTCTGATGCGTATTATAAGTAACGTTTACATTATTTTGTTTTTTAACAGTCTGTTTTTAAGGTAAAACAAGACCCAGTTAATTTTACTCGATTAAAAATCAGGAGTTGGTGAACTTCTCCTCTGCTTTAAACATGAATTCTAGCGCATTGCCCTATAGTGATGAAAATATCTTGCTTCTTTCGGGAAGGAATTTAAAGCTAAGGATTAGAAAAGTTGTTTCGACTTCAGATTTGGGTTAGATTACTTTTTACCAGGTCGAGTGCAGCTGGGGGCCCATGTGCAAGATAGATGATGGGCCCCTCAATAATTGTTTTTCCTATTTCGGGACAGAGTTAAAAAGGATTCGTGCAGGATACCATATAGTGGAACATCGGAAATAAGTTGAATAAAATATTTGCATAGTTATCAATACGTTTCTATGTTTTGTAATTATGATCTGATTATTATGGGGCCCGGGTACCCTTTTCCCCCTCTCGTCAGCCTTTTTTCTTTCGCATTGTTTGATCCGACCTTACGGCAAAGAAGCTTCGCGAATGTTAGAATAATCGTGAATGAATAATCGACCCAGTAAGAGAAATTCGTGCGTAAAATTATATTTAATATTGTTGATGTGAACCCAAAAGCAGGCGCATCTTTTTAGTAATGTAATTTGGATTAAGATTTGAAGTTAAGAGTTGAATAATAGTGAGGAAATTTTGTCGTCTTCTCACAGAAATAAGAAAATTAAAGTTATCGTTTGGATTCAATCTGTCAAGGTGAATCGGACAATGAAGATTTCCTTCCGTCATTTAAATAGGTAAAATATTAAAAAGGTAAAACATTTTTAGTACTACAGCTATTTTTGAACTTGTAAGTTGTAAAAGGAAACGATATTTTGCTATATTCTCGTCATTTTTTAAACGTATCCAAAAAGCGGCGTAGACGGAACATTCCGTCGTTTAAGCGAACCGATTGTTCTTCATCATTTCCTATTATTTTGTCTCTCTCTCAAAGAATAAAGTATCTAGTGGTTGTTAATGTGTCCAAAGTTAACTACGAAACCATTTATTCCGTAGCAAAGTGGATCCCTCTGGCAACTCCCTGTGTGAATGGCCTCCATGGTTCCCCAAACATCCCAATAGAAACTCACTCACCGTTTCGAAATCCTCTGAGTCAACAGGGTATACATCTTTGACGAGATCCAAGCTGACACTTATTTGCAGCTCTTGGACATAAATAGCGAGCTCGGATGAGAAGAATGGAAGACACACAGCATATGTGTGGGGTATCCTTATGGTATGGCTTCGGCCAAAAGGCACAGGAAGAAAGAGATCCTGTAAACTATCATAGGTAGCCGAAAAAATGTGGGATGAGGCCTTAGATAAAAGGGTCGTACGCAATAAAGCCGAACTGAAAGGTAAGGAAGCCAATGTATTGCCTTGATTTCATTGCCACGTGTATTTACTCTAATCAACGAGGGAGTAACGGCTTGCTCAATATGAAATTCGTAAAACTCGAATGTAGGTTGATGACGTCAGTGTACCGCTGTTGTAAGGGAAACTTACTTCTGATATTGGATGTTAGGACACGGATATTAATTCGATGATTAGCCATTATCAGGGTGATTATTGATGCTCTCTGTTCTTTTTTATAGCTCTCGAGTCATTGTTCTTCGGTCTCAATGACTGAAAAAATTGACATTTTATTGAAATTGAAATTTAATGATAGAGAAAGTGAGAAATTTATTAAAGATAGTGTTACGAAACTACACAAAGTCCACGATATAGAAAAACAAATCGACCGGTTTCGAGGTGATCATCTCATCATCTGGCATCACTTCATCATTGTGGTCTTAATCTAGTTTTGTAACATAATGTTTAATAAATTGTGGAGATGTTCCACCAAATATCTCTTGATATGTTTCGTGATAAGTGAAACATTTGAAGAGGGAAAATTTCACGCCTTATCACAACTTTTATCGTTTAATTTTCTTCATTATGGTCAGATTTATATGAGTGATATATGTCGCTTGTAAAATGCTCAGTATCAGAAACGTAATTGGCGTCCGTAAAAGTTAAAACATTTTTCTATTAGCTCTAAAATGATAACTACTCATCAAGGTGAACATTTATGAGTTATATCTTTGAACGTACGTCGATTAAACAGGGGTATATGAAATGACAGAATAGAAAATAATGGAAAGAAGATTTGAATGTCATTCGGTTTAAAAATTAAGTAATAAAAAGCCCCTTAAAATGTGAAATCTATATTTAACCGGATAAAAATGACGCTGTCGGAAGAGGGGGTAAAGTATCATAAAGCAAGACCCGTTCATAAATTAAAAAGGATCGGCAAACTCTGCTTTACTATAGCAGTCATAGAAAGCTTTTATAAGGAAATAATATACGCCATTCTCAGCCTATAAGATAAAAGAATAAAAGTTTCTGAACTTACTGAAAACTAACTTGAAAGTAGATCGCTAACGCAGAAAATTGGTTTAATTTTCATTTATTTTAAGATATTTAATTTGAAAATCTCTTTAATTAATTACTTTATGCTGGTGTAAGTTAGTAAGTCTTAATACTGTTGGAATTGCCCAAGGAAATTTTTCACTTGTTTATCCTTGGGAATTGCATTTGGGAAAGCTTTGATAGGGTCGATCTTATTATTATAGAATTTATAGATCTTCATAAACTTCCTCATAATTTATCCTACTTATTATCCGTGCCCATTCTTCTGTTGTCGACGCTAAACTGAGAAATTGTTATTTTGAGGAGAAAGATTTATAGGTATTTCGGTTTTAGCTTCATTTTCTCTCTCCAGTGAGTTCACGGAGATCACAAAGTCTGACGTCCGCAAAATTTCGTTTAACGGAGGGAACATACTTGTCATTCAGCTCTTCCTTATTCTTTCTTACGATGAACCAACTCATTTGTTGGTCATCGTAACCAACTCAACTCCTCAACTCAACTCATCAAAACAAACAGTAGAAAAATGTATCACACACATGTAAGCGAATATTTAGAAATAGCAGAAAGTTTCGCAATTTATTTCTATCTGGTGAATGAAAATTATATATTTTATTTCTAGTGCTTATCAAGCGACATCTTTGCTTAAGTTAACTTAATTGATATAATCTTACCGTTCTGTTACATATTTCTCATACCGAAGCAAGGCCCTGTCGAAGGTATTGGGGTAATCGGTAAGGGCGCGGTGGTCGGCAGCGTATCTAAAAGAAGCAATTCAACCGATCTCATTATTAAAAATACAGTTTTAAAAGCAAATATCACACATTTAATAACTGTATATTTTATCCAATAGAAACATGAAACAATGATAATTTAATTACGTATTTTCGAGCTTAACTCATTTCTGTACTAAGGATAATTTTTGCTATTAGAAGGCGCAGTAGAGTTCTTCAAGACATTAAGAACGTAAGAACGGTTTGCTCAGTAGCAGTTCGCCGAATTTTAAGAAAATGATAAAGAGATTTTTATGATATTTACCGTCAGTCTTGAGTGAACAACCTAAATTCTGTGAATGAAGACGTCCAGCATCTGGCACTAATGGTTACTATGAGGAAATCGTTTTGCGTCATCTCCCTTTTGATGCTCGTGCTATTGGAAGGAATTAGTAATTTTCATCGTCCCCGGAGGCTGTTTAAGAAGGTAATATCTAATGAGAACCACTTCCTTTCTCGTCATCCCCTGAAAGAGAGGCCCGTAGACAGCTCAATCCACGGATCAGACGGCGGCGTATGAACTATAGTGGTCCGGTCCGGGCTGTACATATAAGGGAGGGCCTCTCTTTTTGCCCCTCGTATGCAACCCGACTCATCGCTCAGCAAACAAGCATAAATCAGGTGCCCTCTTATATGAAACTGAGCTATGAAAAGTATTAGCCTGCCGAAAATCCTCGGTGAAATATGTCGAGGTTCTAGGTCAGAGCAAACACGCCGTCCTTTCAGCGCGAGTTTTTTCTTTGCCCCACCCGCCTCTCCTCTTATTAGTTTGAAATTTTTGGGCCGTTTTTATCGGCAGGGCATATTGCGCGACCTCATTTTTCCGCCCCGGGGCAGAGAGAGAAAAGAGAAGCAGCAACTGTGACTTAAGAGAGGATTTCGTTCGCGCGGAGTCTCGATTTTTTCCGTGAGAAACTTTCGGAAATGGTCCTCGAACTGAGGAAAGGGTTTGTTCATGGGTTTGCGTGCGTGAACGCTGAACTTAGCTGGATTAAGAATTGGTTGTTTCAATTCTCGTTTGACGTAATTGCAAAGGATGGGTAACCTCGTAAGAAAATTGTTGCAACTGAACGACGCTTGAATCTGTTCACGCTCCATTCAAGCAACAGCCGAGGAAATTTTATAAGGTATTAACGTCTTTGGATTTCACAAATCGATTATAATTGTGAGAAGAGGAGGGGAATTCCCTTGAGTGAACGGAAAATTATTATCCCATGCACGATTTTGGGGTTAGAAAGCTAGTTAACGAAGGGTTATATGTAAGACGGGACTAGGGAGTCTCAATCTCGCCCTTCAATAAAGACTTTTATTATTATTATTTTTGATTTTTCTCACTTTTTGTGGTCTAATTTCGGTACTTTGACGGGTCTTTACTAAGTCAAATACCTTCCTATTGCGTTCCAAGGAACTTTCGTACTATTGATGTTGTTTTTAGTATGACTGCCTTTTGAATATTTGAGTGGATGTTCTTATTTAGTTTTTCCAGGTGTGTATAAAAATTTTTGGTTGTAATGCCGGTTACTGACACAACTATTGGCACTATTGACACTGTTTCTTGTTTCCAGAGCTGCTTTATTTCCTGTGCTATTATTATTATTATTAAAGTGCTTCAACATCTGAGGTCATTTCGCATGAGGGCCCCCACCGCGAATCGAACCCAAGACCGCTCTCCCCGAAGTCGAACGCGTTGCCCACTTGGCTAACGGGGGCCCTTTTTATTATTTAGAGAAGTGGTATCGAAACCTTTAAGTCCGTCAGTCTAGATCTTTTAATGTATCATTCCTGATTGCAGATTGAGATTTGGTTTTTCTTTGAGTAATCAAGCGTAGGTGGAGAATTTTTTTGCATTCTACGTACAGTTTACAGTTTTGGAGGGTAGGACATTTTTACTAAGTAATGTGTTAAAATATGTACGTATTTTATAATATGATAGAGATGAAAGTATTTCAGGTACCACCGAAAAAATCTGGTATATGTTAAATAATATAATATGTAATGATGCAATATGTATAATGGAATATGTAATAATGTGATATGTATAACGGAATATGTATTCCTTGTGATTCACTCTGAACCGCACCCAGCCTATCTGCCCTCCCGGGGCAAACATAATTTGCCGCCCCTTAAATTAAATACCTAAACCATACATGTCCTGATTTGCTGGTAAAAATTATTTTATAAGACTTTGAAAAAACAGTGTTTTCGTTCCCCAGATATTGGTGTTTTTGTTCCCCAGCTATTCCACTGTCATTGGTCACAAAAAATCAGTGACAATTAATTATGCATATTCCGTATGCTGACGCGGTGAATGGTTATTTTGAGTTAATAGTTCACATTACTTTTGAGCATCATTATCTTTGCAGCAATAGTTTCCGGAAGTCCTTAATATTTTCCTTCCGAATTAATGGCGTTTGCACTTACTGTTGGCTAAATGCCATGGCTTTACTTTTCTTACAATTAGTTCTAAATTACAAACGTAACCCAAATTTACATCGTATTTTCGTCCATATTGCTGTTACTACTTTAATTTTCATACATTACCGAATTCCAGTATTTTAAAAATTTCCAAACATCCAGATGCTCCCGCCGTACCCATACCTGCCGCCATATCACCCATGGATGGTTAGCCATTTAGGAGACATAGTATCGTGACTTTTTTCTCGTTTTGCTTGAAAACTATTTCAGAAGGATTGTTTTTTTGGCGATATCCATCTGTGTGCTTGCCTTTCAAAATTCAGGTGTTTTGATGTTTCTCAATAATTTGCTAGATATCTTATAAGCGAAACGTTAGTTTGATTACGCTCACATTACGATGGCGTGGAATGCGAAGAAAGCAAATCTTAATACGCTGTATAGGAACCCGAAATACGGATATATGAACCCTAAATACAGGTAACTGAATAACTCTAACTAGAACACATTGAAGGTTCCAGAAGGGGGGCGATTGCCCCCTTGATGATTTTGTGAAACAATCAATTTGCTTAGAGTATGATTAGGAGCTCCAGCTAAATAATATCAGCGAAAAATTTCTATGGTAAATTTACATTTATTGGATTTCTCAATGCAATTATCATTTTAACTTAGGGGATAATGAAGACTAATAATGTTGTTATGTCAACATAGATATGTAATGCACTGCACCAAGCCGCCCTCTGTTAACTTTTTAGATCGGTCCTTGCCAGAGCGCTATATTACAGAAATATTTTCACCCTTTCAAATTCATGGATTATATGTTACCTTCATGTTGAGTGTAGCAGCAGTGTAAAGTTTTTGGAAACGGATTTCGTCAAAAGCCTAAAGAAAATTAAAGTTCTTCTAGGCTGGGAATGGCGAATCTATCGCACGCGTGCTGAAAGTGGCACATGAGACAAATATTTTGGCACGTAGAACCTCCAAGGCACTTAAACTGTTATATACTCTTCACTGCAAATTTAAACCCAACAGGAAATAAATTTGTATGCCTTAGGTTATAATGTTTGTAAAAAATTTATTACATCGATAAAAACACTTAAAACTCATCATCGGCCAAACAACATAGATTAAGTCAGCATCTCATGCTGTGGTTAGACACAGTATTTCTCACGAAAGTTGTTAATAAAATCAGATTTGGCACTCTTCAGGCAAAAGGTTCGCCATCACTGATCTAGGCGATGAAATCGAATACGTACCTCTGCTTCAATTATACAACTCTTCGATCTAATGGTTGCAGTGATTTTTATTCGCTTACGATTCTATACCTTGATCTTACCCCTTTTATTGGATCTTTTTCATACTGAATGTGAGGCATTGCCTCTCCTATAGCCAATCGCCTCTGTTTTCTCCTTTTACTATCAACCCTATCCCAAATTCCCGGTGGGAGCTCACGTGCAAAATGACCATAGCCGTCGTAGCACTTTTAAAATTACTACTACTACTACTACCCAAAGATCCATGTTCTATCTTATCCCACAACTTTTCAATTCCCTCCTGTCCTACAATCCCTTACTCGAATTCCCCCCCCCTATCAATCAATACACTCCTATCATCTTTAAATTAACTAGGTACCTTCGCTAATTTTCTTATTTGTTTATTCTAGTTTTTTTGTTTTGTGGTTATTTTCTTTTCTTTAATATGTTTATGTATTTTAGTATTTTTATGTATTGTTTTTTTTTGTTTTATAATTGTTAAGTTTTAATATTTGATATTGCTATGATTCAGTGTAATAGGCAATTTCTGGCTGTTTTTGGACCCTATTAATTAATTATTAAATAAATAAAATAAAAAACCATAATGGCATTCCTGTCGTCAGACAAGAAATTTTTATGGGTAATAAATAAATAAATAAATAATGCCCTAAATGTAAATTTTGTATTTTTATTGTTCAATGATTTATTGCGTACCTACATTATTTGACAAAGTTTTAAGTATCTTAGAGCATTTCTTAATCCCAGTCGTCCAATACTGTTGTTTGTCTGACTATCGCGGTTATAAGAATCTTAATAATTCCCTTATGCATATGCAACCATATCCACCTTTGATGTAAGAAGATCCAAGGTCGCCTCTGAAGATGGGAGCATAACTATCGAAATACTTCTTAGTCTTTGTTTGAGGTTCTGCCCATCATAGTCGTGGTTCGGGAGCTATTTTCCTTGTGAATCCACTCCGTCGCTCAATGTCGCTTCGTATAGTTTGACACTGCTGATTTCCATTAAAATTTGACTTACGGCCGCAGTCTTATCTGACAATTTTCCATTTAAAAGTCTATTTGAATTTGCAAAGAAATCATTAAGAAGGCGGAAAAACGACCGAAATTTTTTTTGCGGGGAACATCATCAATTCTACTTTATAAATAAAAAATATTCGAACAACCGCGAATTCCTCTTTATTTTCTTTCAATATATCAAATAAAGATTAGCAACTTAATCCACATTCGCCAGTAGTGTGAAAGAAGATAACAGACATGTATAAAACGTTAAAATTTCGATGTGGGAAATAAAATAATGTCCTCAGCTCTATCCTGTTCTGTGAGTGAGGCTATTTTTAAATCTAATGATTTAACTTAGTGGCGCATTGGTTAATGACAGCCTTAGTTGAAGACGTTAACATCGTTAATGAATAGTGGCTATGATAAAAAATGACTCGAGTAACGACGCAGTCTTTGGTTTACGACGCCTTCTGGTGAAGATTGACAATGAAAAACTTTTTTGACAATTCGTTTTCTAAAGGATAATTTTATGTTATAAAAATAATTGAATAAATTATACGAACCATATTTTAATGACATTTTTATGAGTTTTATCTGCATATTTGACTTGCAGTATGGTTCTGAAAAGACGCGCCTTGGATAACGACGGATTTGGTTAACGATGGTAATCATTATATCGTTCCAGGATTAACCAAGGTACCACTGTATTAGATAGGAAACGATAATAGTTTTGCTTAAAACGGAAAAAGTTTTGTCCAACTTTCTCAGGAAATCTTTTCACTAGCTATCAGTTTCAACTGTTCATAGATAGTTGTTAATACCGGTCGCTAATAAAAAATTCCCGTGAAACTTAATAAATTCCTGTGAAACATAGTCATTCTGTCTTTGCCTAGATGGAGTCCCAGTTACGACTGAATCTATTGTCTAGACAGTAGTCTTGTTTTGGTTAGCTTTCCAACAATTCTCTTTTTCTAAAATTCTTTAGTAGAAATGGCACACGTCTACGCAATACATTCTCCATCTCTTGAATATGTTACGTAACCTCTAAGAACTATTTCCTCATTGAAACATCTCTCGTACAATGGCAATTTTTTATCATCAGCTTTTCTATCAGGACCCAAACCTCCATTTTATTTTGTCCAGCTTCAGGCGACGTATAAATTTCTATTGGATTCTACATGGTCCTTCTATCCAATTTCGTCTTTTTCTCGTCTTACAAATCCCTTTTGGGCTCCTGAGAATCCTCATGTCACATTGGAATGGCTCCGCGATAAAGGAAACTTAGTGGTTTCACTTGCGGAACGTCACTTATCGAACACAAACCCTTTTCCACTGTTGTAGTGTGTTTGTGCGATGGTTTCTGTACGTGGGAAAAGGATATTGGCCTAAGCGGTCGTATGAGGAACGCCTTTCGGTCTTTTGGTGCGGGTCTTCGCTGCCCGAGGCGTAAGTAAGACAAAGGCGACAATTCTTCGCTCCAGTGGGTTTCCGATCGTCGTCCCCAAAATCTGCAGCGCACACTCGGTTACTACTCCCGGAGGCTCTCCGGAGACACTAGCCGCAGTCAGGTACATCACCGTAACAAAAAGAACGGGTCTGGTCGCGGTCTTTCGAGGACAGTCGCGTATGGAAGTTGTCACCACATTTGTTTGCACGCTCACGGATGGAACTATTATCGGGAGTCGCGTTTGAAAGGGTGCTCTTCGATATAAGAAGAACGGGTACTACAACTTTATCCAGTTTCTTTCTAATCTCTTAAGCCTGGAAACGGCTTAATTGCCCGTGGAATTTCCTCGGGGTAGAGATTAAAAGCTTTCGGGCAGGAAAAACGGGTCGGAAAAAAGCGAGGTCGACGAAACGAAACATTTTCCTTTGTTGAGGGTTTTTCGAGTAAAAACTTTTACTTTGCGGGGTTTGTTTTCTTTGAGGGATTTGTTGTAGGAATGCTGTCACGGATGACAAGAGGCTTGTGTTAAAATATTTTGTTTTGTTGCCGGATTCCTGGATGTGTTTGCAGATTCTAAGATGTCGCGGGATTTTATGCAGGTATGTTGTTTGCGATCATGAAAGAGTTTCTGAATCAACGTTTTTCCTCAAGAAAATGGACCCAGCTGGCATCGGAATGCTAGGAAAGGGCAAGCGATTTCTCTCATCGAAGCCGAGGTGTTTTTTACTGGAATCGGTATTCAGACATGCGTCTGAATTCCTGATGAGACGCTCTAACAACCATTATAATTGCTTTCGAGTGATCAAAATCACTGTTTTGGAGTCCCGCGTTTTATTGGAATTAAATATATAAAAATTCATAGAATTTGTGTTAATGATAATGACCACATGTGTTGCTAAATTCGCTCGTTGGTAGAATGTTGATGGTGATTGTCTCGAAAACTTTACGATTCCCCAAATCGATTGAATTGAATGAATAGCAAATTTTCTCATATAAGATTGTTGCAATCAGTTTTAAGCTGACCGTGAAGACAAACTGCATTACCCCAAGACTAGACACGAATACGTGCCATGGCATTCTGTCCTGTCGTTGTCCCTTAAACTGAAAATTCGTAACGGAAAATATGACCGCCATTTTGTGGTATGGATTACAATCCTTGCACCTCTTAACCTTCCTTTCGCGCCTGGGAATTCCCGAGTTCGCATGTTTCTTCCTCATTTCCCAAAGTTCCCTCGACCTCGCCAAGTCGGACTCGACCTAAGTACAACTTAAAGGGTCCAAAACGGGCCTCTAACTTCTGATTATAAATCAAACTAAGTTTGACCTTAGCAGGTTTTGGAATCAAAGGTCGAAAGATTTGATACTAATCTGATGAAATATACCTCGCGCACCGGCTGCGCCGGAGGACTATTTTTTGAGAGGCCAAATGCGACGTGGTTCGGACGCACCCTACGCAAATCCATTGTGCTCACCGGACTATGGGTCTACTTATTTATTCAGGGTCGTAAAGGGTGGTATACATCGAATGAGAGATCTCGAAAGAAAACAGAGCGTTGAATAAGCTTCTAATTTTATGCGAGAGACCCCTTCAATTTTTCTGATGCATTCTTTGAAACTAATAGCGCAATTTTGAATGGGGACCTTTTAATACTTTTCTGCAGATGTGGACGCATTTAAGTATTGGGATGTGTAAAATTAAATATAGCCCAAAGGATGAGTAAAATTAAATACGACCCAATGTATTTTGCTTTCAGGAGATCCTATCCGCGTAAAATCCGGCCTCTTGAAAATGATTTCTACGACATATCCGAGACGAAATTATTTTAAGAATAAGAAATCATATGTTCATAAGAAATCATGTTTTGTTTACATTTCACAATATTGTAGCATATTACTGGTGTTATAATGATGATTTATAAGTAGTTTATCTCTGATAATTGTATAATGTTTTCTTATTTTGTAGTATTTTATGTAATTTGTTTGTGTATTTTTCTTTGCTCATTCTACATTTTGTCTTTGTGGTAAAATTTAGCACCTCCTGACGAGTTTTCCCTTGACTCAGGAGGACTAGAAGGTTACTATTATTGTAATAGTAACCTTCTAGTCTTAATTAGTTCTTTAATATGTTATATAAACTTGACTNATGTATATATATATATACACATATAAACAAAATGTCTGTCCGTCCCCCTCTCTAACATGCATGGTGTTTGACGAAATCGAGTTGGTAATTTTTCGGGATTCCGTTAATATTTTTACTTTAAACTCTTTCCTGATTAGTATCTATAAAACAATTAGGGTATGACTAGGTTGTTTATCCAGTTATCATAATTCCATCATGCTGGACCAATCCCGATAATCGATTCCGAGCTCAATTTGTTATTCTACAAGAATGCGCTTGGGATTTAAAAGGAGAATTAACGGTTACGAGATGATATTATTTTTTCTTAAAAATTTCATTGCTTAAAGTTGAATCATACAAAATATATATGAATGTTGACTTCATAATGACTATTGACAAAATAGTTCTTCGTACATTTAATTATGGGCAAATGTATACCAAATTTATCCCTCGTCAATCAAACCATGTATATTATTAAAGACCATATATATTATTAAAATTTTTAGACTCATAAGTGGAAAAAGTAATCGCTTAAATTCTCCATATTCCAACTAGCTTTTGGTCATTTAGTGCTTATGGGATCTTTTTCATAACTCATATTGCAGTTTCCAAAACGATTCCCACTAAGGAAAGTGATCTATCCTTGTTTACAAGACGGTCGACGGAAGCAACATACTGTCAACGTATTTGGAGATAACTAAGGGATTCATAAAAATATTGCATAAAATATGAGGAAAATTACGAGAAGTACGGTACGGTACGGAATATAAAGCCCACAATAATCTATAATGAACTAATTTTTATNTATATCTATGACGGCGCACAATCGGATGTTTTTCTTCTTCCTTCTCCTATTCATTTGCAATTTCAATATGATCATTTTATCTTTCAGCGTGGAAAAGGTAAGAGCTAAGTACCACAAGAGGTATTTAAAAAATATAGGATAGATATGGTTGCTCTTTCCAAATTACTTACCTACGATCACGCATTGCAAATGAGCCTCAAACCATTACAGAAAATAGGCGGCTTAAATATAAAAGGATGAGCCTTAAATTGGTGAAATACGGGGTCCCCGGATAGTCATGTGGGTAACGCAATCGACTTCAGTGAAAGGGTCTGGGTTCCATTCCCGGTGGGTCTCACTAGTGAATAGACCTTAGTTGTGGAAGCACTTCTAGAATGATAAATACTGCTGTTGAAATGCGCTTATTAAGTGGTAATTATATTAATGGAGGAAGGTTAATACGGAAATTGGAAAAGGCATAACGAGTTAGTTAATAAACAAGATCATCTCGGCCTTCTCTATGTTGTGTTCCATCACTAAAACAACAGCAATCAGCAACAGAACTTTTAATTTTATATAACACACACAAAATAACAAAAACAAGACTTAGGTTTCGACGCTTTGCCTCACCATCAGGTCAGACCTGGTGAAATTAAAAGTTCTGTTGCTGATTGCTGTTGTTACGAGTTAGTTAATTAATGAGTTATGGCGGAATATAGTGTGGTCATACTCCTATATAAATTACACGATGATGAGATTAGGGAATAGATGAAATATTGGAATTATTGAAAAATAATCTCTTCTCTAAATATATGTACAAACTGTGGGTATTTCTGCGGGAATTATTGTTTGGAACTAAAGCCATCTTTCACGAGAAGAGGATTTCACAAACAATGACAAAAAAGGAGAAACCGATCAAAATATTTTGAAACGTTGTGAGGTGATCAGTGCCTAACACGAAGTAGAGATGTGTATTCTTAGGGAAATGTGATTATATTATTGTTATAATATAGCATTTTTAAGATTTGTGTCTGGCGAGCCACATTCTGACTGAAAGCATCGGAAATAGATTAAAAAAAATTAGTAATTAACGTAATTTTTCGGGCGAGATGAGGACCAAATTTTTCCACTTCCTCCTCGCCAGAGATGGGATAAGTTTTGATAACAATATTATTTCTGATATTATTGGCAGATCTAGCCAACAGTGGCCATCAGTGGATATTATGGTATAAGTTCTTTAGAGTGCTTTTGGTGCTGAGAGGAAAGGGAAGAAGATTAGATAAATGAACTATAAGGTATAAAAACGGACTGGGGAGAGCTACAACTGAAAAGAGATTGGGAGTTGCAAAAAATAATAACCCCTTCTCCACATATATTTTTGAAATATGGGTATTTTAATGGAAATTAGATGTTTATTGAATTATTGTTTGGAACTAAAGCCACCTTCCACGAGAAGAGGATTTCACTAACAACGACGAAAAAGAAAAACCCGATTAAAAGATTTTGTAAAAGAGGTTGTGTGATGAAAGATTTTTGTGACAGGGAGAAAATCGAGAGGGAAAATACTGCTGATGCAGGCAGTTAGTAGAGAGAGATTGGATAGAGAGTAGGGTTTGTCATTTCCCGAAATTTTTACAATCCCGGGATTCCCGGGAGGAGGAGGGAGGAATAATTATTGAACCCGGGATGGAAATTTTTAATCAAATTAAAGGTGAAAATATACTAATTCTTTTCATTTTCATATACTTTTATTGATTAATAANTATTAGTATTTAGTGCTGAATTATTGGGAAAATTGAACATGCTTCCATTTTGGATGCATAAAAGGTATTATCTTCCATTTCAGTTGTTAAAAATTTCTGCATTTTTTTTGTTTCTTCAAAGCAGTAATCTTGCGTTAATGATTCAAATTCAGTCTTCAGTATGGAATTCTAATCCTTTTAAGTAAAATTCTAAAAATGGAAGGCTTCAATACGGAAGGTTGCAAGTTGTTCACCTGAGGTCGAAAAACTGTTAGTCACAAGAATATTTTTTTGGAGAAAGCCGTCGGAATTAGTGAATAGATCGGATTAATTATAAGTTCTTCAGAAATTTATTTATGAAAATATTTTTCCTCAGCAATTATTTATATTAGATTTATCCCCTAAACCAACTGCAACAATATCATCCTAAGCTGTCTTAAGATTCCTTAATAATGATTCACCATCGTGTGAAAGCGATTTCTTTCGATTATGTCAAATGATAGGTTGAAGTATTCTCTCTAACTTACGAACTATTTTCGTAACTGTAGTCATACTGTATTGATAACACATTTTCGATTCGAAACCGTGACGACGCTCGATCTACGATAACATTTGGAATGTTATTTTTCATTTCTAATTGCAACCTGCAATTACTGAAATGGCTTCTCAGAGCCCACTGGAACTTAATCATTAAATTCAACTAAACAAAATTATGATTGCGAAACATTGCTAATTAGCGGCCAATTTGCCCTCTTGGTTTCCCATATCATTCTTGGAAAATATGTTAGAAACTTTGTCAGAAATTATAACCAATGAGTAAATTGCCAAACGGAGTAGAACATGTATTCAGTGATATATGGGAGGCCCGGTTTGTTTCTCAGTTATGTCGTTTTCTTTTGCTCTAATGGAATGATTTTATTAGAGGCGTTTACTTACAACTATTTATTAATTGAACCAACGTGGAAAGCAGAAGGGGAAACTTGTGTACAATTGGCTACTCCTTTAATTGAATGTATTGTTCGGTTTCTAATATCACTAGCTCTATCTCTCTCCAAGTCTGCCGTAAGTCTCATAAATCCAAGTGTAAAGCGGGGAATCAAATAATCTCCTCCCTCTCGTTATCTCTCTCGCGATGCACAATAGCCACGCCGGAGATATTGCACTTCACGGCAATCTCATCCGTTTAAAATAGATTTGGCAGCCAGAATCGTCTCCGGAAATATGACCACGCGTCCCGAAGGGCTCCCGCCCACTCATACTCCGGAGTCATCGAGTGACAGAAACGCTCTTTTGAGGGACACACATAATGAGATGAAGCACCAAATGGATTGGAAGGCACTTGAGTCTCCAGAAGAAGAGACTGCCAAAGCGAGATGCGGCCTATGAACAGCATTTGAGATCCGTGACGAAATATACTGTTGCCTCCGCGGGGGGTGAGGCGGAGATCTGTCCCGCGCCACCTTTTTTGCATCCATTGTTGCCGGCTTGTTGCCGCATTGTTGCCTCGGAGCTGGGTGCGGAGGGCAAGGCTGGGAGGTGGAGAAGAGGAAGAGAGTGGTGCCAAGGAGGGATACTCCCGTATTCGAGATGTGGATGCTGCTCACGATAGGGAGGGTTAGGGGACGGGTTCTCCGAGACCGTGTGGGGAGGTCGAGGGTGTCCCCTATTGTGATCCGGGCATCTGTTTGCCCCTTTACCCTCCCCCTTTAACCCTCCAGACCACATCCACTCCCCCCATCCTTCCTTTTTTAGCCCTCACATCCTTCACTTCGATTTAACATTTACGCTGAGGATGGTTCCAGCGCATTGAGACGGAAGCCATCGAGTTATTTGCCGAAAGGGACTGCGGGGGGACGAGAAAAGAATGCGTGGGAGGAGAAAAGGGTAAAGTCCGGAGTCTTTATTGGACGTATCAGATTCCATGGCTGCGAGCAACGTATCTCTTTTGTTCGCCAGTTAATTCGATACTCTCCCTTTCATGAGACGGGGATGATCTCTGAAAGGTATCTTTGGTCGGTGCGTGTGCTTCCTACGCTACTGTGTAATGCGGCTGTTATTACGAATCCCGGTTCCCCTTATGTCCATATTACTGATCCGGCGGATGAGGAAGGCGGTTGTTTATTAATTACTATGGCTTTATCTTCCCCCAAAATGCCTCTTAGGGAGCTGCCATTGGTGTTTACATGCATAAAATATCAAGGGGTTAAAGAGAAGGTAAAGCGATATTTCCTCAGAATTTCATACTGACCTATGTTAAATTGCATTTGAATGTACCGATAATGGATGGTGAAAGCTTTCAGACGATCAATCCTGAAAGAAACGCGAAAGAGTTCAACACAGATGCATGTGGAAGACGAGGGGTAATCTTCGGTATCACGTAACAGATATTCCCCCGTCAATAATATATATGCTACATAGAGTGATATTTAACACACTTATCGAACGATTTTAAATATTCACTCTAACGGCTTCTTTTGTAAAGTCAAGCTCATAAAGACTTTTATCTCTGTTAATTCAATAAAAAGGGTTTGAAATAGCTCGGGATGACTTGTGTGTTGCATTGATTATTCATCGCTGTAGTTGCAAAGGCAATAAATGCCACAATGTTAGAAAAAGACTAAATATAAGATACATTTAAGCTAAATTCCCGGATCATTCATTTTAAATTTAAATGATTTTCACCATATTCATCAGGGTAATAAGTAGTTACATGTAAATATATGTGTCGCGATCCCGATACTGGCAGTCATTTCTGCATCATAAAAATAGAAGTCGTTTTGAAAGAATCACCGAGCTCTTTGCTCTTATTAATCTTAAGAAGTTCTTGGAGGTAAATCTTCTTTCTTATTGGTTCGTCTGCCATCGCCTTCTGAATACCGAAGTTGTCATCCGAAAAAGATAGCTGAATCTAGCATTTCCACGATGACTTCCAACAGATGAGAAAAATATGATTTTATCAGTTGTCGTGGTTGTCCTAAATGTGAAGTTGGAGAATCCCCTTATAAGTACCCTCAATACGATGAACGATATAATTTTATACGGAAAAAAGAAGAATTATGAAACTGATTTAAACCTTTTACGTGTATCACGGTAACTCTGTGTATTTTCAAATATTAGCGGCAATTCTGTCCATTGATCGGCAATGGATTGGAAACATGGGAAGATTGTAAGACCGGTTTAATAATTATCTTAATGAGCGACCGAAGAGGAGGAGGAACCATTTTGCAAGAGAGATTCGGCAAAGAATAACCGTGAAACAATGTTAATCAAAGATTTGGCAAAGAGTAACTTTATGTTACATGGTTACTCTTTGCCAAAAATACGTCCATGAAAATGCAGAATAATTCCGTTTCTTCATGCGAGTTATATCATAAAACGATACGTTTTCATTTGGGCTGCTATATATGAAATCGCTGATAATAAGTGTTGCTGCATCATACGTAAATTGATATTTGCTATGTAATCCAGAAACATCCCTTCCTAATAGTTTGAGCTTACTTATAAGGAAGCATTCAATTCGTTATTTTTCCCGGGCTATCCGCGATGGCTCTTGATCTTCCCTGCAATTTGCTTCCCAAAACACTCATAACGCCAACGCTGAGATGTGAAGAGAGGACCTCTTTTTCGGCGTTTATTTACCCTGCGGTGTCTCTCTTGGTCGATTTGTATGCATCCTTGGGCTTAAGAGGGGGTGTCGCCCGACCAGAGGCTGAGAGGGTGCCCGCAAAAAGGAAAGCAAATACAGATTAATTCCATTAGGAAGGAAAAGCGGCGGGTGATTCCAGCAATCCGTCCGATGGATGCATTATTGAGCCGAATCCGCGAACGGTCGGATGTGCACGCACGCGGCCTAACTGGGGAAGACGCAGGCGACGGCTGTCGGCCGACGAAGCGGGCAAATGGATTGAGCTCAGAGACACGTGTCTGACGGGTGCAGTGATTGGGTGGAAACATATTGATGGGCGGGATGCAGAGAGGGCTTCCGCGTGTGCAGGTCGATTAAAGAAGGAAGGGCTCGAGAGGAAAGTGGAGGGGTCATAGGGTCATTTGAAAGAGAGGTTTTTAATCGGGAAACGATGCCAGTTCAATTTTTGCCCTGCTTTAGGAGGTCAAAGATCCAGAGAGATTAACGCCCGACGAGCGAGAGGATTTCGATCTATGACAGATTAGTGTCGATTAGCGAGCAAATTTACGTCTTAGGAATTGTTTTCCTTCTTATTAAATTATTGGATTGGGAATGATGCTGCGGAGTCGATTACCCTTTTCTAGGATTATTTTCATTTAATATGTCGTTCAACTGGATGACTTTATGAGTTTGATTACCTTATGGCAAGAAACCGGGACATCAAATTCTGAAGCGAGTGAAACCGGGAATTTACCTGAAAATTAGTCTTTATTATGTGCTTTTAGAAGTTTTAAATTTCTTCGGCGTCCAAACTTTATAGAAATTTGCATTTATAAGATTTATATCATTGAAATTTCCGCATTTTACTTCATGTTCTTTCCCTTAGCTTTTAACTTCCTAATGCTTCTTCAGTAATATTTCTATTGTAAATTATTACTTATGCCGGCTTGTTGCCGCATTGTTGCCTCGGAGCTGGGTGCGGAGGGCAAGGCTGGGAGGTGGAGAAGAGGAAGAGAGTATTGCTCACGTTACGAAAAAAAACAAAAATGAATTACAAGCAATTTTTTAACACTACATATAAAATTGAGTAAAAAATAAAGGGGTAAGAAATTTAAGTATTACTCATGTCCTCAAAGTGACAAAACCATATAAAACCTATTAAAATAACTTTATTGTATTTGTTGATCCTTCAAAAACATAGCGTTGATAATGCTCTTTCTGCTTCTATGGAGAGATTTTCAGAGGGGAATGAAACAATAGAAGGGAAAAACCGGGATTTCCCGGGATATACTTTGATTTTCCCGGGAAACGAAAATTGGTTTTTCCCGCGGGATCCCGGGACGACAAACACTAATAGAGAGCTATCGGGAAACAGAAAATGAGGATGGAATTTAGGGCGAACGAGAACGATCATGGACGTTTCAAGAGACACATCCAAGGGGGTTGATGAAACGAAGTAATGAGATGGATTGACGATGGGGTTTGAAGGAAAAGAAATGCGTCACTTAGTCTAAGGAGTTCGGAAGAGATAAATTGCAGTTAATACCGGGTTTGTCCTTAGGATCGAGGGAGGGTTTATTTGAATATCATTCCTTGCGTGTCGAAATGGGTTGATTTCCGGAGGGACGCCATTCGCAGGTGGCTTCATCTAGTAAGGAGAATTGTAATTCATTGGTCCTTTCATGGACAAAACTGGCAATCCGCATTAGACACGCATCTGCCGAATACTTTCCACAGGAAAAGTTTTTATTCGCTGTACGCCACTCACGCTAATAACACGCTCGTTCACGTTTTATAGGTTTTTCTGCCCAAAAGCGAATCGGGAGAAGCGTTTTATTCGCGAGTGACACATTTCGGCGCGTTTTTGCCCGGAGAGTGGAAAAAGTTGGTCTTTGTGCGGAAGGGACGACTCTTATGAGAGAATCCCTCCCTTTTGCACTTCGCTGGAGCGGTTGGTCATGGCCTTAATCCCTCTGCAAGCTCTTTGGGTTTTCCAAATTTTCTAGGATTAAGTATTTTTAATATCGTAAATGGGATACAGAAAGATCCGTTCTGCGTAATGGTTTCAAAATCTCGCTCACACGGGCAAATGATTCTAAATCAGGCAAAGAGGCCTTAAACACTTGTAAGAAATAAGCGTCCAAGTTTTAATTTCAATTATTCGTTCATACCGCCATTGAAGAGATGTTTATGTGGTAGAGACTACTGCAACAATCGGAAGGTGATCAACGATGATGATGCTCATCCGCAATTTTCTTGAATGTATTTATATATTAATTATATTATATTATTATCTTTATTTATTTATTAGTATTTAGTGCTGAATTATTGGGAAAATTGAACATGCTTCCATTTTGGATGCATAAAAGGTATTATCTTCCATTTCAGTTGTTAAAAATTTCTGCATTTTTTTTGTTTCTTCAAAGCAGTAATCTTGCGTTAATGATTCAAATTCAGTCTTCAGTATGGAATTCTAATCCTTTTAAGTAAAATTCTAAAAATGGAAGGCTTCAATACGGAAGGTTGCAAGTTGTTCACCTGAGGTCGAAAAACTGTTAGTCACAAGAATATTTTTTTGGAGAAAGCCGTCGGAATTAGTGAATAGATCGGATTAATTATAAGTTCTTCAGAAATTTATTTATGAAAATATTTTTCCTCAGCAATTATTTATATTAGATTTATCCCCTAAACCAACTGCAACAATATCATCCTAAGCTGTCTTAAGATTCCTTAATAATGATTCACCATCGTGTGAAAGCGATTTCTTTCGATTATGTCAAATGATAGGTTGAAGTATTCTCTCTAACTTACGAACTATTTTCGTAACTGTAGTCATACTGTATTGATAACACATTTTCGATTCGAAACCGTGACGACGCTCGATCTACGATAACATTTGGAATGTTATTTTTCATTTCTAATTGCAACCTGCAATTACTGAAATGGCTTCTCAGAGCCCACTGGAACTTAATCATTAAATTCAACTAAACAAAATTATGATTGCGAAACATTGCTAATTAGCGGCCAATTTGCCCTCTTGGTTTCCCATATCATTCTTGGAAAATATGTTAGAAACTTTGTCAGAAATTATAACCAATGAGTAAATTGCCAAACGGAGTAGAACATGTATTCAGTGATATATGGGAGGCCCGGTTTGTTTCTCAGTTATGTCGTTTTCTTTTGCTCTAATGGAATGATTTTATTAGAGGCGTTTACTTACAACTATTTATTAATTGAACCAACGTGGAAAGCAGAAGGGGAAACTTGTGTACAATTGGCTACTCCTTTAATTGAATGTATTGTTCGGTTTCTAATATCACTAGCTCTATCTCTCTCCAAGTCTGCCGTAAGTCTCATAAATCCAAGTGTAAAGCGGGGAATCAAATAATCTCCTCCCTCTCGTTATCTCTCTCGCGATGCACAATAGCCACGCCGGAGATATTGCACTTCACGGCAATCTCATCCGTTTAAAATAGATTTGGCAGCCAGAATCGTCTCCGGAAATATGACCACGCGTCCCGAAGGGCTCCCGCCCACTCATACTCCGGAGTCATCGAGTGACAGAAACGCTCTTTTGAGGGACACACATAATGAGATGAAGCACCAAATGGATTGGAAGGCACTTGAGTCTCCAGAAGAAGAGACTGCCAAAGCGAGATGCGGCCTATGAACAGCATTTGAGATCCGTGACGAAATATACTGTTGCCTCCGCGGGGGGTGAGGCGGAGATCTGTCCCGCGCCACCTTTTTTGCATCCATTGTTGCCGGCTTGTTGCCGCATTGTTGCCTCGGAGCTGGGTGCGGAGGGCAAGGCTGGGAGGTGGAGAAGAGGAAGAGAGTGGTGCCAAGGAGGGATACTCCCGTATTCGAGATGTGGATGCTGCTCACGATAGGGAGGGTTAGGGGACGGGTTCTCCGAGACCGTGTGGGGAGGTCGAGGGTGTCCCCTATTGTGATCCGGGCATCTGTTTGCCCCTTTACCCTCCCCCTTTAACCCTCCAGACCACATCCACTCCCCCCATCCTTCCTTTTTTAGCCCTCACATCCTTCACTTCGATTTAACATTTACGCTGAGGATGGTTCCAGCGCATTGAGACGGAAGCCATCGAGTTATTTGCCGAAAGGGACTGCGGGGGGACGAGAAAAGAATGCGTGGGAGGAGAAAAGGGTAAAGTCCGGAGTCTTTATTGGACGTATCAGATTCCATGGCTGCGAGCAACGTATCTCTTTTGTTCGCCAGTTAATTCGATACTCTCCCTTTCATGAGACGGGGATGATCTCTGAAAGGTATCTTTGGTCGGTGCGTGTGCTTCCTACGCTACTGTGTAATGCGGCTGTTATTACGAATCCCGGTTCCCCTTATGTCCATATTACTGATCCGGCGGATGAGGAAGGCGGTTGTTTATTAATTACTATGGCTTTATCTTCCCCCAAAATGCCTCTTAGGGAGCTGCCATTGGTGTTTACATGCATAAAATATCAAGGGGTTAAAGAGAAGGTAAAGCGATATTTCCTCAGAATTTCATACTGACCTATGTTAAATTGCATTTGAATGTACCGATAATGGATGGTGAAAGCTTTCAGACGATCAATCCTGAAAGAAACGCGAAAGAGTTCAACACAGATGCATGTGGAAGACGAGGGGTAATCTTCGGTATCACGTAACAGATATTCCCCCGTCAATAATATATATGCTACATAGAGTGATATTTAACACACTTATCGAACGATTTTAAATATTCACTCTAACGGCTTCTTTTGTAAAGTCAAGCTCATAAAGACTTTTATCTCTGTTAATTCAATAAAAAGGGTTTGAAATAGCTCGGGATGACTTGTGTGTTGCATTGATTATTCATCGCTGTAGTTGCAAAGGCAATAAATGCCACAATGTTAGAAAAAGACTAAATATAAGATACATTTAAGCTAAATTCCCGGATCATTCATTTTAAATTTAAATGATTTTCACCATATTCATCAGGGTAATAAGTAGTTACATGTAAATATATGTGTCGCGATCCCGATACTGGCAGTCATTTCTGCATCATAAAAATAGAAGTCGTTTTGAAAGAATCACCGAGCTCTTTGCTCTTATTAATCTTAAGAAGTTCTTGGAGGTAAATCTTCTTTCTTATTGGTTCGTCTGCCATCGCCTTCTGAATACCGAAGTTGTCATCCGAAAAAGATAGCTGAATCTAGCATTTCCACGATGACTTCCAACAGATGAGAAAAATATGATTTTATCAGTTGTCGTGGTTGTCCTAAATGTGAAGTTGGAGAATCCCCTTATAAGTACCCTCAATACGATGAACGATATAATTTTATACGGAAAAAAGAAGAATTATGAAACTGATTTAAACCTTTTACGTGTATCACGGTAACTCTGTGTATTTTCAAATATTAGCGGCAATTCTGTCCATTGATCGGCAATGGATTGGAAACATGGGAAGATTGTAAGACCGGTTTAATAATTATCTTAATGAGCGACCGAAGAGGAGGAGGAACCATTTTGCAAGAGAGATTCGGCAAAGAATAACCGTGAAACAATGTTAATCAAAGATTTGGCAAAGAGTAACTTTATGTTACATGGTTACTCTTTGCCAAAAATACGTCCATGAAAATGCAGAATAATTCCGTTTCTTCATGCGAGTTATATCATAAAACGATACGTTTTCATTTGGGCTGCTATATATGAAATCGCTGATAATAAGTGTTGCTGCATCATACGTAAATTGATATTTGCTATGTAATCCAGAAACATCCCTTCCTAATAGTTTGAGCTTACTTATAAGGAAGCATTCAATTCGTTATTTTTCCCGGGCTATCCGCGATGGCTCTTGATCTTCCCTGCAATTTGCTTCCCAAAACACTCATAACGCCAACGCTGAGATGTGAAGAGAGGACCTCTTTTTCGGCGTTTATTTACCCTGCGGTGTCTCTCTTGGTCGATTTGTATGCATCCTTGGGCTTAAGAGGGGGTGTCGCCCGACCAGAGGCTGAGAGGGTGCCCGCAAAAAGGAAAGCAAATACAGATTAATTCCATTAGGAAGGAAAAGCGGCGGGTGATTCCAGCAATCCGTCCGATGGATGCATTATTGAGCCGAATCCGCGAACGGTCGGATGTGCACGCACGCGGCCTAACTGGGGAAGACGCAGGCGACGGCTGTCGGCCGACGAAGCGGGCAAATGGATTGAGCTCAGAGACACGTGTCTGACGGGTGCAGTGATTGGGTGGAAACATATTGATGGGCGGGATGCAGAGAGGGCTTCCGCGTGTGCAGGTCGATTAAAGAAGGAAGGGCTCGAGAGGAAAGTGGAGGGGTCATAGGGTCATTTGAAAGAGAGGTTTTTAATCGGGAAACGATGCCAGTTCAATTTTTGCCCTGCTTTAGGAGGTCAAAGATCCAGAGAGATTAACGCCCGACGAGCGAGAGGATTTCGATCTATGACAGATTAGTGTCGATTAGCGAGCAAATTTACGTCTTAGGAATTGTTTTCCTTCTTATTAAATTATTGGATTGGGAATGATGCTGCGGAGTCGATTACCCTTTTCTAGGATTATTTTCATTTAATATGTCGTTCAACTGGATGACTTTATGAGTTTGATTACCTTATGGCAAGAAACCGGGACATCAAATTCTGAAGCGAGTGAAACCGGGAATTTACCTGAAAATTAGTCTTTATTATGTGCTTTTAGAAGTTTTAAATTTCTTCGGCGTCCAAACTTTATAGAAATTTGCATTTATAAGATTTATATCATTGAAATTTCCGCATTTTACTTCATGTTCTTTCCCTTAGCTTTTAACTTCCTAATGCTTCTTCAGTAATATTTCTATTGTAAATTATTACTTAATTTTTTTAAGAATTTAATGTTAGGATGTTTTGTTTGACATGCTAATATACATTATTATTATTATTATTATTATTATTATAGAACGCGTCGTATACCAAAGCCTGCGTCGTCGTCGTTATCAAATAATTTTTTTAAGTCGGTCACTCGCCGTTAACAAAGTTCGTCGCTAATTGAGACTGTCGTTAACCAAGGTACATCTGTACTTGCTTTTCAATGTAAATACCGTTCCTCTCAGTAAAAGCACGGTCGATTCTATAAAAGGTAGTTTAGAAAATAATACCAAAGGTGTGTTAAATATTCCCTTGCATGTTCTATATTCAAAGATGTTAAATTTATTAATAACTTTCATCAGATAATATCGCTTAGATAATAGATGTAGGTGATTTATACTCGATCAAAGTGTGTCTAATGTATGGATTAGAAGGTGTTGTGAAATTTGATCGAATTTATTCGAATTCCTTTCATCTTCGTTGGTGCTAGATATACGGTGGGAAGTATCTAACCCCTTCTTGTGCTCAACTTTCCCCTTTTTATGAGTTTGATAAAATTGATGTTTTGTTTTAAAGTACGTCCAAAAATCTTGATCTTTCTCATTGCTTTCAATTTCTAACACTTAAATTTTTACGATCGTGAGACTGTTCATAACTAAGTCTTAAATATTACGCATATACCTATAATGGTTGACTTTATGTAAGAAAGTTTAACAGTTCTCCTAAATTTGCAGTTTATTGGAGAAAAAAATCCGTCGCAATGACTAAGTTTATATTACAATCGCTTATCTTTTTCATCGCCTCTTTGATGAAATTCGTGAATTCAAGATGGATGACATAGATCTGATGTTCTCGTGCTCGGGCATTAGTCAACGAATCTCTAATTTGCATATTAAATATTTAGGAAGGAGTGATTAAGGGTGCAGGAAGCGCACCCTTGCGTCATGCTCACTCGAAATTATCGCCAGTGCTCTTTTCGCCCATAATCCATCCATCGCAGCCCTTCCCTATCAGTGCATTCTATTCTCCTCAGTTACGAATTAAGACGCCATGTCTCCATTATCGTGTTTGACGTTTTGTCCCTTCCCACACAATTTTACCCTTCCTTTACAGTTTCCGTCCCATCCCTTTCGATCCTATCACTCTTCCCACCCCTTGCCAGTTTTTTTACCCTTGCAACCCTTTTTTCGTTGTCCTCCCTCACGCACCACGCCCCGAATCAGGTGGGCCCCCAGATGAGGAACCGGTGATCAACTGTCCGTGCGATATGATCTTCTCACGCACGGCAATACCCTTCTTCCCTTTTATCTGACTTAACTGCGTTCCCATCTCTTGGTGGCGAACTCTTCCGTTTCTATCGGCTCTTTGTCGCTCAGTAGCTACCCGACGTTGTCAAAGGGTCGCGCCACTCTGGGTCGTCTTTCTTTAATTGCCGGCCAATTTCTCTGTCAGCCCCAATATTCGTCTGAATTTCGGTGGGAATGGGTGTAGGAGAAGATGCGGAGGCATTCTGCGAAAGTTGGTTGCCGTTGATAAAAAAGAGTGCATTCTCATCCTCTTTTCATTATAACCTGAGATGCTGAGATAGTGTTTCAAATATTTACCCTTTCATAGAAAAGGAGGGAACGGTTTCAGAATTGTTCTTGACGTTGAGATAATTTTAAAGCAATTTATGTGATTACCGATTTAATTCTCAGTTGCTACTGTTAAAACTAATTTCGTCGTCTTTACCAAGCGTCACTCTTTTTATTAATGTTAAGTGTATAAAGTTCTCTTTTATTTCTCTTCTCTTTTAGTTCTCTTCTCTTTTTATTAATGTTAAGTGTGTTGCCCAGCCTATCTGCCTCCCGGGAGCGAACATGATTTGCCGCCATTTAAAATTAAATACCAAAACCATCTATATCCTGATTTTCAGGTGAAAACTATTTTAATAAGTGTAAAAGACCACTGATGGCATATAGTAGACAAAGAGTAAAGCCAATTTCCAAAATCCATCAAAAATATACATTTTTGATGACTTTTAGAAATTGGCTTTACTCTTTGTCAAAAACTATTTTTAAGAATTTGAAAAACCATTTTTGTGTGACTTCGTTCCCCAGCTAACATTGGCCAAAAACATCGGTAACACTTAATGCTGAATGCTGACAGAAAATGGCCGTTATGAGATAATATTTCGTATTACATTTGATTATCATTACCTTAGCGGCAACAGTCTCTGGTAGTGTCAATAAAACACGCAGAGCTATTTGCAAATTAGGAAAGGCTGTGATGAAATCTCTAGAAAACATATTCCCAAACCTAAAGAGGATTTAATCTTGGTTCCACAAAATCTTTTATTGTTTCCAATTCTTCGATTAAATCCACTGCGCCAATATTTATTTCCTGTCTTGTGTCATCCATAAATTTTTCCTTTGGACGTTCGTCAGTCTTTATTTCACATCATAAATTTTCCTCTATAAGTAGCGTATATCATACAGAAAACAACAAATAATGCTATAATAATAATAGTTGGCTACACTTCCGTGTGTTTTTAAAATTTTAAATTTGAAGTAATCATTCTTTATTGGCATGAAATATAAAATATGAAAATATAGATAAAACTTATTTAAGGCTCCAAATATAAATATTTTGACATCTATTTGTGATATCGATGAATTTATCGATGAATTTAGTACTTCAAATTCTCCGTGGGTGGTTTACAAGTGGATTTTACTATCAAGGCTAATACTATTCTTCTATTATACTATTATAATTCTAATACTATTTCTTCTTCTTACGCTATTTTTTTGAGAAATCTGCAGTTATCATTGTTTTTTGATTATTTATCAAAGCAGCTAATATTTAATTGATTTCCAACGGGTTTCGAAGACCTATTGTGAGCTTATATTTACTGTGATGTTATATTTATCAACAGTATTAGACTGCGGGCCGTACTTATGAGATATCTCTACTAAATTATTGGAATAGAAAATCAAGTAGTCATTCAAACAGTCTCATCTTTTTTTGAGCAGACCTTTTATCGAAAATTTTTATTTTACAGAAAATTTTTTTAAGGAAAATTCGAATTATTATTATCGTCAAGAAATCTCTTTGATTGTAAGTTTCGCAATACTTCGACCCTTGCCCCACCTAAGAACCCTGACTAAGCCCCAATCCGCTAAGTCACACAGCCCACATCTTGAGTCAATCGGTATAAAGAGAATAATTCGAGTAATGCCTCCCTCATAAATCATTACTCATTTCCCTCCTCATTCACAATTCACGCGTAGGCAACCTCAATATCCAATCAAACCTCCGAGTGCATCATTGAAAGTGACGTGGAATTCTGAATCGGGCCACTCGTGGGACCACGCCGCTTCGAAAGTAACCGTTCCATGACAATTTAAGTGAAAAAGGATCCGCAACAAAACCTCGAGCGCATTCTTTATTAAAATGTGTCGGTCGGAATGGAAAGGGACGCCGTATCTCGAATCTCGAGAGGGTTATTTTGCTCACTCCCCTTTTCACTTTCATCTTTTGATTATCGGGGATTCCTTTTTTATCTCCTCACGGCCTCCAATTTCGTCTACTCACAATCATAAATCTTTTCGGTGGCATTCAACCCTGTCCCCGGGGAATTTCTGCGGTCTGCCACGTTGCATTTGGCGGCGGCGGCGCGCGAACCCAAACCTCGGGAAAAAGAGGAAAGGAGAAATACATTGTGAATGAGCAACGGAGTAAAAGCTGAATTTGACTCTCAATAATGGAGTTTCCAGTGAAAGAAACCGCGAAGCCCTGAATTCTCGAGAGAGGAATTCCAGTACTCAGGCGGGATAGGATCGCAGAAATTGTAGGTCATGGATCTGTATCGTTCGCTTGGCGATGTTTTATATTATGTGAGATATGGCGATAGGAGAGGGAACAAAAAGTCTCAGCCGAACGGGTAAAACGGTTGTAAGTGGTTAGAGAATGAATACACTACATTGAAACTAATACTTTCGAACGGCTTTGGCGAATTACAACGGCAATTTGTTATCGTAAAACGTACGTTTATCATCCCAAAAATGTTCTCATAGCAATAGGATAATGTCATGCATAGATGAGTTAAATGTTAGAATAGCGTATAGTGAATAGTGTTTTAGAACGAGTCAAATACGGAATAGTGTAAAAGGTATTGAGTTGATATACTAAATTTTGAGGAGGTAAAGAAACATATCAAGCGATGCATGGTGGAACATCTCCATAACTTATTAAGAATTATGAAACTAAATTTCACTAAGTCCACAAATTAGGAAGAACGTTCGACCGATTTCTGGCAACAAATGTTGCCAGATGATGAGATTATTACCTCAAAACCGGTCGCATACTTGTTTTTCCTAATTTGTGGACTTAGTAAAATTTCTTTGCATAATTCTTAATAAATTTTGAGGAGGTTCTAGGATTTGAGGGTTTAGAATCCAATTTTTAATATTTCCTAGAGTATTGCTTTATTTAATGTCAAATTAATTTATTACATGTTGTTAACCTTGACGTAATAGAACTGCTTGCGGAGGGTATACATTTTAATTCTACCATCAGTTTTAAAATTAATTGAAAAGGTCTATTATGAAAAGTAGACCTAAGTAATTACCACTTGGTCATCCGACTGCAGAATCGTCTTCATGGAAGAAAAAGTTACCGAAATCCGAATGAAAATTCCTCATTTTTGGCTTGATTAGCGTTTCATGAACATATTCAGCAGCATTCATATTTTGCATCATGACTGTTTTAATACTGTTGTAACTTTTACATTTGCTAAGTATGCTAGCATGTGATACTTTTATCTATCAAAGAAATATTCGATGATTAATAATTTACTTCATATAATTTATTTTAATGAAAATGTGAATTCTTGAAAAACTTCTCCTGAATTCCATTCCATTCATTTACTTCATATAATTTATTCCAATGAAAATGTGAATTCTTGAAAAACTTCTCCTGAATTCCATTTCATGTCACTTTGGTAGTAGAATTTTTAAAGTGCTTCCACAAATAAAATCATTTTGTACGAGAGACCCATCGGAAATCGAACCCGGGATCGCTTTCATCGAAGTCAAACGCGTTACACACAGGGCTGTCCGGAGGCCATTCGTCATTATTGATGCATCAAGCTTTAAAAGCTGTCTTACATAAATTCTTACATAAATTTTTATTTATTTGTTTGTTTTCTACTACCTATTTAAGAAACATTTAACGAAACTGGGTTAATCATTTGAAAACAAAACGTTCACTGATTCGAGCTCGTGAGCGCCTTAACCAATAATAACACATAGAGAAAGGTTAATTTATAAGCATGTTTATATTCATGATAAGTGAAATAATCGTGGGTTTTTATCCGTAATCATTCAACCAAGGAGTTTTTTCCCACAACTAAAAAGCTCTCATGTACGAGTATATAATAATTAATTTACTTTTTATTTTACATAATATATATTTATAGAATAGTATGTTTCATTTGTGTTGTGAGTTGATTTTTGTATTGATAAGTTTTATATTAAAAATTCAGAGGTTAGGTGTAAGAGAGGCCTATTGGTCTAACCTCGCCAAAAGGGTTAAATAAATAAAACAAATACATAATAGTTTCATAATGAAGTAATGATAGCATAGTATCAGAGAGCCATTTTTGGCATTGTTGATTTACAATTATAGTTATTCTTGTGACCTTAAATGTTTGATCAGTTCAGGAAAATAGAATCCGAATCTAACATATCCAGATTCTACTTAACTAGATTTTGTAACTGTGTATGCCTAAGAAATTTATAACTATCCTAACAAGTTAATATGTGACACGAAATTCATACACAAACTTACATTTCATATAGTATCCAAAATTCTTATCATTCCTCTACACTTCTCTCAACCCTTCTTTCAAGTTAGTGAAGAAAAAATTTAGAACAACCTAACATTACTTGAACTCATCGTATCGTCAAAATATTTCACCGTCTGTATGCCAATAGCTTTGTGCGCTCATCGTTGAGAAATAACGAGTTATCTGACAACTCAAACATCGGTATAATAGCCCGTGTTTACGAGGAAAATTTAGCTAGCCAATAGCGCGCTGAGAAAACAAACGAATAATTAGACTAAAATTTAATCCTCCCCTTTCCCACCCCACATGCACTATAAACATACAAGAGATATGGGAAGGAGGGACTGGTGCAAGAATAGGAGTGAGTGAAGCGGGGACATGTTAAAAGGGACGCGTGTGTTGGGGTGGGCGATGAGTGAAAATATAAAAAAGAGGCGGTGGTATGGGCGAGGTAAGGGAGATGGATCCAAGAGGGCTAGCCAAGCGTTTATAACATGATAATGAATATCCATCCGACAATAGTCGATAGGAGCGCACCCTCCCACCTAACCTCTCCTTCTCTGTGGTCCTCTTCAGCACGAATTTCGGTTTTCCGCGCTGGCGCTGCTGTTGCAAGCTGTGCGCAGTATTCCACAGATTTTTGTAACTGACATGTGTCCCTTCCATTTAAAAAAACCCTACACTCGAATATGATAGAGTGGTTTATGATGGCCGATAATGGATCACTGCTCGACGGTCGAGCCCAAAATCTGTTCTTCGGCGATTTTTTCGCTCGGTGTAAACAGCCCAACATGGAAGGCTTGCCTTTGTAATTTGGTAATTGTTGGGAGCCGACGCGATTCAAACATCTTTCACGCCGTCACGTAGTTTAATTCTCTACGAATGCGTGCAACCGACAGCGGGGAGTAAGCGACGATGGTCAACGACGAAATGTCCGAATAATTGTTCTCCTAAGAGTTTCTCGCGCAAATCTGATCCGGCATGAGTTGGAAGTTTGGTTTCCAAATTGAGGAAATTTGGGATTTTTTGCTCACGAGCGTATAATTAACGCTCTAGCTTCGCTCAACTCGGAAGGTCATTTGCAATATTTGGGTTCCAGGATAACCAAGTGGTAGGTAGCGCGTTCAACCTCGATTATACCAATCCTGGATTCCATTCCCGGTGGGGGTCCACATAGCAAAATGACCTCAGCTGTCGAAGCACTAATTACTAATACCAGTACATTTGCCATGTTGACTTTTTTAATTTGTCCTAATTTTTTTTCAAATTAATTTAACTTTTCAGGAATTCATTGCTTTTTGATTTTCATCAGATGGCACCATTTTAATTTTTAAAACATAAAAGTTATTCGATGAACACCAATATACAAGGAATTACAAAATCATAATGCCTGGGTAATAGCAATATAAAATAAGGGTGATATTCATGATAAAAAAATAACTTATGATTACTATCAAGACTCCTCATTGGTTAAACAGATTTGGACATTTATTCAAAACCATTAGAAGGAAATAAAACTATTCAGAATATATTTTTCTATTGATATAAGTAAGTTACCACAGATAGAATGTATTACTTCTCGGGAAAAATTCAATGGTCATTATTCATGTATTAGAAATTACGCTTATTCAAATAAATAAATTTCTCGACGTATTACAACACCAGATTTTTAGAAGCTGCGCGCAGAACGTGAGCTAAAATGTTAAATAAGACAGCTGTTTATTGAGAGAGAGGAAATGAGCTGCTATTCGTAGTGTAATTCTTACAATGCGAGGGAGTGAAAAAGTTGCAAATAGTAGCAGCGCAGTGGCATAACAGGATGTATTATTGATTGAAGTGGAGAGCTTTCGAGACAAGAACTTAGGCGCAGAGAAAAAGGGCAATACTTAGGGAAAAGAGGAGGCGTAGGGTGGCATGTCCATTGGGTAGCAAACAACCGGGTGACAAATGACTGTCAATCTTTGCGCCTCGCGTCAGTCTATTCCTTTGTCGGGTTTTGAGGATCGTCATCCCTCTCTACCGAAAGGACAACGGTCAAGTGGTGGGTGGCAGCCTCTGGAGGATGCTGAGTTTGGAGGATAGGGCGAGAATCGCCGCTTTGTGATGCTTGAAGAGGGCATTATTGTAGAGTGAGCGGAATCACCTATGATCGCTTATCCTGTAAATTGCTTTCGAAGGTGTTGCAACGGAAAGTAAATTCTTTGGAAATCTCGTCTATCCTTTCCTCTGACGATGATTGTGATATTTCCAAGAAACATTAAAGCAAGTTTCTGCGGTATGCCCAGCAGTAAAATCTAGGATACCAATATTTTAATTTGAAGTTAAACTTTTGCGGTTTAATATTGGAGATAACAGCTTAGCTGGTAGTGACCTATAAATCAGAATTCTTATAAATGGTAAGTATCGAAGTAGCTGTAGATGCAAATAGATGCGGTGAATTGATGGATAATATTATCTCACTTAGAAATATATGTGGAGTCTTTAAGAATAATGATCAATAATTGTGATTTTGATGTTCGATATTGCCTAGAAAGAAGGTTAATTTTATAATATTAAGGTTCTAAAGGCCTGAAACTTTTTGTAGAAACCTTGGCACTGTTTCTTAGAAATGTTTCCAATTATGTTGTATTAACTCTTGGGAATATATGGACTTTTATTCCGAATCTCGCCCAAATAAAGACGATTTATTATATAATAATAATTATTATTATATAATTATATTGAATTACTCTCACGCTGAAAAAAATCTTCTAAAACATATTGTAACGTTGGATCTTTCACTGCGGTGACTTCAACGCTCGAGACTAAGCAAGAATTATAAAAGACATATTTTTCTTCAGATATGGTACACTTTCTACATGAATATCAGCAAGGAATTATCCGAAGGTTTAACGTATTCAGTGCTGATAATAGTGTGACGAGTTTGCAAGACTTTAATCATCAATCGCAATAACTACAGGACCAAATATTTGAATACTGTGGAATTATTACAAACTATCTTCATTGCCAAAACATCACATTATTATTTAACTTTCTTAATTTCGACTATCAACCTAATCGCGGCCTTGAATATTTTCTCTGTTTTTCTATCGGGAGAGCAGACATTTATAACTTTCGATAAATTGCAGTCTCAAAACCCTCTGAATCATTCCTCCAGAAGAGCAATTCATTTCCGATGGAATGAAGAAATTACCGTTAATTGCGCACGGATGACCGATCGTATGAACTCGTAAAAAGTTTAAAGGCGACGTTCAAATATTCAGCTGCAGTAACAATGACGGCCGAAGAGAGTTTTAAAACTGTCAGAGGTGACGTATAGCTACGAATAATGAACCGCCTAATTGATTAATTTCGTCGATGAAATCGTAGAAGAGAGAGGGTCTCCTTTACGGGAACATATTGCTTCGAACGGAGGAAAAGAATGTAGATCAGAGCGACATTGAGAGCTGAAGGTGCGGGCGTGGAATCGAATGGCGGAGCGGAGATTTCCGAGGGTCGAGAGGTGGAGATTGGGAATAGGTAATAGGGGAACGAGAAAAATAGCCGAGTGTAGTATCAGGGACAAATAGAAGCCTGACAAGTTTCGTCCTCCTACTCCGTACCCACTCCATCAAGATGACAAATGACTGCGTCGAAGCGAATTCAAAGTACAAATAACGCGCACCCATCTCCCCTGCCCCTCTCCTCCCTCGCCTCACCCCAGCATCCCCCTTCTTGCCCCTGATGTCTCCAACCTTTTCTGCTCCTCTTTGGCCTCCTCCCGCTGGGGACTTGCACTCACACGCTCGCCCTACCCCACAAATATAACACGCATGGATGACCGCACTCTCTACACTACAAGCCATTAAGACCGGGGGAACATGGTAATATTCATATTCCGTTGGGCCTAAATGGCGGTTCCTTATGTTGGTCTCTTTAGGCGCATACGGAAATTGATAACCTCACAATATCTTCTCTCGAGAGAAAAAAATCGCTCTTGGTGGAAGGAATCACATAAAAAGTGGGATAAAGAGTCCGGAGAATGGATGGATGCAATTTTCCCTTCGACATGTTTGCAGAATATTAAAGCGCGCATGAATCAGGGGGAGGCGATATTAATTAGTTCTTAACCTTCGCGATTGTAAGTGAAAAGTATCAAGGAAATTATTCTGGCTATAAATAATTCGTTATTTCAAAGTGCATCAAGTGGAATTCCTAACTCGTCACGTGGCCATGTTAATTTCAGATTCCAAGGTTAATGTTCTGTGTAATTTTAAGAACAGAAAAATTGGAAATATAATAGGTTTATTTGGCAAAGTTGATCAAAATTCAGAGGCATATGTTGTTAAGAATGTAAGGATAGGTATCCATATTTTTAATATTGTTTAATTTTTTATATATTGAACTGAGTTAAGGTTATTACTACATGAGGGTGTTGCTCAATAAACAAATTTTCTGGCCTGAATTTCGGTCAGTGGTGTATTCCTCGGAAAGTTCTGAAACTGAATTACAAATCGATATATTCTCATTTTGATAGTAAATGTCTATAAAAAGACTGAATTAACTTTATCAAAGAAATTTTAATCTTAGGGAAAAGAGAACAAAGAAAAATGAAATAATCTATATCTTAATTTTCACATACGAAAAGCTGATTTGCTTTAAGTAATAAAATCTCAGGATAATTACATTACTGTATTAAACGCTAAATTGCCAGTTTACTTGAAAAGTGATGATCCAATGTGAAAATCCAAACTCCGAGAGAGAAAAAAGGTTTCCCATTGAAGTAATTCCCAAGCAACTAATAGGTTCAAGGAAATATTTTCTAGCGTTACTTGGTGGAATTTCATATTATAAAACTTTTAATGACAAAGTCAAAGAAAACACTCGTACAATTTCACAACACCAAAAGAAGGGTTTACCGATTTCGGCGACCAAGCACCATCATCAGAACTATCAGAAAAATCATAAGGTTTATTAATTGGTTCAAGCATTGGAGATGAAAAAAAATTCGCATACTTCCGCAGATTAATTTGGACGGAATATGTTTTACAAGCAATCTACCTTCTTCAGGCCGAAAAAGTGAAACTTCTATGGTAATGTGCAAAGTGTTTTTATTGTCATCATTATTATGCCCTTCTACGAAGTCACGCATTAACGTAACAGGTTTGAAGGTGATATTTTTTATTCTAGAACTTCCGTCACAGGCCGGTTGCCGGTTGTGCATCGAGGTATATGTCGAGTGTTTTAATTATCCCCTTATAATAAAGATCTTTAAATAACTTTTCCTTCCGAATTTTTCAAAGAAGGATGAATCTTCCAAGAAATCACCAAGAATTTTCTTACGAAAAGCAACAGTGAGGGATAGCTAAAAAGAAAAGACTTACTTCCGATCCTCAGATAACTGTTTGACTTTCTCGCGCATTATCCACCGGCAGATGTTTCCAGAGCTTTCAACAAAGAAACTTATTAATCTGTCTTCTCTCCCTCCACCTTTCTTATGGAGATGATCGCCCCGCCACGGCCGTTATAAAATCGTTTTTAAATGCGTTGTCATTCCACGAATTGTTCCCGTTTGTTCTGCGAAGAAACTAATAAAAAGCGGAGGGGAAGGAAAGAATAAGAACCCTGGAAGACAGGGGCCGCTGTGGAGAGACGTATGATTTTTCCGTGGATGCGCCTTCTCCAGCTATTCCAAGCGGCAGCTGCGCCCATTTTAGTCGGACACAAGTAGCCACGTCACGCTGAGTCGCAGTCATCGGCAGACCTAAAGAGCAGCATTCGATTCGGAAGGCATGCGAAGCACCCAAACTACTTTCCTTTATTCGGGCCGACGCCTGTTCCAGCTAATGTCATTGCGAGTAGGGACGGCCAAATTCCCAATCATGCGGACTAATATCCTGTTTTCACACTATCAATTTCACCCGCTATTCATTCCCTCTTTCCTTCTCTTAGTGAGACAGTTAATTGCCTCTTAGGGTATCAGGTTGTCTCTCAACGATTTAATTTGTTTTGTAGCTCATCAGCTGTTTTGAAGACGACACAAGTGTCGAATAGATAATGGAAAGAATGTTTCTCGAAAGTATACGACTATTTTTACCCAGAGTATTAAAACTTTGTTTAGCATCTTTCACTTCTTCCTATTTATTCCGCTAATTGTAAATATAGGTATTTATGAGACTCGGGGATAGATCTAGAAATTTACCGAGGGAGGTGATTTAAAACAATTTTCTTTTGAATTCATTTCCAATTAACTTTTACAGTGAAATTTTGTCCAGATAAATGCAGTAGATGTAATGAAATCGTATAAAACTTTCCAGTCAGATTTTAATTCAAGCTCTTTGCCTAATAAATTGATAGTCAACTAATTCATCGATCGATTGTGGCGATTGTCCCTTCTCCCTAAATCTGCCGTTGATGAAACTCCTAATAAAATGGATAATTTCGGAATTTGAAAATGTAGCGGATAAATTAAGAATGATCTCTCACTTTTTCCATTACTCGGATCGATTTATTTTTGGTGGCAAAATTGTGGCTGAATTCATCACTCGATGTAAAAATATTTCTTGCGAAGAGCTGCTATTGAGAATCTCAATTTCGATATATCGTACATTTGTGAAAACTTAGATGCATAAGAAAGGGATATACATGGCAATTTAATTTACGTTATCAAGAAAGCCAAAGGAGTATAAGAGTTTAAATTAAGATAAAAATATCGCCTTGAAAATTGTATCAAAATTTATTTATAATTTTTGTAAGAAACAGAACTTTCATGTACTGGAGTTACTTTATACTGTATTCGCGGTTAAGTTTACTTAAAATATTTCGCACTGAGATTCCATGTAAAAATAAAGTAAGAATGAATTACGATGGGGTCAATCAGGGTTTCTCAATGGGCTTCAGGGCGGCCGCGCAATACTTTTAAGGGCCGCCCATTAATTTGTCGAGCACTCACTATTTAATGAGAAATTCGAAAGCCTTCCGCTCTTGTTTTCACAAATGCATTAGGGATTTTGAATGTTATGAATTGCATAGAGCAGACCCATCGCAGTAATTTTCTTTCCGCCCAAAGATGTAAAAAGTTAGAGGGAACTTTGCTCACAATTGTTAAAAACGATATTCAAGAGTAAACATTAATCTTAACCGTAGCACTTTGGAAGCGATTGTATTAGATAGCTATTTCTTACGCGAAGAGACAACGAGTGAAATACAAGTTTTATTTATTCAAGAAGCTCTGGTGGGAATCCTGTGATTGTGGATAGAAAGATAGGCACATAAATTTGAAGATTTACAGTAAAAATTACTGATTAAGATGGCATGAAGCGATTCCGTATTCTTCCCTCTATGAACTTGAATGTTTCCCCATGTAATCACTCGAGAATCTTTTAATTTTTATTGTTTACAAAAAGCCATTTCCCGGTTACATAAAATTATTTTACTATCGATTAGTGATATTTTCTTCTTACCTTCGGCAAATCTCCACACGATTCTAATATTTTATACATAACTACGCTAAGGTAACGAATTGTTTGGTCAAAGAAAAATTTTTTGCCTCATTTTGCTTACTAATACGGATTACATTCTTACGTATAATTGAGTTTGGAATGTTTCTATATCTATAGCAGTATTTATTGGGATATTAGAATACGCGCGAAATTTTGTTTCGCTTAATCAATTTGATTGTTGACCTATCAGCACATTTACAGTACAATAGCTTAAAGTCATGGGTAATAAATTAAAACAAAGATAAATAATTTGTAGATATCAGCGGAAGCGGATAGAATTTTTTATTATTCGTGATACCCATCTACATTCACGCAATTTAGAGATAAAGCTGATTGGCTGCAAGCAAGTAGATTCTGAAGCGTTAATTCCTCTTCATCTTCAACCAAGAAAAACTCTAAGAAAAATCAATGTTGTCTTTCACAGTAACGCTTCTTCATGCGTCAAAGTGTGCACTATTTCTCAATGAATTACAGTATAATTAGAGAAACTTAAGCCTTCACGAGGAAATTCTAGGCCTGAATTTCTTCCACCATTAACTACGGAGACTCTGGAAAGAAAATCATCCGTGTTATTCGCCCACATAACTTTCCCCGCATAAATTCTACGGCTCCATTCGTTTATTTGAAATTTCCTGCGCAACAGATAACAATTTCACGCGGGCCAAACTTCTTTTGTCATCCGACGGAGGCTCCTCCTTTTCCCTCGCCGCCCGAAAAAATAGAAGCCTCTTCTGCGGGCTATTCATCCATTTTCCACCTATTGTCGTTTACCGTGGGGTGGTTGAGTGGCGCGCGGGCAACGTCGAGTGGGCGACAGTTCCGCCATGTGCGCGGAGAAACGCAATGAATCGGGAATGGGTTTGCGAGAGAATAGAGCGGAGTAGATGGTGAATAAAGAGAGGAAATGTTTTTTGGCGGGCCGTGGGACTCTTTGCGGTGGCAGAGTCACTCGCAGAGCATCCGAGGAATGAATCGGCGTCGGCATTGACAGAACACTCCCGAGCGACACGTGGCCGAGAGAAAGGAAGGTGGACGGATGCATTTACCGCTCGCCTTCCTCATTCCTCCTCTTTCCTCTATTTTTAATGGAAGCGAGAGGAATAGGTGAGTTAATTCGTCACGAGAGAAGAAACCTGCTTCCTGCCCGCTTTTGTTTTACCTTCGGGCTTTTCTGGGAACCCTTTCCCAGGGGACGGGTTCGGCGGTTTGAATTAAGCGATTTTCACGGTTCGGTTTTTCCGTGAGACGTTCAAGTTATGGGGGTGGAGGTGTATTGGATGACTCAGTGGTCCTTAGGTAACACACATTTCTACCGAGGGAAAAATATCTTCTAAATTTTGTGAGCGCGACCTAGTATGCTTAACTTAAGACGAATTTGTGGATGTAAAAAGTGTAGCTTAAAATAATTCCTAACAATCTATCGCCATAGTATCCATTTGACGAGATAAAAATTTGCACGAGGTTATCATTGAAACTTAATTAATAATTTTCTTTTACAAAGAAAATTATTACTAATTACTAAAAATAATTATTCATACCTTTTCCTCGTGAAATATGTTTTCATTTTTTAGGGGACCTGATTTCTTATTTACCAATTACTTCATGAAGATACTAAAATGCATAAGGATAGGAGCTACTCACAATTAGGTACTACCGGAAGGCCGCTCACCCAGGGTCAATCCGAGTGTTACATTCGTAATAAATCGTCGTTTTCCCCTCGTAGTGTTAGAGAAACTAATAGCAGTTAGAAATGCCATTGGCGGCTTGCAGGGTTTAAATGTAAATGTAAATGTGATGTCAAATAACTGCGGGTAATTTCAGTCATACCTTACCATTATCCCTCGGAAGGCCTTTAATGAAAGCGCTACAAAAACACTTATGAAACTTTATTATTATTATTACATTTGCACTGCTGATAGGAAAAGGACCAGGTGGTACTGTTCGTTGCATATAATCAAGATTGTTATAAATAAATACATTTAACAGACTGAAACATCACCATCATAAAAACAAAACAAAAATACAATAAAATTTTTTCTTTTTTACAATTTTTTCATGAAGTACTACTTTAAAGATTATTCTTCATTAAGATATTAACAAAATAAACGATTCGTGAAGATTGTGTGGTTTACTTAGAAGTAAGAGAATCAACTTTGGAAAAACCACAAAATACGTAGTATTACAGATAAAACACGTAAAAGAAATCAAGAAAAGGAATTAAGTTTCCGTCGGATATTGCCAGTCAGCGGACTTTCGGAAAAAATTGTTTTTAAATTGATTAATTACATTAAAATATTATATTCAATGCAACGTTGGGCATTAACTTTAGTCAATCCTACTCATTCACTCACAGTCGTGGAATAAAAGTGAAAAGGTTTATTCTTGTTGTAAAGTTCACTCAGGTCTTTTCCTCTCGCTACAGATATAACCCTTTACAACGTATTAAGATTCATATTTTTCACTAGTACTCTTTTTCTTAAAAGGGGCGCTGTTAACTGATTCGAAATTTCAAACGAGCCGCTTCAGATCAATCAGGGTGCATGTCCGTTAATTTCTTTATATTTGAGTTCGTGTGCAATGCGAACTTGGACACGGTCTTATTAAAACTTCAAATCACTTTCAATCCCGACATCGTTTTAGTCCCACAGCGGTCCTTCCCTTCGGTTGACATATGCTTCCGCTTTTAAGAGCTCGGTCATCTCTAACAAGTGTCGCGCTACCGTCACTCACGTTGTGACGCTGAAAGAGTGCATTGAGAGAAACCGTCCCTTACGTTTCGCTGCCTCGACGTCTTACTTTGCTACTTAAGTGAGTTCTGAGTATTCATGAAGGTAGAGTTTAGTCCGTGGATTTGCATATGAAGCTGTTTAAAATTTAAGCCTCTTCGTACTTGTCGGCAGCCTTTACGAGTTTGTGACGGTGGCGAATATAATTTGGGGCGTTCCGTAGTTGATCCGCAGAAGTGTGATATTGTTAGCGCAATCAGATAAGTTTAGTTTCTATTTATGAATTTATTTTACACGAAAGAAATGATGCAGAAGCCATTTGTCCGACGCAAGCATTCTTGCGATTTTTAATTTTCTGCGTCACATTAGAAATGTCAGGATAAAGAAATCGTTAAATTCATATTTACCACTGGTAGTTCTCTCAAAAAATACCTATTATAGTTTGATTACAGAAATTCGTTAGAATAATTATTGATAATATTATGAGATAATGTATTGGAAGAAATAATTGATAGGATTAATATTTAGTAGCAAAATGAAGTGAATTTTCTCGAACAACTTGTGGCTTAATTAAGATAAACAAGATGGTTTGACAAGTTGTGTTTTCGTGAGTACATCATCATCGTTTGCTTTGAATTAGGAACGGACCAGGAAGCAAATTTTGCTGTCTTATATGCAGATGGAAAATGAATGGACATTTTTGGATCAGTTTATTTGTATGTGCACTGAGTGTATTAGGTTGTTAGCATTGATGCGTTAACTCTCAAGATCTGCGGGTTAACAGAGGACAAGTATTCCTTTGAACTGGAACAAGAACTTCTCCAATGTTCCCTCTCAAGTGTATCACCAAACTGTGCACCTGAGTGACTCCTGTCCACATGATTCTCGAATAGTGCCCACCCCTTTAACGCATAATATGCATCACGTTACCCTATTTTCGATTCATTCGCTTAATTTGAAATACTTAACGGTCGATGTGGTGTGGATAGTTCCTTTCATAAACAAATCCCTCATTTTTCAGATTGTTTACTGCCAAATCGGAACGAAATCGGACATTTTTATAATTTCGGACCGGAGAAAACAGTTCCTTTACCCAGCTTGGACTTGTAGTACGCACGACATAGTTTAGAATGGAACTTATTTCTTTGAGTCAATTCGATATCTTGGATTACAATACCACTGTTGTGGGAACACCGGTTTTTTAGGCCTTGCTTGAGATGCTTCTACAGTTGATTAATCATCTACATCTACATAAATACCCTGCGAGCCGCCTTTCGGCGTGTGGCAGGGGGTATACGGTTATTTTGCTACCTCCTTGGTTCTGGCTGTATGTTTCTTGTGTTATTCTTTATTAGTTTACAGATTACAATTTACGGTCCCAATGAAAAATATTGTTAATAACTATGCTTTTCCGGAATCACTCAATGAGTGGAAGGGGTTTTACTGAATTAGAATTCCAAGCTATTCTTTCAGTGCATATCATTGTGTATTAACGAAGAGTCAAATTCGACATTCTTATAAAAATATCCTGTTACGTAAAACAATTATATCAAAATCTAGGTAAAATATGTTTCCATATGCACATTGTTATAACCTTTTTTTTTAACTCTAAAACGTCTAAACGGTAAAAGTTTTTAGCAAATCTCATTAGCCATATCACAAAAATATGTTGAGGTAAATACATATTTATGTATCGACTGAAACCTTAATGTTTGATAATATAACAATTAGATCGAAAAGGTGATAGACTGAAAAGAAGTTGCTTTATCACTGCAAATTAAAAAATGTAATCAAATTTTTCCTCGTGATTAAGCCTCGGCACATCTTAATTATTAGAATAAGTAGTGTATTGAGTCTTCCATAGAAAATATCTGGTAAGATGGCATTTTTTCCTCGTGTAAACTTTAAAACATTCCTCATAGAATTACATGAATCGATACGGCTAAACTAAAATTGGAAGCTATTGGTGGTGAGCATTGCTTGGATAGTGCACCAGAACCACCATTGTTAGTCCATGCACCAGCTGTAACTCAATCCCATCGCTGTGTATTTTTAAGTATAATCAAGTTTACATCTCCTGGCACCTCGAGCGGAGCATCCTGCGAGATGGCTCATTATACAAATACAGGACATATGGCATTCTATAATATGACCCGAAGTCAGCATCAATCTTTCTGGCATTTCTTTATCCTTTCGATATTTTTATCTCGAATATGATCTTTATCACTCAAAAACGACCCCGGGAAAAAACCGTGCAATAAAGCGATCCATGAGCCATGACTCGGTCCAACCCTTGCGTGCTGGGATGCTTCCCTTGCCTCGGACGACTACATCGAGATCGTGTTTCCCCGCACGCTGCGCACAAATGCGATTCTGGTCCCTCCCGTTGTGGGACGCAAGCACGAGCCCATTTCCAACAAATTCACAAACCGTGACTTCCTCCGTATCACTAAAACCATACGCCGATCTCTGCGGAAGGGGTATGACATCAAAGCTCAGTTAAAATTTCTTCGTTAAGAATCATATTGGGTTTGATCCTCGAAAAGGGGCTGTTTTTCTATGAGCAGGGTAAGGGTCATAGGAGGGTTGCCCAGCGTCCATTGTTTACGGTAAGGAATCCAGCGTTCCAGAGAAATGAATTCGCCGTCTGCACGAGTGGTAGGAAGAATGGGCGGCCCAAGCTGGGCCACGCGACTCTTAGTGAGCGTTTGACCGCCGTGATGCTCCCCACTTTTTCTTCCGAATTGGCTTTTTGTGCCTTAATAATAGGTAGGAAATTGGATGGTCGAAATAATGAAGGTTGACCAATACTACTAAAAGGCCAATGATGATTTGTCATTTTCTTTCCTCTCGGGGAGGGGAGGATTGCAATTACGGCGAAAATGCGGAGACTTTTATCTTTTCACTACTCTGGTTAATTGCTCTCGTTTAATATCTTCAAGAACTTATTTCTTTATTGTTCTGCAGGTATTTATTATTCGTAACGTTATAGCTTCACGACAAAATAGCTTTCAAATTTGACGAATGTTAGAAAATTTCATATAAAAAATTAGGGAAGCAGACATCAGCCGGAAAAGCTAGCTGGTAACTTTTCGTATCGAAATAAATAATGACGAGAGAAAGTTTTAGGAAACGAATCCAATTTATACTTTATGATAGGTTAAATAAATAGGCAAATAACGACTTTGTTTTGGGTGGATTTAAGAATACAGTCTCTTCTTCCATTTAACTCATATCGTAAAGTTTAGGTGAAATTGAGACTATAAAGTTTTCTCTTCCGTTTAACCCCAGTAGGTTCTTAAGCAGCGATAATATGTTTACTTTATACCCTTCGTGTACTTTTCCTAGGAATATTCCCTCAAAAGAAAAACGCAGAATTAGAAACTGGGTCGATCCAGAAAATTGAAACAAACGATTCGGATAATTTTATTTCCGGAAGCTGCAAAGATTTTGCCATTCTTTTGCCTTTCCGTCACTATGAAATAATTCGCTTTCATATTAAAAAGATGCAGTGTTGTGGTCATTAAAAGTTTAATTTGAATAATCTAATCCTAGGAATCAATTCGCTCTTGATGTGTGATTGAAGACGAGTCATTATTTGGATTGATATCTCTATTAGGACTAATATCCTACCCTCATCTTTTTATCTCTCGACTAATTTGGCAAAGTTAAATACGTTTATTAAATATAAAAGAAAATAGTCATTATTAAAAATAAGTCTTTACGTATAAGATATCTTAGATTTATGCCTCTTAGCCCCTATCATTCTAAAAACATCTACGGAAATAATTCTCAGCGTTTCAAGGATTTTCTATTTACTTGCCTAAGTGTCATCAGTCCATATTGATTAACCATCAAAACTACTGCAATGCTGAGAATAACCATCCAGACGTATGCTTTCGAATCTAGTTAATGTATTAGCATGACAAGGAAATTGTTTAAAAGAAGATAAATAAAATCAATCTATTAAAAAAGTCTTAAATTACCTCAAATTCAATTATCAACTGCTAAACTTGGAATAATACGTAGTGGTTAAAAAGAACGCACATGGTGAGCAATCGTCCCCTGCCGTTGCTTATTCCGTTAAATTCATTGAGAACAAATGGCTCAAATTATTAATTCGAACAACGGTAATTGAAAGGGTTACGACCCGGCATTTTTATACGCATTGCGACGAGGTTTTCTCGTAACAAAAACCCCCATTCTTCCCTTTCGATAAGGAAACAATACTTTTCACGCTAATCTTCCATCTACGAAACTTCATCGCTAAAAGGCTTCGTTGAAATCTATGCCTAGACATTCGTAGTTAATTTGAATGACGGTTCCATTAAACTATCGCTGTGTATTACGCGATCTTTTCTTTCCTGACATCTTTAACTCGGCGTGCACGAGTATATCACTTGTCACTGCCACAAAGGAGCACTAATGAGTTAACCATCTTCCTTAAACCCGACCCTGACTCGCTCTCCCTTCCTTCAGCTGCGATCCTAATGGGACAAGTTCACGAGTTAGGAAGTGATAATACCCGAGTGTCGAGCATTCATAGTCAAATTCTGCGATGAAGGAATTAGTCTCGCGTCTGGCGGGTGGTGATTCGGGTCTCGCTAAGCAAACGCTCCACACCGACAGAAGGCGTATTGAAAATTGTCCAATGGGTGTGAATTTACAAATAGGCCTGGGTAAGTTCTCGAGGGTAGTGCGCGCGGATATTAAGTTTATGTAGTTTTACTAAGTCATTTTCAATAATATTGAGTACATGTCTCACAATGATGAGACCTGCTGTATTTAGGACATCTCACTAATTAAGGCTAGTACCGTATTTTCTGGTAAATAACACGCACCTACTAGATAACACGCATTTTAAAAATCTCTTCACTGTGATAATGTACAAATAACACACATTCGAAAATAGCTTTATGTTGAAGAGAATGTTTTTTCACTACTGTAATGTTTATGATAACTACTCTTGTGTTTTGAATGGAATTATTTCATTTCGTTAACATTTACAATATGTTGGTTTTAATAAAATTGCTCTAGTACTACGAGAATATATACTCCGTGACTTCCGCGATATATGACGTGAGTTGTTTAGTCATTCGTTCAAGTTATTCAATGAAACGAGATTTTCCGTTGTATATCACACACTATTATTTTTATCATTTTTCTATATTTCTTATATAGATAACACGCGAGGTATCTACCAGAAAATACGGTCATTTGAATCAATAGCTCTTAAGGAGAGCTATGTGTCGCGATGGGGATATGATTAAGCTAACTTGAGGTATTTAGTCATAAACGCGCTTAAAGTAAAAGGAAACTGGAGATCACATAAAGTGTTTACAATTTCAGATCTAGTAGTATCAGTATTGTTAAAAGTGCTTCGACATCTAATGTCATTTCGCACATAGGCCTCCACCGGGAATCGAACCTGGGATCGTTTTCACCAAAGTGGAACGCGTTGCCCACTTCGCTATCCGGGAGCCACATTTCAGATCAAATTAATTCAGTGATTCCATGGTTGCTTTGCGACTCCGTATTATTATAGCAATCATTATCATTACGTATCATTATCATGAACGCAACGATAATGGCCTTTCATCCCATTGAGTTAAACAAATAATTAATGTTCATTTTAAACAAAATTTATCCTTAGTAAATGATTGTATTTAATATTCATTATGGACATTTTTGAAGTTTAATGAATGAAGTTTTGAATTTAATGTAGATTGTATATTAATGGTAGATTGATGTATTATATATCAAAATTTTGAATTTCCAAGTAATCTCAGGTTGTTTATACGTTCTGTCCTGTCCTGTCTGTAATGACCTGAACAAATTATAAGAAATTGAAATAAAAATCAATACAATTGTGCATTTCATGTAGTTTTCAAGGAATTTGAATCAGTAATATCAACTTTAATTCTTGCTTATTGTAGGGAATACATATTTAGCTTCCATGAATAGAAATGGTATTCCTGCAATTGATACAATAACTCCAAAGCACTGCATGCTGGAAATGTATTTCAAGTATATGCAATAATGTAGGTTTTAATAGTGACATAATTAAATTTAACTATTCAGTGGTAGTTGTTTCATTTCAAAATCAAAACAATTATTGCCCATTTTTGCTCCCCGGCAATACAATTGAAGATGAGATTTCACTCCTAAATTAATACAGCACGAAAGTAATTCATTTACTCATACTTTTTTGCCCTTAAAATCTTCCTCCGAGGCTCTTCAAAACGAAGTCGGAATGAAGCGTTCCGGCAATAACGGTCATAGGCCCTAATTTAAAAGTCACCTCGGGGTGACACTTTCTTTCCCTCTTCCTTATATAATGCCAGTTACTGACGCCCGAGAGATGCATAGGTACTTCACGAACAAGCACCTTTAATTCCTCCTCTTCTTCAAGTCGATGGATCTGCGGAAAGAATAGAGAAGAGGCAACGAGGACGATTCGAGAGGCCCTCCTTCAAAGCGAGACCCTCAAGACAAAGAAGTGGATATTCAAATAACGAGCCTTATCAATCTCCCGCTCCGACGTTAACATATTCGCGACGCGTCGTCCGTTTTTTAAAAACCCATTCATGCTCTTCGGGAGCGAGAAAGGTGGAATGGGAGAAAATTGAAACACTCGTAGGGGTTCGGTGGGCGGGAGACCTTAAAGGGAGGGCTGAGTCAAACTGGTCGGAAATCAATGGGGAAGGGAAAGGGGTTTTGGAGAGAGAGGGTTAGGAGCCTTTGGGGTAGGCACCGCTCCGTAATTGCCTTGCCAATTATCCACGCTTTCGCAGAGGGAGCGGAAAAAAGGGTTTTATTATTCGGATAAGCTAGGACGATTTCGAGAGGTTAGGAAAAAGTGAGGTTTCTCCTCATTTTGTTCCATTTGCCGCTCTTCATCGACGTCAACATGGGAAGTTCCGGGTTCCGGATTCTAATCGCGGAGTGTCCTCGTGTGAGAAATGCGTGTTTTCTCCCGAAATGCGATTTGACGACCGCGTCCTGCGAATTAGTTGCACTTTTTGTGGGAGATGTGTTAATGATATCCCTTGTAACACGTCACGAGAGGGTTGGTGCGACTTTCGGAGACCTCTATCTATTGGGACGCGAATGCTTGCTGATAGATGGAGAGGTAGCCGTTGTAGATCATTTCACGTAGCACGTCGTCGACTCTGTGTAACGAAATATGAGATCACAGTAGTTAACGATAAGAAATAATCAACCTTAAATTTTAGATGAGAGACCCAACATTGTGAATTGAAATTATTTCTTACTGTCGTGTTTGTTAAGTCTACCTTAAAATTTCTTGTTTTTACGAACGTAAATGTTTAATTCTTTCATTTTAACTCTGCGCTTTTTGCATTCGAGTCAACCATTTGTCACACCTATCTGATTTTGCAAGATTTACTCGATGTGATTAAGTTTAATTTACATGGTGTTTCATCATGAAATGATTATTCTCCCATTCCTTCTCCTGTCAATTTGAAATTTCAATCTCTCGGGAAAATAGAAAAGTTATCTTTGCATTTGCTACCCGACAAGTTTTCTGGGGCTAAGAATACTCGAGAGAGAGAGAGAGAGAGAGAGAGAGATCACGTGAAACTTCTCCAAATTATATTATTTTAACATTTTACTTGGCGATTCACTGAACATGTTTGTAAAATTTGATTTATAGGCAAATAATGAAGAAGAAAATGCATCCCTACAACAATTATAATATAAGCCCATTGTTGCAAAGTATTGAAAGATCATGTAAGGGTTTCTACCTGTTGTAAGATTTTTTTTTCCTTTAACCAGCGGAATTCTCGGACATTAGAACTGACCAATATCGGTTAAATTCAGAATTTTAGTCCAAATTAACCTGCTTTACCATTAGGCACTTCCACTTCAGTAGTACTGTTAAAAGTGCTTCGACATCGAAGGTCACTTCGCACGTTGGCCCTCACCGGGAATCGAACCCGGGACCGCTTTCAACAAAGCCGAACCCGTTGTCCACTTGGATATCCGAGAGCCCAAGTGCTTCAATATGTGAAATTGGTAGTGTTAATTTTCCTGTCTTTATTTAAGGGTTAGAGTAAGAAGAGACGGACAAGTCTCAAATTCGTCCTTAATTAAGGGCATTATTATTATTACTATTATTATTATTGCATATTCTCCATGATGAGTTCAAAATGGAGTTCTCTTCCCAAAGAGAGGAAATAATATTTTTCTATGTAATAGAATTATAATCTAAGATTTTTGAGTGAAAATTTGTATTTCTAAGTATCTACGTTCTAATAACCTCATTTCAAAAAGTATTGTTTTCATTGTTAGTGTCGATTTGAACATAATATGTTGGCTGGCAAATGTTGTTAAAACTTCATATGAAACTCAAGCTAAGCCCTTCCTTTAATTCCGTTCAGTAAGTATACTGAATTAGAATGATAATCATACGAAAATTTTGCTCCCAATAAGTCGTTTGAGCCTCATTTTACTAAAGAAAATTTAATGTTAATTTAAAATCATTTAAAATCTTATACATTCTTAGTAGTTCCAGAAAATTTTTGAAACTATTTCTGCAGTTCACGCACGTTTTTGTGACGTCATGATTGAGTCTAAGCAATATTGTTCTCCAGGGAATGCATTGGTCTGTAGTGGAGACCTCTTCTCTGATAGTTGGATTCTATGTTATGTTTTGGTTTCATTATTAGCAATAAATTTACATATATTTTACACAGATATTTACTTTTTCCACAGCAAGTAAGTAAATATCTGTGTAATATCATGAATTTCCACAATATCACGGCCACCTCCGTAGATTTTATAATAAATTTACACTTTAACTCTATCTGGAGACGTTTCGCAGAATTTTATTATAATAAAAAACCAAAACTAATGTCATAACTGAACTGAGTTGAGTACAGTGAAGGTAAAGGAATTTGGAGTAATTTTTATTTATCAAAAATATTCAATGGTCAGAATGTTTTCTCCGTTAGAATTTTCTCTTTATGTGGGAAAAGCATTCTGAAAATAAATAGTAAGTTTCAATGGCAATTCGATTTCATTCTTAACACCCATGAGAAGATTTCCTTTGTATATTAAATAGTAGTCCTCAGCAGAAATTATTAGAGACTTGCTAAATCGTCGTATATAATAATAAAATCTTTCCTTCTGTGCTCATATTTTATTTTATTCCTATCACTTTCTAACTGATATTGATTTAATAAAGAAATCATATCACACTATCATTTAAAAAATTCATTTTGCTTTCAGAGTGAATAATGTGTTAGCTCTATAAGCCCATTAATTATAGCTTCTTAAATGGTAACTTTTGAATCCTTAAAGCGTTAATTTACGAACAACCGTCGCAAAAATTCACAACGTTTATTCTATTATTTGAGATAAATGAAACTGAAATAAAAACATCATATGAGGGGAAAGTAACCTCAGAAAAGAGTAATTTTGGTATTCTGCATGTTTCTTCTGCGAAACAACTGTTTGTTTTTATATAACATTTTGTTTAGATATGATTGTGATAGACGCTCTCAACGATGACTTACAGCTCAACAGATGCATAACTGTATTGCTTTCCGTTAAAATTTTGATATTATTTTTATTCGATAAATATCAAAGATACGAGATTTCCGTAGTTGTATATCTTAGCATCGTTTAACACATTAATGATGACACAAAGTATCTTTCCACATTTTTCTCTGTCCCCTCTCTTATTCATGTTTCGCCTATACTTATTATACTTTCGCCTATTCTGCTCTTCGTACTTCCTTGTTTTCAAAACCTCTTGTCATTGCAGTAATTTATCAGTTCTGTAAGCCGTAGCGCGAATAAGTGCTTAGATATAAGTAAAGAAACTCTTAAACAAATCATTGGAATACCAAAATATCCGTTTGATTAAGCATTTGATTAGCTCTTAGAATTTACCAACTCTCGGCGAAATAAAATCCTTTTAATTTCATCACATAAACGAGTATATTCTGCGCTTGTAAACGCTTGTTTATTCTCCGTCACTTAGAAGTTGTGGTAAAGTTATTGATGTAATGAAAATTTACCGATTATTATCATGAAACAGTAACTATTAATTTTATATGTAGATTTTACTCTTCCTATTAGGATTTTAAATCAGATTTTCTCATTGAAAATAACTTGTTAGATGTATCACAGAGCAATCATTTCGGCACGCTTCTTCCTTCCGCTACTGCCTCTGGCTCCCTCTATTGACCCCATCCTACCGTCTTCTCTCCCCCTTTGGCTTCTTCACGTCCCTCCCAATAACATCCCCTCTCGCCTTAGCCCCTCCCCCTACACAAGAAACATACACCCGCCAGCCAACCAACCCCCATGGTCTTTGTGCATCCCACCGACGGGGTTAAGGTGACCGCCCCCCGGTTCAAGTAGACACCCTCTTCCCAATCTATTGCATCGTCAGTCCGATTCCCGTAAGGGCCCCGGAAAGAGTGAGAGAGAAGTGCATATTCCGGATAGCCACTCGCGTGGTGGCCAATAGCTCGAAAGACAACGCGAAGAGAAAGGTGTCGAAGTTTGTTTAGGATTGTGGACCGCCCTGTGATATAAGGATATTTGTAAACAGTGTTTTAGGAAGAAAAAGTGGACTTCAGAGAGCCAAGTTTTTGTGACCTACATTTGAAATCTTATCCAAACAATGGCCTGAGATTCTGGACTGGACTCTCGACGAATATTTTTGAAAATATTTCTGAACTAAAGAGGTAGGGTGACTTCTTGACTTTACAATTCAGCATCAGTGACATTATTAAAGTATTTACGGAAGATAACCATAATATATTACTAAAACATTTAGAAGGTCTTCTTGGATAAAAGGTTAAGGAGGACATTCAAAACTAACTATCGTGAGAAAATTTCTGCGTGCCTTCTTTCTCAAAATATTTTCGTAAATTTGTATCAGAAGTGTATAAAAGTCAGCGCGACCAATAATCAACAGAATTAGGTATATTTTCGAGAATTTATGAAGTCGCCACTATGTTGACTTTGGACAAATTTTCGCACCTATAGTAAGAATTTGGTGACAAACTTCAAGGGATCTGTTAGGATTTCGGTGAAAAAAATCTTTCAAAGATGTCGCGTGCCTTTTTCGTAGAATCATTAATCACCCCAAAACCGGAGAAGAGGTCTCCGACATTCACAGACACGATTGTATCCTCTGCCTATGACGCGAAAATAATGCGTTCATCTCCATCGTGCAAGGAAAGGGAGGCGATTACTCCGGTACTGACTGCAGAAGGTGTAACCGTCTTAGAGGCTCCACCTCGAGAGTATAATAATGAGTCTGCATCGTCTCCTCAATTAAGCAATGGGAGAAAGAGAACGTCTCAGCATGCGGTCCTCGAGGAGGAAGTCCGCGGAGCCACGCCCACTCGTAGCACGTCTTCCAGTGTCCCGCAACCCGGTAATACTTTCTATCCACCGTTTTCGAACATTGCCTACCAAATCAACAACCATATTCTGAACAACTTAAGTGCAAGTCATCGCTCTCCAAGATTCTTTTCACCGCCAGCAGCAATGCGACCATCCCATTTTCCTCCAACTGCAAAGAACTCCGTACTCCACGGAAGAACCGAAAAAAGTGGAAACGGTTCCTTAAATAGGCAAGGAATAGACACCTCCCACTCTTTTCACGAAAGGGGAATGGTTGCGAATCCTGAGAGACGTGGTCTTAGTCGCAAATCTGCTGGGGAAGTATCCTCACCCGTGGAGACTTCAACGCCCGTCACATTTCCGCCAAGTTCGTATCCCTTCCCGTTTTCGAAGATGGAAGCTGTTAGCCAAGAAAGACCATCCCCTCCGTGTGTCCCTTCTTCCGTGTATCCTTCTCCCCCGCCTTACAGTTATCCACCCCCTTCAAATTACCCACACCATCCCATGTCCCTCAACATGTTCAACCCTACTCATTTTTCCGAAGACAATAAAGCTGCATCTCAACCCAGCGGGGCTCTCCAGTACCAAAGGCGCGGCCTACATCCTCCACATGGTCTTATTCTACCCACTGTGGACGTATTTGCTTCCTTCTACGGATGTTGCCCGATCATCCCTCCAGGCGGACCCCAAGTGCCTTTATCTGCTCCTGTTGTGAGGCCGGTTCCGCGTTCTCCGGATTCACAAGGTCGAGTGTCTGTTATGCCGGGAAATTCTGCGATGTCACCCGTTGAAAAAGTCGTGGATGATGTTCCAGGTAAGAGAAAGATTGATATGTTAATTTTTAAAATATCCGAATCGATTAATTAATGCATTCATAAAGAAATATAAATTTGAAATGAAGAAATTCAATGGAAATGATTTTTCGCCACAATAGGTCATGAATTTAGTTTAATGATAATTCAGTTTTTTTTATATGGTACATGCGTAAATTTACATGTACTTACGTAAATGCAATTATTGAATAAAATGTCTCCATTGTAAATTCTGTGATATTTTTATCCGATAACATGAATCGTCTTCATATGCCAGATTACAAACTCGTAGAGTGAAATACTAATATTTTTCTTAAAATGATTTGCACTAATTGACTTAATTGAGTAATTACTAGACTCTTTATAAAGTCAACGAATTGTCTTTTATATTTTTGCTGACACATGGTTTATGAAAATGAACTTCAAGGGGAAAACTAGCTTATATATATATTAGATATATCGCTGCAAATATTTACGCAGCTATCTCTTGAAATAGTTAAAAATGAATAAGATAAAGTTACTACGTGAATGAATATTGATAAGCAACTCAATTATTCCAGCATTCGTTATCTATCATTTTCGTAAGCTCCAAATTTTGATAATTCTACCCAAATGTGAAGGATTTTTAGAGAAATATCAATGAAAGTCTATTAAGTGGTTCTTTCTTAAATGGATTTCCTAGTAGTAAAGTTAACTGACGTTTTCCGTATCTCTAAATCTTTACAGAGAGCGGAAAGTCCTCAAGATCGCATAAAGAGGATCCCCATACCACTGACGAGGATGATGCGGATTCTTCCTTATCTCGATCCTGCGCCGGTATTAGTCCGACGAGAGACCAAGAAGATAGACAGGGAAGCGGCGGCGAAGAGTCTCCGAAAGAACCCAACACGCCGCCCGGTAGTTGCAAGAGGATCCGCACCGCTTTCAGCAGTGGGCAACTACTGGAACTAGAGCGCGAATTCGCGGCGTCTATGTACCTGTCGCGGCTCCGAAGGATACAGATCGCCGCATATCTCCGACTGTCCGAGAAACAGGTGAAGATATGGTTTCAGAACAGAAGAGTCAAGTTCAAGAAGGAGGAGATGGGTTTGGTGGGGCCGGGGCAGCACCCGTTGTGTAGTGATCATATGCAGGGAGGGAGCAGGGGTGCAACGCCTCAGAGGTGTTGCTGCTTGAGATCCAGCCGAAGGCCCGGGGTGAGGCAAAGCGGTGGCGGCAACCCAGAGGATCGTCCTTGTGATAAGGAAGTGAAATGCAAGGAAGAGGTAATGGAAGAGGAGGAGGGGGAAAGGATATCTCAGGAAAAGTCAAAAGAAGGTTCCTGCCCTTCCGCAGATGAATGTCCGAGGCAATCGCAAGAGGACCAAGCGGGGCAAAAGTTTCAAGAGAGCAACTCAGGATATACTGAGATGGAAACGTAGCAGTGCGCTGTGCTTCAAATCAGAACTGAAAAAGTGATCGATCTGACAATCACCACTTTTAATTGCAACTTCTTACGTGAGTAAGATTATTGATAATATTTTTTCACATTCTTCAGTCGAGTGAATGAGTATTTTCGTATCGTATGAGGAATTTTACAGAATGTAAATTTATATTTAAAAATATATTCGGATATTTTCCTACCACATCGGAATGTATACTTTATTTCCTACTAAAATCCCATACCTGAAACGTATTATCATTAGGTATAATTTCTTGAGAGCTATATTGCTTTAATAAGATGTGATATTGCCTTCAGAAATGTGGCCGTATTAGAGTAATTCTCTCCGATAGTTATTATCGTGAATTAATGAAATAATTGATAAGATCTATTTTAAAAGATGTAAAATTCAAAGTACATCATGGAGCTTATCTAAAAGTTTGCATCTTACATGGTTGGATAGTACAAATTACGTCACGAAATGAGCACGTCGTAAATCAATTTTCGATAATTTGACTGCTTTTAGAAATCTAAATCCAATTTAAAATTAAACAAACGCGACTAGTAGATAAATAATAAGTGACAGAACGATGAAAAAAATAACAAAATTATATAAAATTTTAAATTACTTAATTATGCTTTGAGCAATTAGCAAAGCAACAACTTGAAGAGCTCTCTTCTCGGAATGAAAAATTCCTCTCCGTTGTTGTTGATTTCTGACAGAAGAAATTTCCGCGCGAGTCACCCCTGATTTGTTTTCGGTCTTCTACAGGCCTAGTAACAGGCTTTGTGTCCCGTGAAAACCCTCGAAAAATTTTGCAAACCTAACGCAACATGCCGCAAAAGGTATTCGCGCCCATGTCAACCGATTACAAGGAAATCCGAAGTGGGGACTTAGATGGGCATGAAATGTGTTTCATCTTCGGGTCATGCTGTGGGAAATTCTCTTTCCTTTTCTCTCCCTGCCGTCGTAACAAGAGTCGCGTATACGAATTCAATTCGGGAGTCCTAGAGTGCGTCGAATGGGCGGTTGAGTAGGAGGCGATGTGGGGCAGGGAGAGGGCGTGGGGAAGGAGCTGGAGGAACCGTGAAATTCCTCTTTTCTAGACCTATTTCTACCTGGGATTGCCCACAGAGGGAAGGTTGGCGACTGCCGTGTCGGGGTGCGCGAAATGGGATTTTTTTTCGTTATGACAACTCGAGCCATTATCGTCCATTGAGGAGGAGATAGGTTGTTCGTCCGTGCCTTTATCGGTTCTGCGGTCGAGAGTCACTTCACTACAGTCGACGAACCTTGTGAAAACGATAAAAAACATTTTACTTTGCCTCCAATGCGATAATTTATGTCCACTTTCACTAGTTTGGTTATTTTTCCGCTGGAGTGAACAGGCTGTTATGTACGAAAACCCTTCGTAGATTTGAACTTTCAAATTATTTCATGAGATATTTGGAATTTTCGTGGTTTTTCTTTGGTATCCATCGTATACTCGAGGATTCAGCTGTTATCCAATGCTATTGGCATCTTGCTAAAAGGAAGGAAATCATGAGTCGTTCTAACCAAGGAGGCCCTGAGGAAAATAGAGTTCCGTTTAGAAATTCGTTTTCAAAAAGGTAGTATACTAAGTTTGAAGACTTAAGTCTGTCAGTCAGCAAACGTAAAAACATTTTAGAGTAGGTAATTTAAGGCAAAATGTGTAACAAATCTTTGCAATCCCTTTAAATTTGGTTAAAAATATTAATGCAATTTATAGAATGATGCTCCATTGATTACAAACATCTTACGAACTTGTTCCTACATGACGGAAGCTAACGCTTCTACCGCTGGACTCAATGAAACCAAAAGATATAGGTAGGAATTTCTATGATGTCCCAACAGAAACAACCAAGTTTTCTATAACCATCATAAACCAACGACTCTACCAACGGAATCCAATATAAACCAACATAACCCAGTGTACATCAACGGAAACCAATATAAAAACCAACAGGTTCCAATCCAATCTTCATATCTATCAGAAACCAACGACGTTAGCGATAGAACCGAATATGAACCAGCATAAACCAGTATAACTCAACGGATACCATTACAAAAATCAACAGGTTCAAATGAATATTTTTAACAGGGCAATCACTAATAAGGAAAAAGTAGTTTATTATCTCTTTTCACTACATTGAGCTACTCTTCTTGGTTACAGAAACGTGAATGTCACAGCCAATAATCCTCTTGGAAGATAGTACGTTTTATACGTTTTATTTTGTCCTCAACAAATTTTTCAATTATCACTCTTGATGGAGGTTTTCTGGTGGTTCACCAACGAGTTAAGACATTTCGATTAATCTTTGATGCTGCTGTCCTACTTTACTATGTAGGTTTTAAATTTAACTCTTTTTTTTCCACTGAGAAAAACTTTTATAGACATTCCACTATGGACAATATTAAAATTCATATTATATTTAGACGCAGTATTTCCAATATTAGAAAACATTATCCTTATGCTAAAATAATTTGATCGGAGCATGCGACGAAGCAGAAATTTTTTATTATACACAATCATATTTCACCAATGTCGACTCAGCAATAGTCATCCTTTGATAATTTATGTTTCCCAACGGTAGACTTGAATTAATATTCCTCTTTAGTTAAAGAACCTCTGCGACACCCATGGAAATGCGGCACATTGTCGGCATTCCCACGTCAGACATTCAGCGCTTCGGCATCTATTCAGTCAAAACCACTTGAAGCTGCTTTCCGCGTCGAGTATTCCTAAAGTGGGCATCGGTTGATTAAGCAGCCAAGCATTTCGACAATCTGTTCATATGGGGTGTGCTTGTGTTCGAGGCTCTTTAAAGCAATCTTTTTCATAGTAAGGGTTCCCAGACCGCAAGAGGAGACGCTAACAAATGGCGAATACCTTATTTTATGAAGTGACCACAAAGCGAAGACATTCGTAAGTGACCGCACATCTTGAGCTGTAATTTATTCCCTCGGATCTTTCCTCGGGCGAGAATCTCTCAGTTTTGCGCTCAAATGACAAGAAAATATCTCACGTTGACATCGTGTTTGGCTTTCAGGGTTCTGTTAGGAATTGTGCCATCACCATCACCTGGTGGGACGCAAGATTTACGTATTCCGTCCGCAGTCACCCATTATCACTGCCACTGCTTTTCTATTGACCACTCTTTCGCTCGCATTTACATTTTTTGCTCTTCGGGCCATTTTAGTAAACGATGAAAATTTCATGTCACAGTTGAATTCTGTTTCACAGTTGTCGAGCTCCTTAAAAAGTTTTCTATGGTTATGGCCTTACACATATCTGTCTCAAAAGTTTTCACTTATCGGGATTTTGGGACATATATCACATGAGATTTTGTATAAAAAATTTCTAAGCTCCTCATATTTTACGCTAATTTTCTACTTAGTAGCTACATCTATTAAAATAGAGAAGCAATAACATTTAATTTACAACAAAGAGAGTGCCACTACTCGTCAGCAAAAATCGTTTTACTAACAAGGTATATTATCTTTATTTATTTCATCTTAATTCTCTGTTTTAAATCGAAGGTTTGCATCATAGATTCTTTCCTTAGCCGTTGATATTGATCGTAGAGCATGCTTTATAAACCAAGACGAAAAGTATAAGTGCGTCAGTGGCTGAAGCCACTACATACTTGCCAGTCCCAACTGATAATTGAAGCCAGGGTGCGAGGGTTGACATTCAGGAAAATTCTAATCGAATGTTCAACGGAACATTACGAACTCGAATCATTATTTATCACGCAACTATGAGAATTCTATTACGTTTAAATTAACACGACACTAAGATGAGCTAATACATCGTTAAATTCCATGTGGACTGAGCTTTGCATTCTCCTTAAAAGAGTTACTGGAAATCTTTTAACTATTAAAACGAGCGTCATTAACAGTCTCATCCCAAGACCGGGATCTGGAGACCTGGGTTGGATTCCCGATCCCGTCAGACTTTTTTCAAGTCCATTCTTCCTCGGGATTTCCTGGGTGCGCACCATCTTGCGCTAGAATACCCTTACCCGTTTCCTATATTAATAGTCTCAAGTGAAATTTGGTGCAACTTAGCGCTATTTTTATTAAAATGAATTTTAACGATTTTTTTAATTCTTTGGATTCGTAATTAACACTTTGTTTCATTGAGCAGTAATACTCAATGACCCTTCTTCAAAATGGGGCAGTCATTCTGACAAAGTATAACCCACAAATATCGGCAACTACCGGAAAATACTTCATATATTACTTTATCTAGTAATTGCATACAAACAATCGTCTTTATTAGGCAAAATTGGGACTAGAGTCTCCCATCTTCCATTTAACCCTTATTTACTTTAATAATTATAGTATTATTGAGTTTAAATTTGTTCCAATTGGACCCACGTCCGCTCAGTCTCTCAAAATATGAATGATGAAAATGGTTAACTTCAGATGAACTAAAAACACGGTAAGTTCGCGTCACTTGATCAAATGCTTTCCTGATTTGCTTATCTTGACAATCTCTTCCCTATTTTCCTAGACCTACGTTCCCATTACTTCGCTCCTTTTCGCCCTCCCCGCTTGCTCCTCACTCACCCTTGAATTTCGAGGGGGCAGGCCCTTATTCCATTTACTCGTGACGCCCAACAACTTGCGCATGGATGAGCACGCTCCTCCCCATGGAAGGTCTCACGGAGGACTGCCTGCGGAATCTCTTCGAACAGATGAAGCAGTGCAACCGTTCTTCAGCAAAGGGTAAGGCGTTTTATGTTCTCTTATGTGTCTCAGCGAACAGCACCAAAAGTTTCCAATCGGATATTTCCTTGGGTGAATGGGTACATTCTAAATTACCTTTTGGTATTCGAATACGTACACCTAGAACATCGCTTGACTCTGAAATCAAAGGATATTCCTGTGAGTGCGCAAATCCAGAAATTCACTCCGATGACTGTTACCGCGAAAGGATTCTTCATCAAACCTGTCTCACGCCACTTTTTACCACAATTCTATATATAAGGAAAATATTAAATTCTTTCAATGGATACCTTTTAGTCCTCCGAATTGCCAAGTGGGATGCGCGTACGCATTTGGCGGAATCGGTCCTGGGTTCCATTCTCAGTGGGGGTCCACATATGCGAAATGAATGAAGTTCTCGAAGCACTTTTGACAATGCTGCTACTATTACGGTTACTAACGAAATCTTTTGCCTATGGGCGTTATTACTGTTTGCACAAGTGATTATGGAATTTTCCATAGCTGTTTGATTTATTCCGTGCTAAGTAATTTTTTATGCGCCTTCAATGACCGTCGAGGTCCCCTATTACTTCAATGATCAGCTTAGTTTGCTTTCTAGCCCGCGGCTCCGGGCTCGATTCCAGCTGGAAGACCAGAAAGTCCCAGCATTGTGATTATATTACACGCTTCCTCAATGAAGAAGTAGACTGTCTGGTTAGGCTGTTAAGCGGGAAAAGTTATATGCCTATTTTCCTGTTATTATGCTAATACAGACGTCGAGGTCTGGATTCATTTGGAGAGTCTATTGCTTGTATATTATTTTGAAATTCAGAATTTGCAAAGCCAATTGAAATATTTTATCCTCGTGAATTTAACGGTATATTATTTCTTTTTGGTATATAGCTGCTTGAAAAATTCATACAAAACCTATCTAACATAAGGTAAAAGCTGTATGAAAATCGATATTTAATGAGAGATATAAGCCAATCTTGCAGTAGATTCCTGGCATTTAGAATATTCAAGCTTATTCAAGTTTATTTGCTTTAAGATTCTGTCTAACTCTTTCAATACGAGTAATCAAGTGATTTTGTACTATTTCTGATGTCCGATGCAACCCTATTAAGGAGGACTGAACTTAATCTGTATTACTTCTTAAGATGAAATTACTACGACAGAAGACCCAGTAAGTAAGTGTAAGTCCCAGTATCTAACACATTTTCTGGTACGACTACTCTGTATGAATTACTAGGCACACAATTACCAGTATTCTCATATTTACCAGTTTTCTCATATCTAAACGCAGCTTTACACTTTAACAAATAAGATAGACATGTAGATAAGGAATGTATTTTCATTTAGGGATAGGAATTTCTATTCGGAAAAGATTTGCGGAAGCTCATACACGTAGAGTTATAATAATTAAGTTCATACATCAAAATAAGCAATATTTTGAGGCAGAACCTTTAAGGATGTGTAGATTTCAAGCTGAAACACTATGGTAATGATAACATAAGATGTGAGAATGTGACAACTTGAATATAAGCCTCATTAAAAACCAAGGGAAGGAGAAAAATTTCGTTTGAAAGCGTGATGCTATTTCTAAATAGTGCAAGGTTGAGAATTTATGGAGGTGTTCATTTTTACTTCATTTTCCTCTTTATTACACCAATGAATCGCATACCTTCTCTTCTAGTGGTGTATGATTCTGGTTTTCACATAAATTCCACTAATAAATTGTTCATATAAATATTTAATCTATTGAAATTCTTTATTAATTCATCATTCCCTAAGACATTTTATATAAGTTTGAATATTCTTAGTGACTTAAGTAATAATTTTATTCATAGGTACTCGAAACAGATGGGTAGCGATCATGACGATGCAAAGTTTGTCTTTGCGTTTGAATACCTACATCAAAGCAGAATGATCAGGACTGATGAAAGCGCATAACATAATCATATTTACAACTAATTTCTAACGTGAAAGGTCCATATAATTCAACATTACTTAATTTAGTAAGAAGTTATAATAAGCCAAAGTTATAACGAAGAAAATTTCTGATGTAGATTGTTCTAATCTTTGGACAGTATCTTTGCTCATTTAACTTGGTATAACCGATTCATTCCCTCCTTATCCGAAAAGCCTTATTTAATTACCTTTGAATGTAACTACTAATTAGTTAAGTAAATATTCATTGGTTATTCAATATTCTTTTCTGTCGCGGGGCTGATTAAAATGTAAACATCCACTCTCTTGTGATCCTTAAAGTACTAAGTACATAGATTAGGAGTTTCGAGTTGATTAAAATTAACATGTTGAAATCCTAAATTAATAGGTTATAAATAAATCTAACAAATAACTATTTTCGAATGGATGATTTGTTGGTGAATTTGCACAAAATACTGTTCCTCAATGTAGGGGAAGTTCATTTAACTCTCAATTGACTGAATGATGGGAAGGAGTCTAAAATATATCAGCTGAACCGCATCGAATTTACAACTAATGTCGGTTTGCGTAGTGACAAATTCCAAATTTAGAGATTGCAATGCACCTGTAGACGGAGAAGAAACCTATTCCTCTAGATAACTAAACCTATGTCTTCTTAGTGTCCTAGTCTTCTTTGCTCATTTAACTTGGTATAACCGATTCATTCCCTCCTTATCCAAGCGTGGCAGCAGGTGTTGTAAACACGTCCCATTTATTTTCGGAGAATGCGGAATAGGGGAAGCCTAAGAAGATTCCGCCAAAAGCGGCAGCACTAAAGAATGAACTTCTTGCGAGACCAATTGGAAGAAGAAAGCTCCACAGACTATGCGACAGGAGAACAATGTCGCGTTTCGGGAGCAAGCGAATCGGTAACGTACTCGAAAAGAAGTCATTTACTGAATGAAATGCTCTTATTTTGTCTCGTGAACTGACAGGCCATGTGGAATTGGACAGAACCCGCAATGGAAGAAAAAAGGAGGTTAATTTACTTCCTAAAATGTGCTGGAAGGATCCGAGGGATCCGAAACCTCGTAACTATCTTCAGAGGGCGATTTGTAATCAAGTCAAATAATGGAAAAGGTTCGCACGGCCAAAACAAGCGTATCTCCTGAACCTCTTGGATGGAATAGACCGAGAATTGGATGTCTATATATTTTTTCAAAATTGTCTCTCTTAATATTATTAAAAACAATTAAGGTGTGACGATGGAAGGACATCGTAGATTATTTGTTAGAGAGACAGAAATATCCATTGGTGCTGCCATAAGATATCCTATTATGCCCTTCCGTTGGCGAGCGGATAAGTAGTAAAAATTTCGATATGTATGTATGCCCTATTAACTTCATAGTTAGAGATAAGTGTTTCCATTTGCAAATTTCCTGAATGTGTGTGTAAATACGTTCCTTATAATGTGAAGTAAATCAAATTATATCTTCATTTATGATTGTATCCCAATGGAAAATTTGTAGCCACGATTTTGACTTGTCCTATACTTATAGTGTTCGTTTTTATGGACCAATAAATTATTATTAAATTTGAATTAATTAAAAAATTGTTAAATGGAAGCCTTTTGAGTTATATAGCCCTAAATTAAGGGATTCGATTTTGACATGTTAAATCTCGATTAAGTGGATATTGGGTTAGTATAATTTGGTGATTTTATGATTAAAGGTTCAAAATAATTCGGGAAACAAATTTTAGGCAGAAGTGGCATTCAAAAAAGATTAGCAGCAGAGTATCGATTACTTAATTTGAAATCCTTTATTCAAATTTATGTACACGTATATAAACAGCAAAAATCGCTTTCTACGGTTCTTAAGGCGACAGTGATACCAGGAATCGAGCTCATTCATCGATGACTGATAAAAAATGGAAGCCTATGGCGCAACTTCCATATGTAGGCTAAGGTCTAGCCAAGCGGCATGTTCGGCGAGGTATGTACGTGGTCAGTCCATGGGCTTACACACAACCTTAAATGCTCTTCTACTATTTATTAATTCAGCTAGCTTCCCAATTTTATTCACGATGCCGGGCCAATACCATGGCCCTCACCGGAAGTCGAACCTGAAACAGCTTTAAAGGAAGTCGATCGAGCAACCCACTAGGCTGACCATGTCCGCAACCGGTTGTTTTTCAATGTTAATCAATTATTACACTTGGGACTTAAAGTAATCTTTCACATACGCTGTTTGAGAAATAGATAAATCTAATCATCGAAGCATGGTTATCTTTAGCGAAAGTTACGATGGATTTACGCTGCTCATTCAGTTGCAATAATGTCCTTAAGAAGGGAAGAGTTTCGACTGCTCAGGAATTTTGGGATGAGTCGGCACTTTGGAAAAAAGCGATGAGCCGAGTCTCTGTTTGCGGCCTGTTTAACTGTGGGAACTCTTACAAAAGGGAGTATTCTTGGCCATCGACCAATCGCCGGTTCCGAGTTCTGTTCAACTATTGTTTGTTTAGTTTTCCATTAGTTCCTTCCGTAACGTTGAAGAATTGGCTGCTAGATAGAGACGACTCAATCAGACCTTATGGACGTATTCCAGGTGAGCTTCCGTTTTCCTATTAAAGGCTCAAAAGTGAACACCAGTTATAGTTTTTTCCGTTCCTTTTCAGGTTGATTTATTTCTTCACTAGATGATAGATTCTTTCTTCCCTAGAGCTGTGGAAACTCGCTGCATCACTCGGAACAGAAAATTATGAATGAATTTTAGGAGGCGCTAAGACCTACGAAAATCACGAAATTGGTCTATGAGATGCCGTGGAAAAGAACTTCTCTCATTCGTTATGAAAGAAAATGCAGTATTCCGTACAAATTTTATTGACAGTACTGACGGTTAGTTCTGTTTTAAAAAATACCGTAAGAACCATATAACTTCGTACATTATCTTTCATGATGAATGAAACAACCATGTTCGGCGAAAGGCTAAGGTATATATTTAAATTTTCTCTCAAGGTTTTGAGAGACTGTTCATTCAAATACATCATAGTGCGTGACGAACAAGATTTTTAATAAATAAATGCGGTATTTGCATGACTTTTTGGGAAATTCAGCAGCAAGTCAGTTGTTATGAATATCAATAAATAAAGACAGAGCGTAGGAGTAGCTTTGTCAACGGGTACACTTAACAGAATTTTTCGCAAGTTATGAAACCCAAACGGCAGTAAAATCAGCGGGTATAGTGATTCTCACTTCTTTTTCAGGTAATAAATGACACGAAGCGGTCAGAAACTGTTAAATATTGCTTAATGTGCTGAAGATTAATAAATGAAATAATCCAGCTAATTTTAAACAATTTAAGCATTGGAAGTATAGATTTTACTTTCCAGTCCACCAGAAAATCGTTAAAGCTTAAGCTTTTACAATGCATTTGTGAAAAATTAGGAGGCGATGGCTCTCCAGGACTGGCTCTTTTATGAAATATTGTTAAGTTTTTGTGTAAAAGAATTCTTGCTGGTAAAAGTTGATCGGATTTTACAGTCAAGTCACTCCTTTTGTCATCATGTAAGCCTTTCAAATTTGTAAGCAATTGCGTCCAAAAATTTTCTCGATTAAAATTTTTCTAAAAGCTCCGTTTCCTTTATTCATTAATGACGCATTCGCCGGTATCATCAGATACCTCATTTGCTTTTCCCTCGGTTTTGGTCGAATTTTTCAACCAAGTAATGATAATATAACCTTTCTACCTTTCGGTAGGTCCATGTGCCCTAATATTCCCTATTCAAAGCCTTTTCTTTCGTTACCTGGTAACTCGCCCCAACCTTTGTCATCTAACATCTTTTGCCTTTGCCTTCCCCTCTGTCTTTTCCCTTGCATTCTACCCTCTATTACATTCTTCAGCAATCCCTCTCCTCTCAATATCTGACCCACCCATTTCTTCTCTCGGCGCTTAATTACTTCAATTTAATTTACTTTCAATTAAACTTTCCTCCCCAACCATCCCCAGCACCTCTGTTTGTTTTTCTATCCCCCCAGCTCACCTTTTCTATTCTACGCCATATTCACATCTCAAATGCCTCCAATCTTTTGATGTCCTCTTTTCGTAAGGTCCACGTTTCACACCCATACAGCAAAACACTCCATATCAAGGATTTAAAAAATCTTTGATGATAGTAATGATAATAAACGACTTTATTTTAGGGCGAGATTGAGACTCTTCTTACATATACCCTATGTCATAGAAAGATAAAGAAAAAGCTTTTGGGACTAAAACAAAAGAAAATCAACAAAAGAAGAAAATATTTTACAGGTTAAAAAAAACTAAATCTACACTTAGGGCAACAATTATACTCTTCAGTTCTTTGTTCAGCAATCAGTCACATCTAAATGGCTTTTAGATGAACCCCTTTTATGGCATGAAATTATGAAAATATCAGTCAGAACTACAATGAGAAAAAAGCTCCAATTGTAGAGGAAGAATTTCCTATTCTTTTCCAGGTCTCACTTTAATGTGCAGTCGCTGACGAAGAATACCTCAGAAGGTTAACGACTAATGAACATTTTATTCACACTAGCGACGAATCTTTAAAATTCGTACATAAAAGCAAGAACTTAAATTTACGTAAGAATGAAAGAAAAGCGCAACATTACCAGAAAGGCCTACGCGGCGATTAGAAGATGAAACCCACGAGCAAAATTGTTTGCAATTACTATTTTATGGCTGTTCCTGACGTCAGAAAAAATGCTCACCCTCGGCTCATATGACGTAGGCCGATTTTAGATACATTTTCGCGGGGAAAAAATACAGGCAGGGAAATACATATACTTTTAGGTTTTTTTTCGATTCGGATCTCAAAAGAAAGGCTGTATTTATAAATCAAAACGGAGTAAGAAGAAATTTCGTGTGTCGAAAAGTTCGTATGTTGAGCGGTGGTAAGACGAAGTACTGTATTAGGACAATTCACCAACTTGGTATCTTATAAATTTACCTTGGATTTATCGATTGGAGAGAACGCGTCTATTCCGTTTGCGTATTTATACCTGATTTTATTGATGAAAAATCACTTCCCCGAGACGGAAGAATAGATTTCCTGGTTTTGACAGCGATTGAATGAACGGTTAATCTGTAACAAAAACGGTTTCGAAAGAGGAATTGAGTGTGGATTGTCGATATTTACCACTGGCTGTGATATTTTCTTCCGCTCAATCCGTATTGTAGGGCTCTCTTCGGGGGATCTACGGCACGTGACGACGGAGTGGACCACCGCCGAGCAGCTGCTTTTGTGCCCTAGCGGGTTTCCGAAATAAACCTAGGGATTGACAAAGGGCTGATGCCTTTGTGTTGGGACATTTTTTCTATGAAATAGGAAAATCGGAGATGGTTACGAATAATATCACATTAGCATTCGGCTCAATGTCAAAATGCTGGGCATTAAATACGGTTTTAGCGTGGAATACATTTGCGGCGAGGGACAGAAGTGGTAGAACTGGAGGAAAAAGGCCGGATTTTCGGATTTCCGTTCGATTGCAATGGGAGAAATATTATCATCCGAAAGAAGTGATTCTTCTAGAGTTATCCGAGCGTGGGAAAAGTGGCAGCAATGTTTGGGCGGTCGGTGAATATAGATTGGTTCGGAAGAGTTTATGGGATATGCGGGAGGATGCCAATGACATTTTAGGGGCTCACGCGTAGGATTATTCCATTTATACGATTATTTTTTATTTGTATTTAGGGACGGCCGGACAATGCAAGCGAACCAGTCATAACTTAGGGAGGAAAAATTGTTGAAGTGAAGATTTGGATTTGAAAGATAAAATCCTCATTCTATCGCATTGGCTTCTGACGAAAATCAAGAAAGATGCTATATTAACACGTTCACTGCGGATACCTCGATTTCCAATGCATTTATCACTCCAACGGTGGAGTGATCCGCAGTGAAAGTGTTAAACTAGAAGTTTCCATTACATTTTTAAACTTTTCAATCACAGCTTTTACGAAATTGGTCAAAAATTAGGACAAAAGGAAGATCGGAGAAATCGAACTATTTGACTAGATTCGAAATTTTCTTGTTTTGGGATCGTTGAAAATACTTAACAGTCAAAGTACAGCTAGGTAGGAGAGTGTAGCTGTGCTTTAAGCTTGATTTCGTATCTTTTTAACAGTACGTTTAACAGTGCCAATAAATATATGGATTTGAACTGCTGTAAATAACGAAATCCACTATTTCTGCCTCAACTTTGTGTGGCTCTTCGAGACGAAAGAGGAATAAGAATGAATTTAAAATGGATTTCTCCACCTCCCTGACAAAGGGCGAGCTACGAGGATCGTTCAAGAAGTCCTTAGAAAAAGATGAAAACAAATTATTTTGTGTGGATATTTTTATTTTTCAAGATAATCTCCTTTTAACTCTATACACTTTTCCATGCGTTTCTCCAACTTTTTCAAGCCGTCCAAAAAGTATGATTTCGGAAGGTCCTCAAAATCGGCGTCTGTTTGGGCGATGACCTCGTTCGACGCGAACCGTTGTCCGCCGATCCATATTTTCAAGTATGGAAATAAAATGAAGCCACTGGGTGCCAAATCCGGTAAGTAAGGTAGATGTTGTAATAGTATGAACCAATATGAAAAATTAGAAATTCTTAAAACTCATGCAAACCCTTTCTCACCGATCGTTAATGAGAACCTTTACCCGTATACTTCCCCCATTCTTTTTTCCACCGTGAAAACTTTGTCTCATTATTTAACCCTCTCTAACACCTTTCCTTTCTCCCTTCCCCGCTTATTCTCCTCTCCTCTTTCCCTTTCTTACCACTATACAGTGAAACCTGCCTCAACAGCCACCTCACCCCAGCGGTCACCTCCTAAAGTTTTTTCGGAAACGGAACAAGTAATAGTAATGGTATTATTAAAAGTTCTTCGACAGCTTAGGTCATTTCACACATGACCCTCCACCGGGAATCGAACCCAGGACCGCTTCCGAAATCGAACGCGTTGCCCACTTGGCTATCTGGGAGCCCGGAAACGGAACAAATTTCCCATTTAAGCAATGTAAATTTTCCCTCCTTTCAGCGGTCACCTCCTTCAGAGGCCAACGGTCACGCTGTTTTAGGCCAGCGGCCACTACTTCCGTGGCCAGAGATCCACTTCCATCTCAGGGATTTCCGTTTTCCTTTTACAAACTAATCAAAGGACCCCGCTAAGGGGGTCATCCGCGAAGACGGTCGTTCTCTGATGCGCAGCATGAGTGTAAAACGGGGAAGATAGAAGATACCGATCAGATATGATAAAGCAATGTGTGCATGTATGGGTGTAAGGTCCTTATCTATGGGACAGTCTTAATTGCTGCATCAAGCGAGACCTTCTCGGTAACAGAGGGTGGGTGCTAGGGCATCATCTGTTAGACACTGCTTTCGGAAATCCTGTCTTTCTTATGGATCGCTAATTACATATCATTACATAATTTTATTAAAAGGTGAATCCGCACATAGCATTCATATATATTAAAAACAAATATCTGTCTGTCCGTCCCCCTACTTATCTCAAAAACGGCTTGACTTAGAGATCTGAAACAAACTACATTGTGTTTCTGCGATGCTGAACCCCCCTGAATAGGAAAACTATTCTCATCTCAGCAAAGGCCCGGGTTCGAACCCAGGAGCCCATAATACGTTTCCATAAGAGTTGAACTTTGTGCCGTCAAGAAGAAATGTTTAAATTAAAAAAAATAACCATAGAAAATTTTTTTGTTAATGAAAACAGTATTTGTGAATAGAAATGTTAAGTAATTCATTATGATTTTATATCCTGAGGATATTCGTTCAATCTCATCCATTTCGTGGATTCCTTCGAGCTGAAAAAATTTTACCTCCATCCAAAGGTCACCTCCTTAAGCGGCCATTATTCTACGTACCCGGTGGTGGCCGCTAAATACAGGTTTCACCGTATATTGCGATCGATCGTTTCTCGTTTCTTGAACTTAATGATGACGCTACGAATCGAAACCTAGGTCGTATGTATAAAATCCTGCGGTAACGTGTGTGGTTGTTCTCATTCCTCTTTCATGCTGTGAAATATTTTGTGTCCATTGAACAATAATGATAATAACAGCAAAACGACTTCATTTCAGGGCGAGCTTTCTCATCATCCATTTGTATGTTAACAGTCTAATACAAAACCTTTGGCTTGGGAAGCCACATTACCCTCTGCCGTTCCTATTTTGTTTTGTTATCAAATCATATAATTCCCTGAGAATATGAAGCGTTTACATCTTCTGCTCTTATTTAAATATTTACTGTGATATTTTCTATTAACCTTCAAAGATAAAGATTGCAGGTGTAAGCATGCGGATGATGGATTTGCGCCCTCGCTGTTATTGTCATGAGTGAGAGAGATCGCGGACTAATAATGCCTTTTCACAACTTGATCGTGGACGCAATCCCATTTTAATATTTAGGAACTCGATAGATCAGTAGGCGGCAATGCATTGATTTGTTGGGATATGTATCAAATTTGTAGAACAACTTGTAGAAATGGTATTCCAAAGACAATCGTGCATTGCTGTCCCGTTCAAACTTGGGATATATTTTGTAACTTGGATAATTGAGGTAGAGAGGGAAAAAATAGGTGACAACTTAGTAACCAGAATGATACTTAAATGCGTGCATTTTCGGGTGCAGAATTTTTGACAGCGAGATATTTATATTCTTAATAGTATCCAATTCATAAATTACAAACATTTTGGATATTCTATAAAACTGTCGATATTCCTCCTTTCCTTAGTAAATTTCGGGAAGGTTTTTCACTTTAAACTGCGAAGGTCACACTTAGATTTGACCCTTGAATCGATAAATAAGATTTGACTATGCACTGAAAATGAATGTGGGACTTCTACACCAAAATTTAAAGATAAGTCTATCTTATCGATTCTTATCATATCCAGTATTCAAAAATTATACTTGAGTTTTCTTTCAGGATCAGGAGATTAACTAGAGTCAATCTTAATGTCAATTATGTCAATTTGATGTCAATCTATCATGATTCTGCATGCCACCTTCGTTTTTTTTGTCATACGTATCGCATTCTTCCCCAGATATTTCATTGGCTCTCTTAGGCCAAAATTGCTCTTATACTTTTCATTCTGAAATGAACTAGGGTTTAAGAAAGTTTTGAAGCAGATCTTGGATGGAAACGGGCAACCTCGAGTATGATTTCGAAATATTATTCCGAAAATAACAAGGTTTATTTCACATGCAGTCATCTCTAGTCAACAGAGAATATTATAATTATAGCTAAATAATCTATCGTTGCTGGTCGGAATTCGTGGAAAGACAATGAAGTAAGAGAAAAGCTCTTTGTAATTTCCAAATAAGATATAATTCAATAACCTGTCAACGGCCAAACCATAAGGCCTGATGATGGCATTTTAGCCGAGACCGGTTGCACAATTATATCTTAAGTGAAAATTACAGCGTATTTATCTTAGTTCCTTAAAAATAGCTCTTTAAGCTAATTTTTGTAATTAATTTCTAACCTATTTTGAGACGTTTCCTTACAGCCTGTAATATAGTTAGCCAACGTAGTAAATTTGTGAGGAAAAATTTATAATAGCCGAATAAATATGTTTATGAATCGAATCCGACATCTTACATGTAAAGTTTTTGGATTAAATAATGAATGGCCATCAATCTTAGAGTTTTGAGGCTTTTATGGAAAAGTTTTTAGAACAATAAGTATTCAATAAAACAAGCGACTGTAGTTCTATTATATTTTATTTATTTAAGATTCGCGGTGGAAAATGTCTACATCAAGCCTTAGCCGGCAGCGTCACTCGGTGGCGGAAAAGAAAAGTTCTAAGAGACTTATTATAATGACGCGGCGATCCAAACGCACCCCAAACATTCAACAGGTGCACTACGGACTCCTAAGGTAAGTGGACTTTCCTCCAAAGAAGGAAATATCCCGTCGCAGATCCTACGCATACGATTAATTTCTTTCCGCAAGTGAATTTTTATAACAGCCTCATCCGAATTCATAACTGATATGCTCCATCGATGATCAGGGGGTCAAAGGTAGCTAAATTATTTAAATAAATTGTCAAATAAACTGTTTAATGCCCGTCTCGAGAATAATTTCATTAATCTTCAAGTATGTCATATTCATTTAATGAATATGCGAGGCCCTTTCGAGGCGATATATCAATTTTTTTAATTTACGAAGTCTCTTATATAAATCTTAATTTGTGAGATTCTTCTTGGACCGTATTAGTTTGGAAGTATATTACGATAGGATCCTTCGATCCAAGTCAACCTTAAGAAATAGTAGAGGATTTAGCAGTAAGCTGATCTTATTCTGGTTCTCATTATTAATGAATCGAAGAATGTTTTCTCGCCCTCCACAACCTGACTAACATATACCTAGCGAGCACGCTTTTGCGAAGCTTTTTATGACCAATTTTTATTGTTTTCTCTCCGTTGCTCTGAGCTTCGAAAGGGTTGGTCCAAATCAAGTACATACTATCGAGCATAGAAGAGTGTGAATCTGAAGTCTAGATGAGATATTACGCATTAGTTTCCCTCGTCGGTAGCTTATTTCTCCAGCTTTTCGAATAATTCGAGTCTTTTTCCACAGAGAAGTTCAATGAATATTTATGTCCTTTCCAAGGGGCTGTTTGCGCATTGCTTCTCGCAATAACCTATCAAATAGCACTTTCACTATTTATGTACATTTTTCGAATTATTTTCTTAGAATTATAAATTTAATAAATAATTCGTGTCCACTAAGGGCGTGTCTGCGTGACAAACGTGGTCCCCCTAAAGAAATGGGCGTTTCCCTGGATCAATAATAGCCAGACGTCCCACTGATGACGAGGACGGAAAACGCACCCTCGCCCGCTCACTTTCATTTAGCGCAGCATTCTAAATATTGAGTTGACTTTCCCCCTTGCTCAGATAAAAGTCATTCTTATAGATTATACCGTTCTTTTTAAACATTCGCTTGGTGCGTTCGCCTTAGTATAACGTATAGAAAACGAAATTATTTATGAATCTTATTCCTAAGATTGAGAAAGTGGTTAGAAATACTTCGTTTCATGAGTTCCGATCTTATGACTATTTATCGTCAATTCCTCGATCTTTGAATTTATAATAATTTGCATGAATCATTTTTTGTTTTAATTACCGATGAAATGAAATTGTCGCTAAAGAGGAAATTAAAGCTAATTTTCAAAAGCGCCTAAGGCACATTTCACAAGTCGATTAATTTAGAATGGTGTACTAATTGGATGTTTAATTGAAGGATTGCAGTAATAACTCACGTTATTTCATTGTTACTTCATTTATTTTTTCTTCATTCATTACTCCAACTTCATCGATACTTCATTACTTCATAAGGGGATATAAAGGCATTCAATTTACTTCCCATTGGAATGAATAATCCAAGTGAAGTATATGGCGAAGGATAATTAAAAGAATTGTTGGTCAACTAAGTATTTGATAAAAGCCTTGAAATATTGATTGGAACTATTATTTAATTAGAAATATTGATACCATTATCGGGAAAGAAATATATCAAGGAATTGCTTTATTTCAAGGAGAATTTCATTAAATTAAAATGTTATCTATTGAAAATTATGCGAGGGAAACTAAAAAATAAAATTAGACAAGAATTTTAGGAGACGCAGAACGTATGTATCCCTTATATGTGAATAATAATAATGTTGGTTCGTTTGGTTTTATTGGCTTCACAATCTCTATCATTCATAATTTCGAACAGTGAACTGTCGAAGTATTAAATATATTTTCTATTCTTAGATTTGAACGTCGCGATGATCAAGAACGCATACCCGTATCTGACCTTTTTATTTTTATCAACTGTGGATATTTTACCTCATCAAATAATTGGTTACTCAATAAATCCAGTGCAATACAGCATTGGAGGGTTTTTTAGTAGAGACACTTCAATTCTACGTTTTGAAAATCTACTGAAGGTAAGTAATAAAATTTCGAACAACATTTTTGTTAATTTAGGTTTTGGTCATGATCTTGTAAGGTTTGAAATCCTCATAGAGAATTATCTTGAGAGCTCAACTGGATCTTATTCAAATTAATGTTAATTTTTTTATTTCATGCTTGTTTGCAATGTTGTTTTTGTGTTGCTAGTGTTTTTCAGGGAAAATCTGACACGTTGCAGTTAAGGAAACAATTCCGTTTTTTCAGACTGGTTGACTTACGCACCGACCAAACTTACTTTAATACAAATCTTCAGAGAACTTCTTTCCTTTCCTTTAATGTTTATAGTAGATAACCCGTATGCAGAGTTTGCAATTTTGCGAGTAATTAAGAACACATTACCATCAAATGGCATAATCAGAAAACTTGTTCATTCTAGAACTGGAAGTTAAAGAGAATAAATTAAACCCATTTACATTATTTACATTCCCAAACAAATGCTGAAAAAACTTTTAGGGGGCTGAATGCAATCACCGCCAACATCCAGCTGCCGTTGCGAAAGCCTTTGGTTAAAGATTGAATTTTCGATTGATTGCTTCTCAAAGAGAGATATTTAATTTTATTTTGAATTAAGCTGTTTCCTTCCTTCTGATATCAGGACAGAATAATTAAATGATCTGACGCCGTTTGGTGGTGAAATCGGAAATTAAAATTTTAAAATGCAAAATTTGCATTTCACAGAATTAGAGGTAGATTTCTTTCCTCTCAAATAGGAAAGTAACGTTGACGGATTTCGCCATACATCCTTATACTTAAACAAATAATACGCAATACTGGTGTTGACTTGAAATAAAATACATCAACTTTAATGGAAAAATGAACAAAATATCGGTTGAGCGAATCCAAAGTTGCTTTTGTTGTATCTACTGTATGCCATTTTTCTGATATGAATCAGGCTCATTTTTATGAGATCTATCCTTAATGTAAAGTCGTTGTCTTAGAAAGCATTACACACGAGATCATATTTCCTTTTGCTTTATGTTCTAGTTTTTGCCGAATATTTTTATTTATGCGGAGATATTCACTCCATGTTTAATTCAAAAGACGATTATTTAAAAATTTACTTTCGTTGTCAATTAGTTTAAGCAAAATCACATTAATTGTATGAGAAATACCTATACGCTAGAAAAAATTTCACAAGGGTGGTAAAGATTCTTTTTACCAGATACTTACCTGAAGAGATATATAGCATGTAAAAATTGCAGATTAAGAGTGCCTTATCAGTTTTATATTAGCCTATAATTTATTTGCCATCATTTTATTATTATTGATTATGAAATTTTTAATTTCAAGAATGGTCACAACGATTCGAATGAAATGGTCAGATTCTTACCTAATCCTGTTAAATTGGACTCAAACCCGATTCGTGCTGCATTCGACTTCTGCGAACGTATGGTATCACGTAAGGTGAGAAAATAATTAAATGGAAATTATTTTGTTGTGTGGTGATAACCGTGAGTATTTGCATATGTTAATCAAACTTTACGGAACAGGTGTATGCTGTCATAATATCGCACACCCAGGCTGAAGCTTCATCATCCACCGCTGTCTCCTACTCGGCTGGATTTCACAACATACCAATAATAGATATGTCATCCAGAGATTCCTCATTCTCGGATAAAGTAAATTTTCCAGAAAATCGATCAAGTCATAATAAGTTTATATCAATATAAGTGTTTAAACAAAGAAAACGTTAAAATAAAAGATAATTTCCCAAAGTAATGTTATTCAAAATCATTGCGACAAGTAGACGTGAAATTCAGCATGAAAAAATATTTATTTTAAATGTAACATCGTGTTATATTAATAACATCTGTGTCAAAACTCCGACACGTTACTAATTTTATGTTATTAGATAAACCAAAGATTTTACGAATTAAAATAATGATCAAAATATCTCTAGAATAAAAACGTTAATAATTTTAAACTTAATATCCCTAGAATAAAAACCTTAATAATATTAATCCAATGTCTAATTCTGTTCGATCAAAATAATTTTTATATGATTTTCCATAAAGAAATCCCATGTCAGGATACAAGTTTTTCATAAAAAGCCAATAAAAATATCTTGGAGAAGAGAAAAAAACTTAGTAATTTTTCCACATGCTTTTATTGGCGACAGGTTTCGTTAAATGTTTTAGCATCAACAGGCTTAGGAAATAGGGGGCACACAGTATTTAACTGGTAGGATTAAATACTGTGTTACCGTTAAATACAGCGTGTGCCCTATTTCCTGTGCCTGATGAAGCTAAAACCTTTAGCGAAACCAGTCGCCAATAAAAACGTGTGGAAAAATTACTAAGTTTTCTTCTCTTCTGTGATGGCTTTCCACGAAGTAACGCCTAAGCACATTGATTTTATTATTAAAAATATCTTAATCATTTCCAGAACCTACATTCATCATACCTTCGGACTGTTCCCCCTTATTCGCATCAAGCTGATGTTTGGATAAGGATATTAATGAAGCTACAGTACACCGATGTATTGTTTATACATTCCTCCAATGCCAATGGCCGCGCTATTCTGGGAAGATTTGAGGAAGGAATTTCCCGACTGAGCGATTCTTTGGCCGGGTCCTTTGCTTCAGATAAAGAGAAATACAGAATTAAAGTAAGTGTGGGTTTATTTTTATTGATGTGATTTGCGTAGGTACATGTACATATATTTTTGAAGTTTTCCAATGGAGAATGGGAAAGGATAATTCTTAAGTATATGTACCAAAGAAATAAGGAAAAGGGTGATATATAAATTAGCACGGTAAGGCGTGCGCATAGGAATATGCTCATGAGAAATGGACATGAAAAAATTCTGACGGGACCGGGACTCAAACCCGAATCTTCTGGGAGTCGCGGCTGTGGACGATGCTGTTCAATCAGAGGTACCACTCGCCCTTGTCCCCCAAGTCTCTCGAGCTCTACGTCCAATTGTTCTGGCAGGATGGCTCAATAAGCTAGAGCAGTCACATGGAAGCGGAAAATCTGGGTTTGAGTCCCGGTTCTGATAGGCATTTTTCCGTTTATCTTTGGGATTATATCTAAGAAATGTCATCGATTTTTCCCTAACATATATTCTAAGTAGGGAATGGAAATGAATATAGAAATAGGGTTTGGAATACAGAAAACAGACACTTTAGGTTGAGAAGATATCGGGATAGATTGTTATCGGGTCCGACGTGGAGGATCTTAAGAGCCTCCTGCATTGTAGGCGGGCGCCACTCTTAGATGGCGCTGAATTTTTTTCTTTTTCCAAACATTACTTACCCGTACAGCAATGTTTGGGGCGTCAATTTTATCTTTGCGAGTGAGCGACGTTCAGCCTAGCGCCATTCCTGACTGTTGTAGACGAATAAGATATTCAGTAATTTTAGGGGAAAATGTAATTTAACTCCTGGGGATGACTCAAATAAACATTTCCTTTAATATTAATGATCGCTCTTGTATAGGCAATATGCTTTGTAGCAATGTTTATTCGTGAATTATCAAACGATGGGAGGAGAATAATATTTGGATTGTAATTTTAAAAATAAAAATGAGAAACTGTAACGTAGGAAAACGGTTGTGGTAAGACATTGGAATTCGAGAAAAGCTCCAAAAAGCCGTTGCTTGCGAGCAAACTAACCGTTGAAAATTCCAACCAACAGGGGCTCTCAGTGGTCACGATTTGCAAGTATACGCAACTACGTTGCCGAAATACGTATTGAGGTCAATACTTGAAGAGCACCACTGAGAACCTTAACTCCTGCTGGTTGGAATTTTCCAACGGTTAGTTTGTTCGCAAACAAGGCTTCTTGGAGCTTTTCTCGAACTCTAATGTTTCGCACATGTATATTTACTAAAAAAAGATATATAAGTTGTAAACAATAATATTTTAAAGGTTAGTGCTGTAGTTGCATTCAACCCAGGCTTGAAGGAGTTTACAGAGCAATTGCAGGATTTGAAGAATTTTAATGAAAAGGTTTTCCTTCTCTATTCAAGGTGAGCAACCATTATCTGAAGAAGTAATCATGATAAAATTAGAACGATTTGTGAATACATTTCCCAATAAATCCCATTGAAAATCAACTCTCTGTATTTAACAGTGCTAATGATGCTGAGGTGATATTTCGAGATGCTGAAATTCTGAGATTGACTGGGGAAGGTAGTGTGTGGTTGGTTGCAGAAGAGGCCCTCAATGCAAAAAATACCCCACTTGGGATACTGGGCCTTCGTCTACTACATGCCACTGATGAGGATGCTCATTTTCATGATATTAAGTAAAAAGCATAAAAAAGTTGCTACACCCTTGGAGATCAAGCTACTCTTTTGAATATATCTCTTTATTAAAATTTGATTGCGGCTTCTGTGTACTCATGAGCAGTGATTTTTGTCTTTATAGGAGCATCTTAAATAATACTCTGTGTGAAATCAAATTGATGGAAAATTTTACTGAACCACCAGACAACTGTGATTATTCTCTAGGCCCTTGGAATACTGGACAATTATTATACGAGTAAGTTTTTCACTTTTTGTAAATCTGTAATGAAATATGGAAATGAGAATGACTGGGAAACTGAACTGTATATGGAAATGGAAGAGCAATTCCTGGAAATTTTATGAAAGATATTTAGGATCACTTCAGTAGATTGGAAATGATTTTGCTCGATTAAATTCCATAAAAATAGTTTTATTCATGAAAATGGTACAATTTTATTTAAAATTACTATTCCTGCAATATAAGTGAGTTGCTGCCAAATTGAACTTTCTATATTTCTTACCTTGTTGTTTTCCTATAATTTTATGTGGTTTTCTGTATATTTTTAGATGAACTTCTATATTTTGTACATTTATTTATAGAGTAACAATTCTATGCATTCCTAATTAACAAGTGTATGTAATGGTGAAGGTGGGTTATGCCCGTAATAAAGCATCATCATCATCATCATTATTGTTATTGAAGTTTGAAATGTAAAATGAAAAATGTTATTTCTTAATACACAGGTATATGAGTCAGCAAATTTTACCATTAGGAAAAACAGGGAAAGTTGAATTTGATGGTAATGGAGATAGAATGAATGCTGAGTATAACTTAGTGAATAAAAAAGAGGCAGGAGAAGTGCCTGTTGGAAAATATTACTATTCACCTGTAAGTATTCAGTGTAATTATGAAATCTTTATAAACTAATCCCTTGAGCCTGTAAGGCTTTATGAATTTACTTGCATTACTTAAGGCTTTGTGAATTTAATTGCATATTCTTATTCTAGGATGAAAACAATATGGTTCTGGATATTCAGGGTGATAACATCTTATGGCCAGGAAATACTGGAGTTAAGCCAAAAGGTTTTTCAACTCCAACTCATCTTAAAGTAAGTTTTTATGGGTGCAAAAAATAATATCATGCAAGAAAAATTTCTGTGGATGAATTTGACTTCAGCAGATGAAGAAACAATTAATTTCTATAAATCTCTGTTGATTTGATATTCTGTTGATTTTTCAGATTCTCACAATTGGAGAAATACCTTTTGTTTATGTTCGTGGTATAAAGTTGGATCAAAGCATAAGTAGCAAGTCTCATACAACAGCTTATTTATCAGAAACGTCTTTCTCTATGCAAAAAGGGATATGTGATGAAGATGAGTTACCATGCCCTCATTTTAATACTAACAATGATGCCACCAATCAAAGTAAGATTTGAATATTTGAAGAATTATTGTCCAGAGATTTCAAAGTGCATTTTGATTTAGCTTTGGGATCATCTTAGCTTCCCAAACAATTTTGTATGTTTGCTAATGGATTCAATTTTTCAAGAAATATGTGATCAGAATACAATATCTTGTTTCAGAAAATCTTCTTTCTTTCAGCTAACCCCGGCCATACTATTCATTGCTGTAAGGGATTCTGCATTGACTTCTTAAAAAAGTTGGCTGAAAAAATCAATTTCACATATAATCTTGCACTGTCCCCAGATGGTTTATATGGATCCTATGTATTCAAAGACCATTACTGTGAGTTATACTCAAAAAAATTATTCTTATCTTCATAAGTTCTACCTTGAATTTTTGTGTGTTTCAGTAAGATTTTTGGGAATCAGCATATACCACACATTAGGGCATAATATGAACCACAATTTTAAGGAGGAAACAACTGATTGAAAATCAAAGAAGCTCCTAGCCATTCAATTAAGTTTAAATAACAAAGTAGTGAATGAATAAACCACAGAGGTAGAATTTCAGCCACAAATTTTAGGAAAAAAGTGCTTGGAATATGTCAGTAAATATGGTATATTTGTTTACAATTGACCTCTGAATTTTGTTAAAATTTGGTTTCCTACAAATATTAATATTCATGCTTTACAAATACAATAAGCACTATATCACCAATATTTACTTAGATAATTTCAATTCAACCATTAATCAATAATAGATATGCTGTAGAAGTTTTGCTAGCATCTCTGGTAATATCTTTCATATAAATACCTCTTGTTCATTGGTTGACTAGCTTCCATTAAATTTAAACTCTGTATGTTAAAGTTGACTTATACTTCATAAATAGTATAATACATTCTGATATATTTTCATGAGTATTCTTCTATTTACCTGAAGTAATAGCCACCATGGTATCATTAAAATCTCTTTCACTTGTATTTTCCCACAGTTTGCAAATGATAATATTCTCTTACTTCAACTTATTAACTTCAATGTTAAGTAAAACAGTGTAATTTATTAGATTCCATTGGTATTAGAATGATATTTGGAAAAGAATTACAATAATATTTTTATGAAAAAAGGGTGTCTTTGGGTATTCAGAAAGTCTTTGGCTGTTAAATCCTGTGTCACATTTCCAGATTCAGCAATGAACTACATTGTTTATTCATCAACAGATGTGGTCTATAAAATGAATGTTTTCGCTCCAATAGTAGTTCTACTGTATAAAATAACAATTTCCCAATATTTTTGAAAATTGCATAATCTTAATTTATATTTTGCCATCAAGAAATAAAAATATTAGAGAGATCAATGTTCCTGTAATCCTCTAGAAATCTTATCATACATAGAATTTTTTATAGCTGTAATCCTCATGATTTTCCAAATTA